>VZRW01009548.1:54960-119155 GCA_013398125.1 Aegotheles bennettii | reverse complement strand
TGCCGCGCACCTGCGCCCCGGCCGGCACCGCGGCCCCCACGGCTGGAGCAGCCCTCGCCGCCGAGGTGGCGGAGTTGTGTCCCTGCAGCGGGGCTGACAGGAGCGGAGGGCAGCCTGCCCGCCCCTGTAACGCTGTCACACCGCTCTTTGTCTGGCCTGGCCCGCGGTGGCCGTCACGGCAGACCTTGGCCGTGGCCGTGGCGGTGCCGTGTCACGGCCGGCAGACCTCACGGCACAAGCCTTGCCTGTTACTCGGCCTGCCTTTTCTTTTTTCCCCTTTTATTTCACTCCATACTCACAAATCCCTTTAGTTCATTTCCTAATGTGCTCCAGAAGCAAAACCAATTGAACTTTTAAGAGTTCTGAGAGGACTTAGATGCACCCAACTTTTTTGTTCAATACTTTTTTCAATGCAAATACAATTTTGGGATGGTTTTCAGCTTGACTTTTTATTTGCACACCTGTGCGTATATTTCCTGCAGTTCTCCAGTCATTGTTTTGTCAATTTCTGAAGTATGTTTTTGCACACTTAAGTTTTCTTGCTGGACCTTACTCTGGGTTTTGGATATCGTTACTCTGGGTTTTGGGCATCGCTTGATGCAGGGTGTGAAAATCAACTTGCATGACAGCACTGACACCAAAACCATCTTGCTCTCTTTGATTTCAGTAGAGCTGCTGATGCCGGACAGATGCTACTGGTGTGTGCGGCATTTGAGGAGAAATCCTCGCTTTCGCCTGTGTTCCTCCGGGAACGTGCCGTGTTCCTGCTGCGAGCTCTGGAGGTGGGGCAGCTCCTGTCGCAGAGTGCCCGCAGAAGGGGCGATGGCAGGAAGATGCTGACAGTTTAATTTGTTCGCGGCACTGTTCGGCTCAGCTCTGGGGCAGGGTCACACGTTCTCTCGAGTGTTCCTTTGGGAAGAATCCGTCTCCTGGTGGAGACGCAGTCTTTAAGCTCTGGGGGTAGGAGGCTGCTGTTGGTCTGAGGTTTGTGCATACACCCAGCTCTGTTTTGTGGAGCCAAGCGGGGATCCCTCAGCAGACATGTGCTCAGTGATGCGGTTGTGGGAGGGTCTCGCTTTGTAAACAGAAGCTAGCAGAGGTACTTTCACAACACTTGTCTCTGCCATCAGTGGCTTTACGATGTGCTCCGCAGAACTACAGCTTGTACCGTGACAAAACCATCCTGGTGACTGAGCCTGTTATTTGAATATGCAACGAGGGGTTGACTTTTTAGTGAAACTGCCTTCCTGTGTGCCACAGTACAGCAGAAACCTCGCTAGATTGTTCTGGTGACTTAAAAGCATAGCTGTGCTCAGTAAAAAATAACACAGAGAAGAAATGCATTCTTTATACAGCCTGGGATCGTCCTCTCCTTTAGTCTTGTGTTCTTTCCTTAGTTAAGTAGGTGTGGGTTGTCTGAGTGGTAATTCATATTAGCCCTGCTGCTCACAGGATGGGAAGAGAGATTTTTTTCCCTGTGCCATGTTACCAATGAGGCAGTTAAATCCTTTAATTGTTGAATGTGACATAGTAGCTAGAAATAACCAGGCTTGCTCCTCAGATCCTGCGTTCAGTTCCATTCCTGTCTCATTTGCATTTGGGTAACTGGAATCAACTTTTGAGAGCCTACTAAAACTTCAAAAAAATCCCCAAAACAACAACTGCAAACCCCTGGGAATTCTGCACGGCTGTTTTTAGGGTGTCCTGTCACAATTCCTTTTATCTAGCCTGATGATGGAGCTCCTCTACATTAAAGCAGGGCTTTCTCTGAGCTTTTATTCTTGAAGCTCACAGCTTTGAGTATGCCCACTGCTGCCCAAACTTCCTTTTCCTCGGGAGGAAAGCTCGCATGTGTCTCGGACCTCTGTCGGGCTGCCTCTTGCAAGCTTTAAATTTTTCACTGGATCATTGTGAATGTTGAAAGGGCTGATTTCCAAAACGTCGGGAGTGCTTCCAGCGTTTGATTTGGTCTTTAGGGGGTTGCAAAGTCCAATATTTAAGTAATGCCTCCGGGTGTCTGGCATGGCACGGGCATTGTTTTGCGTGGGGATTTGTTAACAGCCCTGGCATCCGTAGTGCTCAAACACTGCCCCAGACCGAGAGGTTGCTTAGGTAGCATTCAGTTGCAAAGAGGGACGTGCATATTCCAAAGTGAAGGTATTTTAAGTGTTGAGTTAATCTTAGTTAAGATCGACTGAAGCTCTCCACGCTCCCAGCAGCTACTGCCAGATTTTGTGTTGGAGAGAAGTGGATTACAGTGGTGCTTCTCAGAGCTGCTTTTTCCTGTCCCAGAGGTGATGGGACAGTGACTGCTGGCAGCTGGTGGCGTGCCTCCTTGTGCACGTGGTGTTAACGCTGGGTTATTGCCATTTACATTGATGGAAATGATAGGTTTTAATTCCCCTCTTTGTTCTTCACCATCCTGACACGAGCTTGTCCTCAGCGCTTTCCTGGCCTTTGGAAGCTGTAGAGAACAGTGATTTGTGGAGCTGGAGGGGGAGTTGGGCCCAGGCTCCAGCTCTGAGCACTGCAGGTCTTGGTTGCTGAGGAATTGGAGCAGATGAACTTGTTTCTGGCAGAAACCTTGTGCTCAAGCTTTGCTTTTTGACGTAACTTTAAGTGCTGGATTGCCTCTCGCTTTGCTGATTGCTGGTTTTTTAATTGCTACCCACAAAGCGTGTCGGAGACGTTTGGTTTGGGGAGTTGAGCACGTGGAAGCTGAGAGTTCTGGGGTGCTGGTGCGTGTGTGGTGTGCAGCAGCTGATGCCGGGTTGCGCGTGCACGAGCTGTTGTTTCCACGAGGCCCTGATGGCTTTGGGCTGTGGATGTGCTGCAGAGCTCGCGGGAGGCACAGGCTCAGTGCTGCTTTTCATTTTTCTCACTGTTTCCTTTAGGAGCCTGGTGCTCGGGTAATGGCAGTGCGGAAAGGAGGCGCAGGGAAATCCAGAGCCAGGTCTTGCATCGCTGAGGGTGGCTGCTTACACTGACTGGATGTAAGGAATGAGTAAGACTTTTGTAGGGCTCCTGGAAGGTTTTTGCTTCACCAGAACTGCACCGTATGGTGTGTTAAAAGTACCAAAGGCCAGCAAAGTCCTCTCTTTAAGCCTGGAATTAATCCGTGGCGATCTTCAGAGTTCTGTTGTAGTCTGCAGCAGTGGGACAGTACTCATCGTAAAGTGTTTGTGTCCCTGTGTGGGAATTACTCTGGTTCTTCGTTTATTAGCTGACAAGTCTAGTGCCATTTCTCTCTTGGCTAAAAATAAAATAAGGGAACCAACAGCACGTGGTGCTGGCTCCTCCTGCGAGTGTTTCTGAAAGGATCCACTACGGAGTGCTGATTTGAGGTGTAACTAACTACTGGTAATGTTATATCCCTGAGATACAATAGGCATGGTGGTGGTTGGTTTGAGCAGGGAACATAAATTCCCGTGCTCAGTTGACGTCCTCCTGGTGGGGAGATTAATTCCGCCGGGCTGTCTGCGCATCCCGTGGGCATGGTCTGCCCCTGGGTGCACCTGGTGAGAACAGGCTCTTGGTGTGCTGCTGGCCCCCTGCATCTGATCCAGCACACACCCCGCTTTGCCACCAACATTTGGAAGACCTTATTTTTTTCTCCAGAAAGAGGACGTAGCTTGGTCTCGCCTGGCTGTGCGCTCTGCTGGCACCCGCTGGGCCCCCATACTGAAGTGTGTTCATGTCTTGAGCAGATCTAAACTTGCCCATGAAGGATGTTAGCTGTGGTGGGCATCCAGAAGGGATGTTCCCACAGCTGGGGCACTGTCCTGGGCTGTGTTACTGCTCAACCATAGATCCTTGAGGTCCTTGGTGACTTTGGTGCTTTCTTGATGTGGTAGTGTGGTACCACCTCTTCCTGATGGTGTGGGTGGGTGCTAAGATGCTGCTGACGGTGTACCTGAGGTGTGAGGAGCAGCAGCAGGGTTTTGAACAGTCTGTAGGATCCAGAGCTATCCTGCACAGCAGATTGGATCCTGGAAGTGCTTACTCTAGCATTTGGCCACAATTGCTCTTACTCTCCTTGTTTCATTTGTATTTGTTCTCTGATCACATATTGCTGATGAGGTGTGAAATACCTGTTTGTGTATGTGATGTTACAGAAAATAACATGTTTTCTCTAGTAAATATGGATGTTTTGGCTACCTGTCACACCTGTGGTGTGAAATTTGAATGATTGATGCCTTTGCAGTTCATGTGGGGCCACGCAGCTCTTTGAAGCTGAACCTACTTGTGGGTAAAGAGCAAAACCAGAGGTTTTCTTGTAGATTGCACAGTCAAAGGTGAGGCTTGGCTGAATATAATGGCAGAAACCTGTATGTAGTTTCTACTTTCTACATTTAAAGCTTATTTTTAAAGCTTGGGTAAGAATCTTTGTTCAGCAATGTCCTGGTTGATGTGCTGTCCCAGTCAGAAGTGCTTCAGGTCTCCCAGGAGGGTTGTTGCCAGAGGAGCATAGGCTTCTCTTGGCTGTTGGGCAGTGAAGTTCTGCTCTGTGCAGTGTGGCACACTTAGTACTTCGCTTGCTGCTGTTACAGGAAAAAATGGCCAACGGTAGCAAGAAAATTGGCTTTTACAGATCCTTTTTGGGGTGCACGTTGCCTCTCGGGGCTTGCTACCTCTGCCAGCTGTCTGTGTTTATTGCTGGTGATTTCTTCTGGAAAAGTGCATCTGCCAGAACCTGAACCTTTTCTCCTAACAAATCTTATGTTCTCAAGAGTACAACAATTCCCATTCTGCTGTTACAGCTTCTTCTGAGCCCTGACTAAAGTCAGTGGTAGTGACTCGGTTTGCTGTTTGACTCCAGGGCAACGCGTTCCTGCTTTGCACGAGGGCAGGGGTTTGCTGGTTGCCTCTTGCAGTACAGCAGCTTCTTGTTGTACCCCGTTCCCAGAAGTGGGGTTAAACTCTGATGTGTAACAATTATTAGGTTGTTTTTTTAGCTTCCCCATGTGAACTGAACAAATCTGGAGCTCACTGAAGAGGTGTCAGTGCTGAATATGATTAACAAGTTAGTTGAGCCCCAGGAAAAAAATAATGTATTTTCTGAGTTATAACTGAGACAGTATTTCTTAAAAAGACATCGTTAACTCAAAAATCAGTGTTATGGGTGCTGATCAACTTTCAGTCTCTAGTTACTTAGAATATGCTTCTCTTGCCTGTGACTGGCAGCTTCTTGTATATAGTAATTTTGACTGTTTTTTCAGTTATTTGCTCTGGCATTTAGAAGGGCGCAGGGAATAGAAACACCTGAAGAAAGAAACTTAATCCTAGCAGGGGGAAGCTTGTCCTGGGAGTTTAAAAAATAAATAAATGAAAGAATCGAGTTAATGCCATTTTTAATAGCAGAAGAATATGACCTATGTTTTGTTCTGTCTGCACGGAGCCATCTGTGCCGTGCCGTCTTTGCTCAGTAAAATGGGAGTTAAATCCTTTAAAGTGGTTAAGGCATGGCCAGGATTTCCAAGTTAATGGGTGGAAAAGGTCTGTAAGAGTCTGCTTTGAATTAGAGCAGCCGTTTTCAACCTCTATTGATTTGCAGACCCCTAAACGCTTCCCAGGTGCAGGCTCTTGTCTTGTGAATTTAGACCTATCAACAATAGCCTTGCTTTTGTGCAGTTCCATGGCACCGGAGCGTTCTTCTGCGGCCGTGAGTTTGTGGGCTGCCGGGTTACTGAACGCAGATGTCAGCTGAGGTGTCTGACCTGGGTGGGTTTGGTGTGGAGTCCAATGTAATGTTGGGTTTGTGCCATGGGTCACTGCTTGCTGTGGTCCTGGGGTGCAAGGAGGCACAGTAAAATTGGCAACATTTTGATTACTGGAGTTTAAATGTTACTTTTGGGTGAATTGGTGCGAGTGCGGTGTTACCGGTTAAGGTCAAGCTGGTGTTGGGAACTGCAAGGTGTGGGGACATCAAAGATGGAGCTGGAGATTGGTGTCAAAGATTGGAGCCAAAGATTGGTGCTGGAGCAGAGGGTTTTGCTACCCCTGCTGCTCAGGGGGGCTGCAGGGAGGAGATGGTGGCTTAGGTCAGTTGGACGGGGTGCACCGTGTGTCCTGTGCTGCTCAGAGATGCTGGAGCACAGTCCTTGCAGTTGTGCTGGGGATCACAGGGGCCTCCTTGCTAAGCTTGCAAGGTTTGCTGGTGGTGCAGGAACAGGGTGCCAGCGGGAGTGATTCTGAGGGCACGTGCAGGGCGTAGGTGTGTGTCTGGGCTCCATCAGGAGTGTGAGCGAGTTTGGCAGAGTTATGCTGTGCAGAGGCAGACAAGAAGGTGGAGGGTTGGGTGTACCACTGGGTCAGTCCCGGTAGGAGCACAGGCAGATGTGAGTGGATGCTCCTGACTCCGTGCCTGGGAGAGGGGAAGGTGCAGCTGTGTTGGAGGCAGAGGCTGACAGCCCTGGCAGGTGCCAGCTGAAGTTCTCTGCTCTTGTTAAATGTGTGTGACTGCTCACAGTGGCTCTGCAGCAGTGATTAAATGCGCAACAGAGATAAAGATGCACTCGGTGCACATCCATCTCTTGTGTCCAAGGGTATTGATGCAGCCAGGAGGAATTTCAGCAATGTGCTTTGCCTTTACTGCAGGATGGAAAAGCACTCATTAAAGTTGACATGCCAACTTTTTGTGGTTACCATTAAGATTGCACCAAGGTTTATCTCACCTAGGTCTATGGAAAAATGGCAATAAGAAGTTGGGAGGAGAGTCCTTGTGTTTGTTCTCCCTTTCCCAGCACTCGTGAGGGCAGGCTGGCCTTGGCCAGGCACCTTCATCTCTGTCTCCAGCACAGCCCCAGCAGCAGGTTTGTACTGAGTTGAGCCGCTCAGCTCATGGCCTGGTTTGGCTGTAACCTTGGCAGCAATGGAGCTGCACAATCCACAAAGGAACGGGTTGTCTGGCAGCCGGCGGTGTCCGCACGCTGACTCGGGACTGAGTTCTGCTGGGGCTCTGTGCGAAGCAGCAGCTCTGCAGGTGGTGGGGACACTGCTGGTGATGTGCAGGCATCAGGAATGGAGCGGTTCAGGAGTGCTGGTGGTGGCTGAACCACAGGGAAAGAGTTCCTCCGTATCTCTCCATCCTCTCCCTTGTGGGGTGCAGGCGGGCGGAGTGCTGGGGTAGGGAGCAGCAGGTCAGGTTGCCAAGCACAGCTTTGTTTGTGTGAGTTCTTGGTAGGGTCCCTGTTCTGTGGGTTCAGGTGGCTGCAGACACTGCTGGGGGTGGCCCGTTCACACTGCTGTGTTCTACAGGAAAAGAGAAAGTTTTACAGGTAATAAAATAGCAGTGTAACATGTACTGACTTCCAGACACTGACCAGAACTCGCGCACCGGCACTCATTTTTCATTTTCAGACGTGCAGAATTTGACTTTTGTGTGTGAGGAACCAGACATGAGCTGGGTAGAGCAATCCAACAGAGCTAGCCCATGCTATCCTGTGCTAGCCAAGGGATGGTTTGCCTTTTGGTTTGGTATTTTTTAGAAAAAAGTGGACAGAGAACTGCTTGCACAATAGCATCTTGGCACACTGGAGACCTCCAGCTTCTTTTTTCAGCTCTTGTCTGGCCTCTGGTGCTGGGTGTGCAGCAAGGCTCTCGCCCTGAGCCCTGCTTGAAGCTCCCATGTTCCTCTTGTTTTGGAGGGCCATATTCATGACTCCTGCCTACTGTTGGTGGAAAGGTAGAAACCTGCCTGTTGCCTAATATGAGGAGGGTGGGGAGTGTTTATCTCCCATTTAATAGTTGCCCTGATGTTACTTTGTTGTTTGGTTTTCCCAAGCACCAGGCTTCTTACATTCTGGCTAACCTGGGGGCTGCCCACAGATTTCTAGATAGCAGCACTGAAACAAGTCATGTTCCTCTTAATTTTAGCTGGCTGTCCTCTCATGGTAGGTGTGAGAGTGTGTTTAGGAAGCTGGATTCACCACATAGAGGTTAGGAAGCCTTTCTGAAGCATTATTTTGTAGGACCTGATGATGGAACTGTGAACATGTGAACTCAAGACATGGCTCTAAGTGTGGATGTCAAGAAACAAACAAGATAAGTTTATTGCAGTGCTTGTGTTCAGATATTCTGACTGCATTTTTTAGTAGGGATTCTGCAAAAGCAGCTGAAATTTTAAATGCAAATTAAAGCTTAGTTTTATGTGAGTAGAACATTTACTATTTTTGTTTGTTTTGGAAAAATGATTCCCTTAGGTGGGGGAGAGTTGCATGCTGAATACCAGCTCATTTTGAGAAGGGTATGGTCCTTGTGTAAGTGGCATCTTTGCATTTGGACAAAAGATGGGCTTGTACCTTCTCCTCCCGTGGGTGAATTACGATTTCTGCAGGAGATTAAATTTGCAAGCCTGGTTAAATGTTTGCTGCTTTTAAAGAAGCCCGTGGAATTAAAAAAAAACAAAAAACAAAAAACCAACCAAACATCAAACCAACTAACAGGCAAGTGTTAGTAGTTACACATATAATTGAGCCCAAGCTCCAGTTGTTAGCTGTGAAGGCTCTAACCCAGTATTCACTCCTTGCAGTGCATCTACACGTTGTGCTCTGGTACTGCTTCATTCTGGTTGCAGCTGAAGCACAGTGGATCCAGTTTTACATGCACACATTAGAACAGCCAAGTTTTGTTTTGCGCGGTTTGAATCTGGTTTTCATTTTATGGATTTAGAAACTTCATTTCTGAACGTGAACGTGGTGTTTATCAGGTGTCTTGCTTGTGAACAATTGGTTCAACAACATAAAGGAACACAGAAGTAAGGCTGAAAAGGGGGCAGATCTGATGACCTGGTTTCAGTTCAGGTGTTCCTGCTGGGTCTCTGACATAAGAGGATACCTGCTGATGTCCTTTGTGAGCAAAGTTCTGGTAATGCCTGTGCTCTCTCCTGGTTGAAACAATCAGTGCTCATGAAAAGAGCCACATTTAAAGAGGAGTTGGTTTATCGTTTAAAGTGCATGCAGATAAGCAAGCATGAGAGTTTTCCCTGTTTCAGGCTCCTGGCAGTGTTTTGAAATCTTCTGCACGTTTGCTTGTCTCTGGATTCCTCTCCACCAAGGATCTGGATGAAATCATACCCCTTCTCTCACACTCTCTCCCTCTGCCTTCCTCAGTCCTGCTGCCATTTCTGGTTATTAGGATGGTGAAGTGCTAAAGGTTTCTGTCGCACTGCTGTTCGATCCATAAGGAAAATGATCTCCATTAAGACAGTGGAATGGGGATGCTGTTACCCAGTTACCTGGGTGGCTGAGCTTTGGTGCTCTCACATCAGTATGTTTTGTATTTAAAATCCTCACGATCACAGCTCCGGAGCCTGATGGAAATGCTTCATGTTCCGTGAGTTACCCCATGGAGTGCAGTCAGCTCGCTTTGTTTCACCCTTTCACAGTGGTTCATACCTACGGAGCACCCTTTGCTGCACCACACCTGGAAAGGGGCACTAAAAACTAGCCAAAAACAACAAATACCCACAAGCATGTAGATAACAGGAGTCTGGCTGGTATCAGAATGGTTGCTGTATTTTTTGCTATTTAATTGGTGAGCATTTAACACGTCTGTGTGATAATGGTCCCAGATAAGAGTCACTGTTACTTTTTCAGACACAAATGTAGGTCAGACTCCTGTTTGCTTTTCACTGCAATGCTGAAACTGAAGGAAGAGGGGAGTGGTGGTGGTGGGACAAAGAGCATGTCCCCTGGTCCCCAGCAGCACAGGCTGCCGCGGGGGGGGGGGGGTTCCAGCAGCCTCCTCTGACTCCTGTGGAGCTTGCCGTGAAGTTCAGTGCCAGTGTGGGGATTATTCTGGTGAGGGTGGTGATGGTTTCAGCAGATAACACTGGGCAGGTGTTGTGGTTTGGGTGGGTTTTTTTACACGCTTCCCTCTTTCCCTGTGCAGGGATTCATTCCTGGAAGTTTTCTCATAGCAGAGGGCTGCTGCTCTGCCTGCACGGTGCAGTTTCAGCATCGCAGCCTCTCTGTAATGGCTTAAAGCTGCTAGGCTTGGTAGTGCCACTTTGTAAGGAGGAAACTTTGATTGATGCCCTCTTTTTGTATGGCTTCAAATACTTCTTAATACTTCTTAAGAGATGAAGTAGATAGTTTAATTTTCTTTCCTTTTTAGGCTTTTTTTCAACCAATTTGGTGGCTTCTTTAAAACAAGAATGTTTGCTAATGAGAATTTACTTTTGGCTTCCATCACAAGCAGTTATTAATTTCAGTTCTTGACTTGGCTTCAGTGTTGTTCCCAGTCTCATCTTTTTAGCTTTCCATGCAACATTCACAAGCAAAGATTGTTTCCCAATTCCTGTCTTTCCTTCTATCCGTATTTGTTCATTTCTACACACGAGTGTTGGAGCTGAGTGAAATAATGAGCAGTGAATCACACAGACTTTGTTCCACCCTCCTGTCCTTAAGAGCTGTACTTCTAACTCTCTCTGACTGTCAGCAGTAGTCCCTGTATGAGAGTTGCAGCCATGGCTGCTTTGGTTCTCTGAGTGGGTTTAAAGAACCTGGACAGACTCCAGGCAGGATGAGCCTGAGCTCAGAGGGCTGGGGTTGAATCTGCTCTGCTTTGTCTTAAACTGTGTGTTAACTCAGTGAGGCTGGACTTCAGGGGGAGGGAAGCACCATCTCCTGAAAACTTTTGGGCTAGCTTTAGTGGTGCCCTTCCAGGCTGGTTCTGGGATTGCCACCCCCCTTTTGGGAGAGCAGAGGGTCAATAACCTGTTGTGTGAGGGAGAAATGGCAGGAGTTGGGAGGGGCATGTCCCAAGCACGACACACTCACCAACCATGGGGTTGGTTGTGTTAGTAAATGCTACGTCAGGCAGACTGTTTGGCCCAGTCTGCCTTCAAAAAATGTTATCTCCCTCGGGTTGGCTTTGTTAGAATTCCCCCCCACATCCCTCCCCCGGGACAAAGAGCTGTTGAACTTCAGCCAGTTCAGCCATATCTGCGGGGGGTGGTGGCTTGTAGGAGTTAGGTGAGCTCCTTGTCTCATCCTGTTCAGGAAAAAGCTAATGATCATTGAACTTTAAGGAAAAAAAGGTGGTGATGGGGAAGACAGTGGACTGACCATCACCAGGCTTCCAGCTCTAACATGAAGTAGGTGTTGGGAACAGCTTGTTTGCAGTCCTGGGGGTAGATGGGCTGCAGGGAGAAGCACAAGAGTTGCTGCCTCAGGAATGAAGACTGCACTGGGAGCTTATGGGGCAGAGTTGTTGCTGCCTTCTGCCCTAGTGCTGATGTCCATGCTCGTGAGTGGGGTGTAACTGAACCTGGCAGCTACCAGTGTGGTGAGATCTGCTCACGAGATACCCTGTGCTCCTGTTGCAGAGCCCTGGGCAGGTATCTGCTGCGTGCTCAGCGGAAAGGCTATTAGTGTCATTGTTTGTACTGTATTGTTTAATGATCGTTTGGATCTGCCTCCTTTTATTTTCCTCCTTGGCTTTGATTCTGTCCACTTTTTGCCTGAAACAGGCTTGGCAGGATCTTCATCCGTTATTTTGGGGGGTCAGTGGCTTCCTTCTTTCTTTTCTCCATCCTTCTCAACCACAATCTCTTTTGCTGCTCCGGCCTTTCTCCAAAAACATGTTCTGTCCCTGGCTTCCTTGAATGATGTCATGTTTATAATTAAATCAGGAATAAACTATATTAGGGCTGGTTTGGCTCAGCATTTCCATGATGGCTTTCAAAGCAGGTCTGAATCTGAAGCGTGTGGGGCTGCGATGGCTGCAGCTCAGTGCTCAGACCGTGGACACGTAGACTCTCTGGGTACACAATACTGAAAATCCTGGCCCATAACTATATATATATATCTGTCTCTTTGTGTGAATTTTGATCTGACTGTGGCTTTGCTGAGATGGCTGCATCCCCAGTCATACTGTCGGGGCACACGGGGTGTCCTCAGCTGTGCCACACTGCCGGGAGTGACAGCACTGCCCCAGTTACGCAGAGGTGGCTCCCAGCCTGTGTCTTTGGGCTTGTGCTTTGTGCCACTTCTTGCAGCAAGATTGATGGGTTGAACAGCAGCCTCAAGTGGTGTAGCCGAGAGTGGTTACTGGGTGTTATTTTTGTCACTTTTTAGTGCCGTGGTTTTAAAGGGAAGATCAGTGAGAGACCGTCGAGGACCAGCAGTATCTGTACAATAATGAAATCACTTGGAATTGTGAGTGAGCTGTGCTTGGTCAATGGTCTTAAAGGTCATTTCTAACCCAAATGATTCTAGATGTTTCATATTTGCCTTGAGGTGAGAATTTCAGGAGGGCAGATACTGCTTGTGTTGTCTTGTCTATAAGAGAGCCTGAAACAAGCAGAAGTCAGTGCTGAGCTTCGTTTGGTGAATTGCAAAGGCTGGTGTGCTGGGCACAGAAGTGTTTGTGTACTCCTTGTGCTGAACCTCTGCTTGTGACCCCCTCCTCGGCTGTCATCTGGGGTCTTGCATTGGTGGGAAGGGTTTGATTAAAAACATCTGTGAGGTACACTCTTGTTCTCTTGTCTTGTCTAATAGAATGATCTGAAACACTGTGTTTTGTCTAGAGTTCAGGCTATAACTTGTCCCACCTGAAGAGCAAATGAATGCCGGTTGATAGCAGAGCAGACAGTACTGGGGCCCTTCGGGAGCACATCTAGCAGTACAAAACCGTGGTGCTGCTCACTGATGGAGCACGGCACTGTCCTTCCCATCCTCCCCAACCCAGTTTCTTGCCCGCATCGAGTTTATTCAGTGTATGTCCACTGGAGTTACAACACAGTACCTACCTGGTACGCGGGGGATGAGAAGTTTTGTTGTTATTTAAACATTTCCGTGCTCTGCAGGTAAACACTTGGTACTCTGGCCCTGTGTAGGGATCACATCTGAAGTTCCTTGTGTTTAAAAAGCTTGGGCTTTCCTCAGCTCACAGGGAAGTCACCATTACTGCTGGGCTCAATGTTTGGCCATCGGGATATATTTGGAGTTTGATCTTGTTAATTGTATAGGAATGAAAGCTTGTATTCTGACCCAAGAAATGTAGGCCTGAGGGCTGGGGTTCTGGCATCACACAGCAAGGTTTTCAGGGAGAGTCTTTTGTACTTGGGAATGACAGTCATTGTGGCTTTCACTCCCCTCCTATGGTTTTTTTGGTTTTTTGTTTTTTTTTTTCACTTGATGGCATCTCTGGCTGGGTGCTGGGGTTCAGCGGGAGTGGAGAGAAAACAGAGCAGGACAGTGACCTGCTGCAGGCCAGGAGGACATGGTGGCTCCTGCTCTGCCTCTTGGACCTGGTGGTGGGGCCTTTGTGGTGGGGGAGGGTGAAGCCAACAGCTGACTGCTGGTGCTGGGGAGCAATGAGAATAGCTGCGGAAGGAGGGGTAAGTGCTCAGACATCAGCTGAATGGTTCCTTGAAAGCCGTGTGGATGTGTGGGCTATTAGGGGTGACAAAGAGTTGATTTAAATTCAGCCTTGCCCCTGGGCAGGGGCTGTGGGTGTCCCTCAGGTGCATCAGTGTGAATGGCTTGGGCAGATCTCCAGCATGGCTCCATCCAGCTCCCGAGCTCGGTTCAGGTATCAGTGGGGTGCACGCACACACATGGGGTGTGGGGCATTCATGGCACTGGAGATAATCCATTAGTTATGATAGATACGTGCCCCCTCTAAAGCTTGGGGTTGAAAAATGTGTAAAGAAAATACGAGGCAAAACCCACATTTACAAGAAGAATGCAAGTTGGCGGAAGAAAATGGGTTTTGCATCTGAAAGTGCATCTGCGTTTGAAAAGCCCCACCAAAGTACCTCAGGTTCCCAGGGGATGGGTCTTTTTGTTCCAGAAAACCTGTGCCTGTGGCCAGTGGAGGGATGAGGCTGCAGCAGGGCAGTGGCAGAGCCGGGGTCTGCACCCCCCTACCCGGTGCTCTGTCCCTGTTCTGAGCTTCTGCTCGGAGATCAGTTATTGCCTGGCTTCTGATGCCTGAGTGAGAGGGATTTCAGCCTTGTAGTCTGTAACATCATTACCTGCTTTTTTTTCATGTAACAGAGAAGTTTATCCTTTTGTAATTTCCTTAACTGCATGAAGAAAACCCATAAAACCCAACCTGAAGTGGAATATACCAATACACCTTGTGTTAGAGAGGCCTGTTGTGTTTTAGTTGCTAGGCTGGTGAGCTGTGGATTGGGAGGGATGTGCCTCGGGAAGGGCAGTGAGCGGGACAGAGAAGCCAAGGGGGAAGGTGTGTATTTGTACCACAAGGAGCATGTTTCTGTTGCTTATTGTCAAGAACAACATCTGCAGAACTACTTAGAGCTCCTAAAATGCTGAACCCACCTTGGACGTGTCGTTGACCGGTGCTGGTAAGCAGGCAGGATACCCACAGCTGGACATGGACTCCTGTGTCCCACAAAACCCTCTTGTGCCCCATCTGGGCTCAGTCACAGCGCCGGTAAGCTCCTGAGCCCTCCTCTTGGCAGAGGTCCTGCTGGCAGCACACTGCCAGGGAGTGTGTGTACTGCACAGAGACCACGGGGTCTGCTCTCTGTTCCTCGATAGCGAGGCAGAAGTGGTCTTAAGCAGCGTTAGGTTTTTGTGTGTTGAAAGATTCTGATGTTCTTATGATCGCTGCACAGCCTTGGGGTGCAGCGTGGCTCTGAGTCTCTGATTCCACAGTCAATCCTTGTGAGCAGGGTTGGGAGCCAGGTGACGTCCGTGTGTCTGTCTGTCTCCTGGTGGGGGGTGACTGCTGTTGTGCTCCCCTGCTCTGTAGTTACGGGACAGAGCAATGGCAGTTCTGTCCTAAAAATTGGGATTTTTTTTTTCTGATGGTACCTTTGGTTTAAATACTTCATGGTGAAGCTTTTTCCTGAGCACATCTTAGAAGCAGAGAAGTTACTGCCTTGTACATACCAACTTTTTTTTTTGAAATTGATAAACACTGAATTTACTGTTCTCATCACCTTCCAGTCAGGGATATTTCATTGTCTCTTACTACTGTTATTTTCTGTATATGGCAACCTTTGAAATGAACAAATTGGTGTTAGTGAAGTAATGGGGGCTACTATTGACTCCAGATATTTACCTGCTCAAATGTGTGACATTTGAGTGCAGCCGTTTACCAGAGGTTGTGTTCCTTACTAAAAACACAAAAAACTTCTCCGGCTCTGGTTTATTGTTTTCTTCTCTCAGAAGGATGGAGAGAACCATCGTGTTCTTTGAAGGTGTAGGAGCCACTAAGTAAAATCAGGTCTTGTTTTTTAATGTAAATGTCTCTGGTGGCCAGATGTAATCTGCACACAGGGGGGAGGCAAATCTCTTAACAGCATCTCGAGCTTTAGTGATTTCTTGTGTTCTGGTTTTTCCCCAAAGATCCAAGCCAAGAAGAAACCTACTCCAGTGAAGTATGAAGTTGGGGATCTTGTTTGGGCCAAGTTCAACAGACGCCCATGGTGGCCATGCACAATTTGTCATGACCCAGTGCTGGACTGTCACTCAAAAATGAAAGGTACTGTATCTACTGAGACCACAAAGTGGAGGAGTTGTGTATGGCCGGGTGCTGCAGCGTTTTATTAATTAAAAACCATTTCTGGCCCCTGAAGGGTACGAAGAAGTAGACTGTACTGTGGTAGACCTGGATGTGTGAGGTAGACCTAGATCAGGGAAGTGGCAGGAGGGAGCCAGGAGCAGCTGAGGCTGCTGGAAGTGGCGCAGATAGCTTAGACACTCGGGTATTTCTTCCCAGAACATGAGAAGGATGAGCAGCTGGGCTGAGCACAGGACAGTGCAGAGGAAAGAGGAGCCTCTCAAAAAAGGCGTGCAGAGAAAAGGAGTTGGATCAGTGAGGTGAGGACAGGGATGTGCAGTGGGTGGGCAAGCAGAGCTGGGAAGCTTGGAGCATGTGAAGACATGGAGAGTCAGCTGGGCTTGGAGAATGGAAGGCTGGAGAGGCTGTGGGGTGGGGTGTGGGGTAGCGCGGTGTAGCTGCTGAATGCCTGAAGGTCTGGTGGGAATGTGTGAGAGGAAGTGGAATTTTTTTGGGTCTTGTTTGGCACAAGGAAGCAAGGGGCTGTTTATAGGGAAATATCAGAAGAACCTGGAGATGGAGACACATATGTGAAAGTTTAGGCCATAGTGTGTCAGACTAAGAGCCAGCTGAGTGTAAGGGGAAGAGATGGGGGAAATAAGACAGAGCTGTGCGTGCTTGGACACGACAGAGCCAGGAAGGGAGTCTTGACAATCTCAAGGCAGAAGAGAAGTGTAGGTGAGAGATGGAGAGAACAGAGGGGAAGTGATTGTTTGGAAATTGCAGCTTACTTAAAGGCTTTCACAGTGCTTTTAGGATCATTCTAGCTGCCATGTGGAGCCTGCCACAAATGGAAGGCTTATTTATTTATTTATTCCTGGTTTCTCTTTCTGGAACTGGAAACCCCTTGAATTGGTGCTGTCTGCCGCTGGCAGCTCTGTAGACTGGTGAGGTTGCCACTCACTGGTGTATTTCTCTCCAGTTTTTGTGGCCCTTGCCAGCCTAAGAACTGAGTGCTGTGAGCAAGTAGGCTTTTTGCCTGGTGGCCATCAGCTCGGAGCTCTCTGCTATTTCTCTGGAGACATGAAGTAGCTTTTCCTACACTGTCATCCTCAAGTCTGGCTGCTGTAGTCTTAATGTGTATTTCTTCACCTTCCCCTTCATCCTTTGGGAGGCATCCATCCTGATTCTAGAGAATATTGGATGTTCTGTTTTAAATAGTCCCTTTCGAACTCTCTAAATTCCTTTCGAAGATGGTGCTGGAAGATGTGCCAGACATATTTTCCCCTCCCACACCCCCCACTGAATTTTGGACAGGGTTTAATGTATGTAGCTGTCCAGTAATCCCCTCTCAGCCTGTGTTTGAGGATTTCTAATAAAGGAATTCTGCAGGGAGGAAACATGCTATTAACAAATTCCAGCAAGGTCTTCTCTCCAGCTACACGATAGACTCTCCTGTCATGTTTTATCCCTGTTTAAACTATCAGAGCTCTGGGGAAAATTGCATTTTCCAGCTGTGGCTGTGTGTAACCTGCTTGTCTCCCCTCCCCGACGCTGAGGTGGCAGAGCGGGTGGATCTGTAGTCTGGTGCTCTCGGGCGAGGGGGAGCTGCAGGGCTCTGTGTGCACTGCAAGAAGCAGAGTCCTGCCTTGGCTCTCCTGTTGCCAAGGGAACGAGCCCTTCAAAACAAGGCAGGTTGCTTCAAACTCATAACTTGTGTAAAAATCTCTCCTCTTGAGTTTGAGGCATGGTGTTTTGTTTAAAGCAGTTTGCCTTTTCTCAGCAAGCTCTCGACTTGAAGATTTTTGGAGCTGGAATATTGAAGCTCAGTTGCTCAAGTCCTGGTACTGTGAATGGGATGGATGAAGTCTGTCATCTTTGCCCTTGGTTTGATGTTGCCCTGGTCGTTGTCATCCTCTCAGTGGTCTTGGTCAGAATCTCCATGTCAATGTTGCTAAAAGCCAGGCTGCCACCCTGTGCTGGCACTTCTGGAAGAGGGAGCACAAACCAAATGGGCTGCAGAATTCAGAGGGTGAAGGTGTTCCCAGGAGAATGTGAAGCACACGTTGCAGCAGAATGCAGGGAGAAGTTTATATCCCTTGTTTGCTCTGTTCGAATGCCTGTAACCTGTCCTTTTTCACCAGCACACCCAGTACTGGTTCAGTTCTTAATTGTGCCATGTCTGTTCAGCCTTCTTGCACAGAAAGCAGCTTTGTAAAATCTTTTGATTGTGCCCTTATGGTTGAGTTTCTTCTCTTGCCCTGCACCTTCATGCCCAAAGTATGGAGATACTTGTTACAACTGACATTTTGTCATGTGGCACCAGTCCTTGTAGAGTGTGCGTGCATGTGTGAACTTACTTAAATGTTGCTGTTAGTGTTCTGTGGCCTCAATAAGAGTTTGTTTGGTAACAAAGCATTGAAGGAGATGGGCTATATCGTGTATGATTAAATCCTACCCAGAAAGTGTTGTTTCTGGGTGTTGCTGGCACACTGTTACCTTTTCTCAATGCTCAGGTGGACTGGACTGTTTAATCATTAATTGGAGAGTAGCAAAAAAGAAATGTCTAATATGTTGTGTCTCTTAAGGAAAAAAAAATATTTGGATATTTTAGCAATTTTTTTTGCAGCCAAACTGCAGTCTTTGCTCTAGGGAGATGACTTAGCTTAGACTTGTTAGTGAAATGTTTGTAAGAAAAAAAATATATATTCAGAAATAGAGGGTAGCAACACAGAGCATAGAAAGCAGAGATCAGAGGGGTCTCCTTGGCTGCTGAGTGGAAATCCCCAGGACTGGCATTCACATAGGAATGTTATTGAGCAGAAAGCAGTTGAAAATTAACTGTCAAATTGCTACCACTTTCTGTGATTCTTTATTCTGTTCTATGCAAGGGGTTAATTCTGTTACATTTCTCAAAATAGTTTCCAATCGGAGACCATACCGAGAGTACTATGTGGATGCCTTAGGAGAACCTTCAGAGAAAACCTGGGTGGCTGGGAAGGCTATTGTCCTCTTTGAAGGAAGACATCAGTTTGAAGAACTGCCTGTTCTCCGGAGAAGAGGAAAGCAGAAGGAAAAAGGCTACAAACATAAGGTGAGAGATATGTTTTCTCAAATGCGTTTTTGATTCTTTGCACTGTACAAGGTTTTCCTTTATGCCTGGGATAGCAGTTTGACAGCTTTCTTCTGCAGCAGTGGCTGCAGCAACGCGGCCAGGGGAGTGATTCTCGGCATCCTTATGATGACCATATTTTATAAGCTGCCAGGGGTTTCTAGGCTCTCTCTTATGTCGGGGTGTGGCCTCCTGCTTTTATTGCCCTAGACAGCTCCGAGAGGCAGAGTTCATTGGTGTGAGATCTGTTCAGCGGCGCAGTCCTCTCCTGATACCTATTACAGTGTGCTTCTAAATAACTTCCCGTGCTCTCTGGCAGCCTCTTTTGGCTGATCTGAAGCAGAGGTGGAGTTGCACACTTTACTAGATCACTGACTCAGATGAAGCAGTGGGGTTTTTAGCCCTGCTTCAGTAATTCTCTGTATAGAAACCTGTTAGGGCTTATAATTTGACTTGGAAAATGCTTTGTCAGTGAGCCCGTGGGAATGAGTTTTGTGGCTCATTGCATCATCTCAGCTTCCAAACACAACAGCCCTGAGCAGTCATAGCCAGTGTAATGTAATGTGACACAGGGGTCTGGTCTGCATCTTTAGGAGGGTGGCTGGAGAAACGAACTTGTTAGAATTGCTGAAGTGAAGTACAGAGGCTGCTGCATTACTGTGAGAGCAGAGAGTCACGCTAGAAAATAATGTCTGGGTTTTGCTATTTTTTTCCAAGAGGTTTATTAGCAGTTAAGTGCTTAACCCATTTTAACACAAAACCGTCAGATTAAATGTCCCCTTGCAGATGTGAGTCCCTGGGTGTAATGCTTTCACTGGGTTTTCCTTTCCCAAGGGCATGTTCAGTATCTTCTCTAAGGTCTTCCCTCCTTGTGTTCCCAGCCCCCTAACAACTAGTTATATGCTCCCAAGTAACTTTTCTGGTCCTGGAAGTGTGGCTAGAATCTCCTCCTGTGTGTAAATGGCAATGCCGTTGTGGCTGCAGTAGAGGGAATCAAATGTTGCTTAAATAAATGTCCAGATTTGCATCCCTGGAAGCCAAGATCTGATGCAAAGCTGAGAGTCTTTGGCTGCTTTGCTAGCAGGCTCCATAAAACTTGTTTAATCTGTTAAGATGAGATTTTGCTGGTGTGGGTTTTTTTTTTTAAAGGAAAAGTGTCAGAAATTTGAGTTATTCCTCCTGCCTTGGAAACCGTTTTGATTTTAGGAGCAGTTGTGAAGCCTTTGAGTTGCTGTTGTGCAGCCAAGAACTACACACAAGGTTAAGAAACAAGTTTCTTGCTGTTTTTAGATATTAGCAGAGATTCCTGAACAGTATGGAGAGGGGATTTTTTTTATATATATACTACAGGTACAGAGTAAAGCTGAGAGGCTTCTGGGTAATGAATGTCTCAAATTTGATAGAGTACTTTTTATGTGTGTGTGTATCTCGTGTTTGTACCAAGGTGAGTTGATGGAGAGGGAAGATTGAATTGTGCTCTGAGTTCAAAGGGTGCAGGAAGAATCAGTGAGTAAAGCAAACATGTCTGCTCAAATATTTTGAGGAAAATGGTGCTGCATTTGCCTTGAGATGCTTGTTGGCTGTTGCTTTTCATTTCTGTGCCAGAGATCCATCCCATATGCATTCCCCTTTGCCGGCTGTTGTGTTCAGGGTGTGCTGGGATGCCAGGACATCTGGTTCCTGGGAGACCTGTGCATGCAGGGACCTTTTTGCTGTTTTGGGAATGCACAGTGATTTTTATTAGGCTCAGCTACAGTGCAGGATACTTACCCAGGAGGAGTATTTTCTGTGTCCACTAGGCACAGTCTCTGGGAATTCATGTGATTGTCTTAAAGATGCAAAGTGTAGGGCTGTCACTCTGTTCCATGCCTTGCACATCTCTGTCTCACTTTTATCTTGCTGCTTACCCCGTCAAATTTTTTCTTTATCTCTTTTTGTCTCCTCGAACTTTAAGGTTCCTCAGAGATTTATGGCTAAATGGGAAGTCAGTGTTGGACAGGCAGAAGACATTCTTCTCAGCGGGCCAGAGGATCAGAAGTGCAGCCAGAACTCCAGCGAGCTGGACAGTGAGAAGGAAGTGCAGTCGGAATACTATGCCAATGGCCCTGGAGCAGAAAGGGACAGGCAGCTGAATGGCTGTTTTAAAACCTTGGCATTTGACTCCAGACACCTGGGCAGTGAAAAAGGAAAGTTGCACATTAAGCCACATGTGAAAAAGAACTCTGAGAGCAGAAAAAGGACTAGAGTAAAAAAAAGTGGCGCAAGAGGGGAAGCATCTAGGGGAGAAATCAAAGACAAAATGCCAGAGAGCATAGTTAGAAACATGATTGTCGGGGACCTACCAGATAAACACGCGTCTCATGAACTTCGCCGGATTGCCAACAGCCTAACAACATCCAGTAGCACCAGGGAAAACCATCTGCTTTCCTCCTTTGGAGAAAGACGTTTTGAAAAGACAGCTTTGAAACCGGGCTACGAGAATCGTAAAAGCGATGCTCTGAAGAACATGCTCCAAGGAGATTTGTTTTCCAGTGCATCTTTGGAGAGAGAGAAGAGCTCCCTGGGCATTTTGTGCAGTTCCAAATTACAAATACACTATTCTGCATCTGATACTGCTATGGAGAAAAAGCAAACTGAATCGGATTCGTCTTCTTCCCTCTCAGATGGTGGGAACAGCGATGTGGATACCATGGACCAAAGTTCAGAGAGAGCCTCTAGTGCTCTTGAAGTTAGTGATTCTTCAGATAAAGTGGAGAAGGAATTTCCTATGACGTCAAGTGGAAACATCAAGCTTTCCATGTATCTTTCTCAGAAGAGCAGCAGAAGGGCCAGGAAGAAGTCATACAGAGATTGCAAACCTCTGGGAAGTTCAGTAACCAGCAGACTTGATGCTGAATTTGCAGATGGGGAGCTTGAAATCGGCTTCTCTGATGCTGAGATGTCATTGACGGCTCTTGAGTGCTCTCCAGATGTGAGAAATGACAATCTTTCCCTAGCAAACAAGCACACTACTCCCAAAAGTGTTTCCAAGGACAGCTCCTGGCCCGCTGTTGCAAAGCAAGCGATCTTAAAACCGAAAAGCATGAAATTGCCCCGAATTAGGAGTATAAAATGCAAACATAAAGAGAAAGTTGCTGTGTTGGAGCCTTCTCTTGCAGAAGAGGAGGGTGGCATGAATCGCTGCTCTTCTGATACCAAAGGTTTCCCTGGTCTCCAGAGGGATTCTCTTCAGAGAAGTGGGAAAGTCGATGGTCAGAAACCATTGAACAACATGCATGAGAAAACCAGGGATTCTGCTGAGATAGAAACGGCTGTGGTGAAACACGTCCTGTCGGAGCTGAAGGAGCTGTCTTACCGGTCCATGAATGATGATGCCAGTGACTCTGGTGCTCCAAAGGCCACCGTACCCTTACTGTTCTCTTCCACCTCTGGTCACGGTCGTTTGCCTATTGAGCCAGATTACAAATTCAGCACCTTGTTAATGATGTTGAAGGATATGCATGACAGTAAGACAAAAGAGCAGCAACTGATGACTGGGCAAAACATAGTCCCGTTTCGAAATACCAGCATGGCTGATGGTTCTGGAAGCAATTCTACGAGTGGTCTGAAGTCCTTGTCTATTGTAGGTCCCCCATATAAAATAGAAAAAAATGGAGATTGTGTCCAGGAAACAGTAAATCCAAACTCCGCTGTAAACAACTCCTCCTTTTCACGCAATCCTCCGACCAAGTTGACGGGGATTGGTGCTGGTAAAAGGGAGCCTGCCAGTACTGCTGTTTCTGGGACAAACGGCACAAATTGCGTGTCCAAACGCAACTGTTCAAAATCTAAGCAGTCATCAAAGCTTGGAGATAAAACAGTTTCAAACAGAAAGGACTTAAAACCAGGAGGGCCAAGTAAGTTGCTAAGTCGGTTATCCCGAGGTTCAGGAGAACGTGCATTCCGTGTTCACGGTTCGGTTCCCAGTCCGCTAGGTAATGAAGCAGAAGATGCTGAGAGGAAAGAGTCTGTTGATTTAACAGAACATTCAACTGATGAAGACTCTGCCTGTTTATCTGATGACAATTTAGATCGTGTTGGAAGGAGACCTGAAGCTGGTAGAAATATTGAGAGCTGCACTTCTGCTGAAAATGGGGAGAGTCCAGACTTGGATTCAGAGGCAAATAGTGAGAGCTCTCTTGGTGATGAGTCTAATGATGTAAATCACGTAGCACCCAAAAAGCGATGGCAGCGTTTTAACCAAAGCAGTGCTAGATCTAATAAGCACATCAATAGATCTAGGGAACAAGGAAACTTGGAGAGTGCCTTTGGCCTGAATTCTCGTGGCTTTTCACTGAAGGGAAATGAGTGCTTGGGACGTAGGCATTCCCCTCATTCAAAGGTGCTTGAGGCAGACCTGACAGGTCAGGACTATGAGAATCGTTTAGACTTAGTTGAGAAACGTTTGAATGTATGTGGTAAGCCAAACAACAGTGTGATGGACTCAGAAACAGAGCTTGGCAACTTTGCTCCCCAGTCTGAATTCTCTGCACAAGGTAAGGGAGCTGGACTTGCGCCAGAGTGTGTATTTGTATACGTTTTATACTTTTGCATTTAAAGCATAAGTTCTGGACCTTGGGGCTGTTTGACAACATGGAGGTGTATACATCTGAGCTGGAGGAGGTGTGATAACGTTGGTTTTGGGTTCTCTGTAATCATGGAGAGCAAAGAAGGCAGAGCGATTGTGGGATTTTGCTCAGCTTTTTGGTCAGAAAGCTTAAATCTGTTACAAATCCTGAGTTCCTCCACAGCAAAAGGTAAAATAAGCGTCCATCCAGGTTTGGGATTTTTTTTTTAAACTGATACCTTCATAATGGGTTCCTTGGAGCCGCATGTTTGGTGTTAGGTGTTAGATCAGCACTAGAAAGTTGTGGGAAATTGAGCCTCAGTGGCTGCTCTCACGTTTTTTTCCCTAGTGCTATTTGACATAGTCTGTCTTTGGTTTGTTCTGCAGGATTTCACCAAGAATGTGTTGAGGGGTTTTTTTGGTATTTTAGAGTGGAATTTTATTAGCTGCTAATAACGAATTGGGGAATGCCACAGATTTTCTGATTTACAGCTGTGGTGTGGCTGCCTGAGGGCTGAAGGGGAGAACAGAAGAGGGAGAACTGCCAGGGAGGCTGGGCTGGAGGTGTGGGTCTGGAAAATGGCAGGCAAAAGTAATGCAGGATCATTGGAAATGAGGTGTCCTGGAAAGGAGGAGGCTTCTGAGGACCACAAGGTCAGGCAGCCCTGCCATGGAGATGGGGTCATTTGGTTAAAGCCCAAAAATTTAAAAAGGAGGGCTGGGTGTGGAGGGAGTAGGTCCAGCAGAATCTCATTCAACATGGACCATCTTCAGGCTCCTGCAAAGAGTCTGGGGAAGCAAACCTTAGTGAAAACTACAAAAATTTTTACATCCATTTCCCCAAACTAAACTGCTCTGATCTGTTTGCAGTGTCGTACACTAACACAGCTTGGCAGGGTTTTGAACCTGTGTGCATTTTGTCATTCACATGTTCCCTCAGTGCACATTTTGATGTGTGTATTTTGCTGTTAGTGGTTGTTGGAGGTTGCCTGCACCTCTGTTTCAGTGTGGAAAAGGTGGCTTCTGGCTTAGTGGTTGCAGGACCTGCCCAGAGCAAGTCAGAGCAGGCACAGCAAATGAGCCCACAGGGTATAATGCACGGGTGGAAGCTCTGGTTTGAAATCATGACAAGCTTGGTCAGTCACTGACTCCTCTGGCTGTGGCTGCGTGTTTTTGAGGACTGAAGTTCTCCCAAAGAGGTGTGCTGGGGCTGCCAGGGCTCTGCTGCAGGAGTGCTGCAGCCTGGTGAGGGAGCTAGTTCCTCAACTGCTTTAGGATGCAGCCAGGTTCTCATGGCTTCATAATGGTTTTGCAATTGAAGTGTCCCTGTAATGCTGCTGTGTGAGGTGAAGATGCGAGTCTACAGAGAGAACTGGAGAAGAGCTGCTGAGAGGTAGTGATGTTAGGAGAGAAGGGGCAGAGGAAGGCAATGGGCTTCTGGGTGAGGTGGTGCTGGTGGAGAGGAGCACAGAGCCATCCTGGTGCTGCACATGGGGCTGCAGCAGCAGCGGGAGCCTGGGTTTGCCTGCAGAAGTGACAGATCAGCAGCCGCAGTGCAATCGAATTCCCCTGCCCTAAGCAGCACGTGAGCCTTGGAGCACACCCGAAGCCTGGCCATAGGGATGTGCCATAGGGAGGCACCAGAACCTTCGTGTGTGAGGAGCTGGAGCATCCCTGTGTGCTGGTGGTAGCGAGTAAACCTCTAGTGCTGTGGAAACCAGTCTCGTTAGTGGAAACCAGTCTTCCCAAGGCTAATTGCATAGAAAGTGGAGAGAACGATGTTGTAAGCTCAACTATCTGCAACTTACAGAGGAGAAGGAGTTTCCTCTGGCCAGTGCCTTGAGAAGACATGGCTATCCGTGTCTGCAGCAGGCAGAGTGTCTGTCAGTGTAGGAAGTAACAACAGGTCACAGTCTCAACTCTGTCATGTCCACTGAGCTCAAACTATGAGAGGTCTTCATCACAGTTGAATGGCAACATTTGGCAATATTTTTGCTGCAGACTTTGTGGTGAGATTTAGAGGAACAAGGCAGAAGTGAAGATAGTGGAATTTGCTGATGTAAAACTCTTTAATAAAAAATAGTTTCATCAGGTACGTGATTTGCCAGTGCCAATCAGACTGCGTTGGGGATTCTTGTACAGGATTTGCTTTGGGAAAAAATGCGGTTAAGCTAGCTGTTCTGGCCCAGAGCTGTGTGCTCTGCTGCTCTAGGTAGTTGTCCAGTGAGGATATTCATCCTGTGACTGGTTGTGAGCTGACACGTGTGTTCTACCCAGACACCTGTATGGAGCGTTAGTAGAGGCTGAAAATAGCTGTGTTTGAGAAAGTTGTTCCTTTCCTCTCTTTTGGCCAAGTTCTAAGCTTTCATGCTAATTTAACCACAAAGCCACAATAAAGCGTAGCAATCCTGTCCAACATCCCTGCGCTGAAGTGTTGCACTGGAATGCTTTGTTAGGAAATGTTTCTGTTTTAGAGAAGACAAAGCCACCTCCTACGCATGAAAAGAAAGGAAGAGAATATTTACTGTTTGCTCCTAAACTTCCAGGAGACCACAAATGTTTTCATAAATAGGAGGAATCTTTTGACAATATTATTTAGTAATTTTGAAAACTAGAAAAGGGGAAAAGTCAGAGGTATCCTGGGAAGTGAGAAAAATACACAAACGTGCGTCATCTTGCTTTTGCAGCTTGCTGAGCAGAGCTGCCATAGAGCACCAGGGCTCTTCTTTCAGAGCTTGCTGTGCGTGGGGGTGTCGAGGGGGGATAGAATGGGTGTTTAGGTTTGTGTTGAGGAAATACCAGTTTGCCTTCACAAAGGTGCAGCCCTGTGCAAACACAAAGACCTGTGAGCCTTGAAGAGCTCGCAGTCGCTGGTGGGGACTGTTTGCTCCTGATCTCACTGTGGAATCTATTGTTGGGAAGCAAAGGCAATAAATGGGCTTGCAGTAGCAGAGGGGGAATACAAGGCTCTTGTAGTGTATACAGAAATATGCCAGGGAGGAGGGGAAGGGAGGGGTTAGGCTAAGGTGTTACTAGTGAAACTAGTGCCTGGACCGTGTTTTGGGAAAACTGTTTTCCTGTGCCCCTGCACTAAAACCAGAGGAGTTTGGGTTAACTGCAAAAGTAGCGTGATGAGTCTCAGTTGCTACTGGTCTTAGGTTTTGATAAAACTACTGCGAGAAGGTTCAGTGTAGTTTGTCTAGGGAGGTATTGGGTGATTCCAGGAGCTTCTCAGTCAAGTATCTAATACTGTTTTGATTTCTTACCTGAACTGCAGTAGCAGACTTTTTAGATCCTTTTAGATCCTTAAAAATCCCACCTGCTATGTCAGAATTGTGGAAGATGGGAAGCTCAAAGGTTATAAGGTTGTATCAAAAAGAAAGAAATATTGAGGCTCTTTCATGTGGAATGCCTCTGTAAGAGAAGGCAGGAACAACTGTCTACAGGTGACGAGGAGAATTTTGTCTTGTGATCATGTCAAACACAGTCTTGAAGCTGCTTTCCTTTTTCTTAGTACATTCAGAGAGGAAACGCCTTAGAAAGCCAAGTAAACGGCTTCTGGAATATGCAGAAGAATATGATCACTTATTTGCACCCAAGAAAAAGTCAAAGAAGGGCCAGGAGCAATTGCAAAAGGTGGGTGAAGGCAAATGTGCTCTTCACAGTTGTTACTCTGGGGATCTGTGTGCTTTTGATGTTCTTGCTGCCTGAGTGTTGTTGCTGTGTGTGGTGCTGTGCAGGATGAATGTATTCACCAACATGTTTCGCTGTGCTAGGTGAATTCTGTGGTGAGGTCTGAATTTGAAGGAGGTCTTCCTGCACAGTGCAGTCCTGACAGAGATACCCAGCAGGGGCAGAGTTCTTTGGTTTCAACTCCATCTTCAACCAAAGAGTCCCCTCCCATCCTTGAAGCAGAGTGCTCCTTCTCAGAACTAGGATCCCAGTCCACTGATCCCAATGATCAACTTCTAGGAGGACCTTCAGATTTTCCAGAGCTGTTGTCTTCCTCGGATGTTTCTGAAGTTTCTGCTTCTCCAGATGCAGAAGAGAGATTCCTGAAGTCAAGTAAGTGAGAGGTTGCGTGATTGTGCTCCTACGAGTGAATGTGTCACAAGCTCAGTAGAAATTGTTGCTTTGGTCAGAGAGGAAAGGTTAGTGGCTGTTGATCTGTTTGTTTCTTGCTTTGCTTCATTCAGTGACCATCACTGGTATGAGGAAGGGAGAGAGGGCAGGTGCAGTGGGTGACCCAGTGATCTGGATGGTCACACGTGTGCTGTTAGCTGTAGTGTATCATTGTCCTCCATAAGTCCTGGCACAGAATATCTCTTTATCCAAATGAAGACACAACTCCATCTCTGAGCCCTTGCCATCTGTACTTACAAACAGTGGCATTCCTTTAGCTGGAAGGTCACTTGCTGCTGTTAAAACCCTTTGGGTGGGTTTTGCTGTGCTGAAGTTGATACACAANGACACAACTCCATCTCTGAGCCCTGGCCATCTGTACTTACAGAGTCTAACCCGCATAGCCCATGGGTTGACCTCTTGCTCTCCTTGTCAGCTCAGGGAATTGTAGAACAGAATTCCACCTGGAAAAACTTTTTCTCCGAGGTTCTGTAGAAGTTTTCAGAGAGTCCTACTAGCAGCAAGCCAGGGCCTTGGCGTTCAGTGGGGCACAAAGGGCAAGTGTGGTCTGATGAGCCTTTCCCCTTACCAACAGAGCCAGTATCAGGGTCTACTTTGAAGGGCATTCATTATCTCGTAGAGTCTAAAGATGTGTCCGGGGCTAAAGCCTTGATGTTCTGGCTGTGCTAACACCGTTCCTGTTCTAAAGGGCATATGGTCAGAAAACCTAAACCAAACAGACAGGAGGTGCGGTCACTGGGAGGTCAGCTGGCCTGCTGTGTTTGGAGGCAGGGAATTGCCTTTGGAGGCTTATGGGTGTCAGGTGGAAATGGAAAATTGGAGAGGTGTAGAGGAGGAAGAACTTGGGATGTGAACCTGAGGCTGGAGATGCAAGAGAATAGTACAGGGTGCAGAAGTGGGAAGAAATACCCAGTATGCAGTGGTTGTATGGTTCTCCAGTTTGGTTTTAGCTGAAGCACACAGAGCCCAAGCTGTGGGCAGAGGCTTGCCTGGAGAGTGGTGCCATGTTGTCCCTCCGTTAGGTGTCGGATGCATAAGCAGTGCATGCAGAGATGTGTGTCACAGAAAGAACATGGCCAAGGCTGATACAGCAAACAGGTGAACAGGGTGGAATGGGTACAGGCTGTTCTTGTGGAGCACACTCATAGCATCACAACTTTCTGGTCATTTTAGGCTTACGCTGTTACCACAACTAGTGTGGGTGAGCCCATGTCCCACAGCTTATCTCTGAGTGCTACAGAAAACCTCAGCAGGAAATGATGCAGCTTGCAGCTAGTTTCTTCGAGTTGTCTTCTCCCAGGTGGTTTTAACCAGCAGCATGCCCTTTAGCCTGGTTACTATGTGCAGCGTGAATGCCGGTGGGAGTGGGAGCAGGGCTGCATTTGTCAGGGCAGGACTGGCCTATGCCAGATCAAAGTGATTGGGAAATGATCTGAATTGCACTGCCAGGATGTGGTACCTGCTGGAATTGACTTCACAGTCTTCTGTGGGTGGATTTTTATGTTGAGGTATGTCTGAAGGTCATAGCAGACCTAGGTCTGTTTTTTTGTGGAAGTTGTACAGAAACAGGTAATTGGCATCTCTGCCCCTGTGATCCCCAGGACAGGGTGAAGCAGATTGTTTGGAACTGTTGGCTGATATTTGTTTCATGGTCTTTGATTGAAGAGAGGAAAACCCCTGTTTGTCTGATGTGAAGAGTTTCATTGCAGGAAACTTCGAAAGGAAGCGTCAGAGGAAGCCTACTAAAAAGCTGTTGGAATCCAATGATTTGGACACTGCCTTTATGCCAAAGAAGGAGGAGTGGACTCCCCCAAAGAAGGTACTTGCCTCCTAGGTCTTTTAAAAGCCAGATAGTTAGTGAGCCCAGACAGCAGACCCTGCTGAGAGAGACACAGTGCAGTGGGCTGTGTTTTTTTTGTTGGCTGTGGCCCAGGAGCAAAGGTCCACCCTTCCCAAAGGTGCTGGTTGCTGTGTTATGATGAAATCTGCTGAATACAGATGTGTTCCCCACCCCACCCTACTTGTAATGGGAATTGGATGGTTCTGGCTGTAAAAACTCCTCTCTTCATTGAGTTACATGGAAAACGAGTCATCTGGACACTGGCTGGGAAGGTGTGAGCAGACATGTTCTGCGCAAAGGCTTTCTGTCACTTAGGTGGCAGTGTAGCTTGAGCCCAAGGCTTTGTTCTTCTCTATCAGGTTTCCTCTGAGCAGTGTTTCTTTTGTTACCCTCCCAAGTGGGCTGGTAAGTGGTACATAAGTGCAGGATGGAGGCTGGAGTTGTAGCACGTGCAGTACACAGTGCTCAGTGCAGAGTTTTTAAGACAATGCTGCTCTTCTCCACTAAAGACTCAATACTCGAAGACATGGCTTAGAAAAAAGCAACTTGTAAAGAATTGTTTCAGATGGTGTACCTGCACAGGACTTGTTGCCACTGTTTATAATGTTGCTTAATAACAGTTTTCCTCCTTGCCTTATTTTCTCCCTGTGTGGCACCTAACACAGTTATGGTTGCAGTAATGCAGAGGCCAGCGTATTCAGTCTTTAGTTCCATAAAAGCATAAACCCAGAAGAGAGTCTCTGTTCCCAGCAGTGAACAGGGTGTTAGTAGTCTGTGACAGTGATGCTGGTGAGCACAAGGCACAGGAGACTCTGGGCATTCCTTCTTGCCCAGAGAATGGATTTTTCACGTGGGATCTATCACACACACATAACAAATGTTGTAAAGTCTCTGGTCACTGATTGATTCATGACTTGAACTGTAAGTTATGTGTTGCAGTCATTTGTAAAGGCTCCGAGTAGCTGAGGAAGGTGCCTCTCTGATTTGCATCTGGTGACTTGACCCTGTTGTGTATTTGTTTGTAGGGCACTGGCCCTTCAGAGAGCGACAGCTCTGAGCTCTACTCACCAGCCCACTTCTCAGACCTGGGAGAAGGTAAGTAAAGGCAGGGCTGTGGGGGGTAGGCTGCTGGTGACAGCTGGATCAGTGCTGGTGGCTATGTGTGTGTGTAAGGGCTTACGTGCCCTGTGCTCTCAGAGGGTGCTTGCCTCAGCTGAGGCTGTGGCAGGAGAAACAGGTATCGAGGTCATTTATTTACAAAAGGTACTATTACATTTTTTAATTTCCCTATGGAAAGTGGAGGTGGTGGCTTGGTATTTCTGCAAGAAGGTGTTCAATTCTCATTCATAGTCTGGATGCTTGAAAGAAACTCAGCACAGGTCCTGTACCAGTGCCCTGTTTTTGCTGACTGAGCTCAACAGTGGCTGCCCTGTCCCATGGGCAGTTGTGCAGTTGGGTTGTATTCTCTCCCTTTGTATCACACTGGTACCAACTTGAGGAAAGTTTTGGTGCAGTGTGGTGGGAGAAGGTGTAGTTAGCAGCACTTGATTAGCGATCAAACTTTGTGCTGGCAGCATTTCTCCTTTTCTGTTGGGGACTGTCTCAGGACAGGCAGTGGTACTGTTCAGCAGCCTAGCAAAGAAGCTTAAGCTGATATGAATCAGTGGTCCTCTGATGACTGCAGGACAGAGGGCAGACTGCCTGGAGACTGATACTGACCTCAAAGACAGTAGGACCCAGCCTGAAGCTCTCAGAAAGGGTGTAGAACTTATTGGTGGCACCTGTAGCAAGGGAATTATTTCTGTGTTTTTCTTGAGTGGTCTTTCTGTTGCATCGCAGCTTCTGAAAAGCTCTTGGAGAAGCAGCGGAAGCGGAAGAGACAGCGCCATCCCTCTGCTGCAGTACATTCCAAGAAGGAGAGAAATGAGGAGGGGCTGGGGGGGACCCCACACTCTGAGGTACTGTTGGGTCTTCCTACGTGTTGTGTCATTCCTATAACCTGTCTGTACTTCCCAGCCCAGATAATCTTTGGCTGGCTGGTGTGTCAGTTGGGGCTTTATCCCACTGATGTAGTTGCACGAGCTGGGGTTTGAGCTGAAGCTACCACCTTGATTTAGTAGTTATTTTGTGATGACTGCTTAACTTGGGCTCAGTTTTTAAGCTGCTACTTGGCTAATTCTCCAGGAGAGAGGCTGTTCTGGTCTGATGGAACCAGGTATTGTCTGGCATCTTGATTTGCACTTCAGAAGGGCTAACTGCTGTAAAGGTCTTCTCTGGTGGTGGTGGGAGTAGTGCCCTTTTACATACTGATATGAAACACAAGCACTAGATTGTGGACTTAACTGCTTCTTCCACTCGCCCCTGCATGCCAGGGTGAGCTAAGAACCACTTTGGAGGGAGTGGGGAGACTGTGTGTGACTGCTCACAGAAACTTCTGATTACATTCTGCCATCCAGCAGAAATAATTGGGACAACTCTTCTACTGCATCTCAGCAGAGCCAGTGTACAAATATCTCTGACAAGCATGTTTTGCCTTTTAGGAATGAGCCAGGTATCACCAAGTGTAGGGGAAGCAAGACTTTTCCTGGGAGAGGCCTCTCACCATCACCTCTCACTCCAGTGACCCAGGTTCAGCAGCAGGCTGTTCGGTCAGGATAGTCAGTATGTATTTTAGGAGCTGATTATAGACATACGTTGTTACATTTGTTGTTGCTATACACTTCCAGCTGAGCACAGACATTACTCGACTTATCTGAGCAGCACCAGCCACCCTGCTGCTACTGCTTTTTGAAGAGGGCATTTCTGATGGGGTTCATAAAGTGGGGTAGCACCCCTGAGCCATGCAAACCTTCCCATGCTGGTGTTAGTGCTCTTTCTGAAGTGTGCTCATCTGGGGTCATGCTTCAAAGAAGCCTGTACAAATATCTTTGCCAGTGCTGGGGGGTAGGTAACACTTGTCTGCTGTTAGGCACCCACTGAGGGCTTATCTCTGAGCCAGCAAATTATCTGTGAATCTTTTGTAGGGAAGAAAATGGGGCAATTCAGAGCAGCAAAGTAACTATGGCATGGCTCTGAATCTTGCACCCACCATTCACTGCAGAGAAAGCCCAGGGGGTCTTAACTGACACCAGCATTAGGCATCTGTGTTGAGTACCTGAAGTCTGGTACGGTAAACCATGCCCCCAAAAAATGAAAATGCTGGGCACCTCTTGGAACATCTGTTTCTCTGTGATTGTGTCTCTTACGCTGCTGTGGTGAGAATGTTCACCCCTTGGCTTAAGTGAGTGCGTGGATACTGGTGAGTATTGTGATGCTGTGGAGATGCAGTTGTGCTTTCATGTGGGATTTGAACCATGCTGGTCCCTAAGCAATTTCCCACATACCAGACAAGGAACCTCACTTTCTGCAGAATGATGCTAGAAAAAAAATAGGTGATCTGATGATACTGCACAGAGAAACCTTGGACCCAGCTGCTTTAAGAGGAAAAGGGGGCAGAGAAAAGCTTGTCTGCCTGGGCTGAACTAAGCAAGTGGCTTTCTCTGTCCTTGCCTGTCTGTGGAGCCAGGAGTGCAAGTTTACAATATAGGGCAGCAATAGACTGAGAGAAGGGGGTGGAAAATGCTGTTGAAGTGGTTGTCAAGGTTGTGAGCCAAGGTCAGGCTGTGCCAAAGAACAGACCAGGCTTCTGAGGGTGTGCCAGATGCAGCAGCACAGAGAGCTCTGGAAGAAGACCCAAGAGGAGAGATCTGCCCACTGTAGGAGGTACATAGATTTGTAGTACTCAGCTGAGTAGAGGAAGGGTGTGACAGGTTCTGTTCAATGATGGCCTTCAATGGCAGTCCTCGTCTCCCTCGTCACAAAGCACAAGTACCTGGCCTTGCCCATTCAGCACTGCCCAATGCAGTTTGGGAGCATTGATTAAAATAAGGCTAAGATCCTGGTGTGTGAAACATGCAGGTTGGCCAACTCTTTGTGGGACCAAATAGGGTGGGTTTGGGCTGAAAGAGCAGGGCTAGAGCATGCTGTGCCACACTGGGCAGTGTGGGCCCAGTTGTTCAGGGAGCATTGCTGAAGAGGGAGTTGCTGGTTAATGTTATGTGACTCCTTAGATGTGTTTCAGTCTTCCATTCCATTAACAAGTGAAACACAGCCATCAGGGTTCAAAACAGGGAGTCCTAGCAGCCACAGCAGAAAGCAGCCAGAAGGGCTGAAAGACAAACTACTTCTAAATCTCTCCTACCTTTGTCTGTGGCAAATTTGAGCACGTTTCCCCCTTCCAAAACGCTATCTTGGAACCTTAGCTACAGCAGGAGGCTAGTGCCCCTGGCCATGGGACAGCTGGTTCTTGTTTACCAGCACCCAGCCCCTCCTGACAGGCACCTGGGTGACCATGAGAGGAGCTGAGCTCACTTTATGCCTGTAACACTGAGGCCCCAGTGTAAGCAGAAGCTATAGCTGGTGTTGTTTGCCCATACCAGTAGCTGATTAACCCCGCTCTTGTTCTTTGTTACAGTGACCCCTGCAACCCTGAGGTCACTGCTGAGCTGAGCAGACGAGGGAGCACCTATGTAGGAATAGGAGGACCTGAGCTGTACCCAGTCCTTGGAGCACCAGTTGCTGGTGCTGCTCCTGGAGCATTCCAGGAGCCAAAGCGAGTGTTTAGGTCAGAGGGCTGCCTGGCAGCAGGCTACATAATTCCTAGCAGAAATACAGCTGCAGGAGTAGAAGTATCCCACCACTTAGCTTATACCACTATAGAGGCAAAGGTGGCTGTTGTGTTCTTAGATGGTCTTTTTACTAATAAATACATAGAGGCTTTTCACTTTCCTCTGCCAGGGCTGTATGGTAGGGTGGCAGCCCCTTACGTGCTCCTTGTCAGTATTCCCACAGGCTGCATCACTGCCAGCCTCCCAGCGAGGCTGTGATGACAGTCTGCAAGGCTGTGCACCGTATGGGGTGTTGGGCTGGCAGTAGTTTGTAGCTGGGACTTTGCTTTTTTTGTGCACAATAAAAGAAATTTATACAATTCATCTTTGTATTGTGTGCTTTAATATGCTGTCAGTGCACCATGGCTCCACGGAATTCACGTGGCTTTAAAATGTCCCCAAAGAAATCATACTGCTACGTTTAGGGAATGAAAAACAAAACTGGCAAAGGAAGCTTCCTTATCTGACCACAATACCAGCTCCAGGTTTTCCAGCCTCAAACTTTAGTATATCTTTATGTCCTTGTTTTACCCAGACTAATAATATGTTCAGAGGACATTCAGCTCAGCTTACAAGCTTTAGGAGCAGCTTACAAGCTTTAGGAGCACCACAACTCAGACTGATACTCTCTTATGCAGAAAGTGGTGCAAAGCTGCCTCTCGTGTTTGCTAGCTGGACACTTGACACTGAGCAGACTTGAAGATATGAGAGTTGATGGCTGCTGCTCCTGCCAGCAGTTGGAATTCCTCCCAGGGTCATTCAGGTGTACAGTCTGTGTCTGGGCGTACGCTGGGTGTGGCTTGGTGACCCAAGGAGGAACTGGCAGCTGCACACTGAGATCATTCAGCTAACTGCAGTGAGCTGGGCTATTAAAAAAATGGCAGAGTCCTGAAAATGTTCTTGCTCAAAGCACTTAGCTTGTTCCTTAAGGCAATTGCAGCATTAATGGCCCTTAAGGTGTACCCACTGACATGGCAGCTGGGGCTGATGAGGCTGCTCAAGCATTGCCTACACTGTACCTGAGAGCCCTGGAAGTGGGTGGGATGACATTTCATAGGTCTGAGTTGCTGGTCCTGGCAAAAGTGAAGGCTCCATGTGTGGCTCCAGGACAGCAGTATCTTGTGGTGAAAACAAGCATCTCTAGGATACCTTCTGCTCTCCTTCCCTCTGGCAGTATCTGGGCAGGTCCAGTGGACAGACGCATCAGAAGGTGTCCTTTCACCTTGGGAAGTCTTTTGGTAGGATCCCTGACATGGCCCATGAGGGTGTGGTTGGGCCTTCATCATTTGAAACCCATCTGCTCTGCAGGGCGCTCTTTCACGAGTAGGTGTTGTGATCACCATGAGGTGTTACAATCAGTGCTGTGATACTCAGACACGACAGATGCTTACGAACGACTCACACCCCAGGCAGGATGGTGGTGTAAATGCCTGACTGCACTGTTGGCCAGTTAGTTCGTAGTGATGCAGGCCTTGAGTACCTATGTGCCCATATCTTACGTGGATTAGGATGAGCTGGGACAAGTGTGGGGGAAGGGTCTGGCTCATTTGCTGGGTGACAACTGCAATAAAGATGATAGTTTGAAGTGTTTTATTTGCATTTCCAGTGCAAGCAGACATCAGCATGTGCTTCAGGCTATTCCAGCCTACCTGATTTGTTTCTGTGCAGGGTAGTACTGTTCTTCCTCAGCCGTGACTTTCCTTCCTCAGAGAGGGGTTATGCACAGGAAAATAATTGTGTTGAGTGTGTATTTTATTTAATGACCTAGTAAGCTAAGAGCTCTTTCCTTCCCTTTCTTGTAAGTCTTTTGCTGGAACTGTATGGGGGATGTTCTCTCCAGGGTGGGTAGCACACACAGACCAATTGCCAAACTTACGTGCTCAATGCCTGAATTTGTTGTTTCCAAGTCAGCCCAGGAACTACTGAGAGCCCTGATTCTGAATTTCTTTTTAAAGGGGGAGACATTGGTTCATGGGACTGCTGCAAGCCCCAAAGAGGGTAATGAAGAGGGGTCAGAGAACGATCATGGAGTGCCTTCATCCAAGAAGATTCAGGGGGAGCGTGGAGGAGGAGCAGCTCTCAAGGAGAACGTGTGTCAGGTAGTGTCCTTGAGTAGTGTCCTTGAAGAAATGTCTTGGAAACTTTTTTGCTATGAAGTTTTATTTCATGTAAGTTCTGGCACGCACTAATGCGCCGCGTAAGTCCAGGTAGTCTCAAGGTGCTTGTAGAATTAATCAGATTTTTGTTCTCTGGATTGAGTCTTTCCTGTGCAATTGCTTCTCTTACTCTAAGGTTCACAGGTGTTAGGGAGACGTGACCAACATAGTATTCATTTTAGCTGATGCATGGTAGCAGGGACTGGGTGGCAAACGACAGTGGAGATGCACAAACCAACTGAACTTCCCCACAAAAGGAAAACTTAGCATTTTTCCACAGTGGTCTCTGCTGGCAGTCCTGGCCAGCATGTGGGTTGTTGGGGAAGGAGATTGCTCAGAGCTGACATTGTGCTTCCTTCCCCACAGATCTGTGAGAAGCCAGGGGAGTTGTTGCTGTGTGAGTCGCAGTGCTGTGGTGCTTTCCACCTGCAGTGCCTTGGGCTCTCCGAGATGCCAAAGGGCAAATTCATCTGCAATGAGTGTTCCACAGGTAAGGCAACTTCTGTGATCATGGGATAAGGTGTGTTTGCTGCGTACTCACTTGGTGCTTCCTTTGCTGGAGAGATGTGCCTGCAGTAGGGCTGCTAGCTGGCTCGCAGTCCTCTGATTACTGATTTTATGTTTGATAATGAATCTCAAATTGTCCTACTGTTGATTCAGACACGTGGGGTGAGAAGTGAAGGTCTGCAATCTGATGTGAAAGAAAGGAATTCTTACCTGGGGCTAGTGAGAGAGGGGAGAGGGCTGATGGGGAGGAAGAATCTGGAGCAGGTTGGAAAGGGGAAGTGTCTAAGTAGGGCTGTCATTTTTGTTATTTTTCCCCTGGCCTGAAATCATAACTACAAGGATGTCTTTTTTTAATCCAGAGTTACACTGCAGCCACAGGTGGAAGCAGAGACCTGTGCTCTGGGATAGGTACAGCGGGTGGGGAAGTTGTGCTGTGCTCATACACAGCCTGGTAGAAGCGTCAGGTCTCCATTTAGCCCTTCCATATGACTGTTACTATGTCTTTTGTTCTTTCTCCAGGGGTCCATACCTGCTTTGTGTGTAAAAGCTGCGGGGAAGATGTGAAACGGTGCTTGCTGCCCCTCTGTGGGAAGTACTACCATGAAGCGTGCATACAGAAGTACCCGCCCACGGTCATGCAGAACAAGGGCTTCCGATGCTCCCTGCACATATGCATGACTTGTCATGCTGCTAACCCAGCAAACATCTCTGCATCTAAAGGTACCGACCCCTTCTAGGGGATGCAGTTAGAAGGTTTTTCTTCATTTCACGTCCGCTGTGCAGTTACGTGGTCCACTGCTTGTTTGTGTTGATTTTCTGCCCTACCCCCTGCTTGCTGTGGGGTTTGCAGAGGCACAGCCTCTCCCAGGGAGTGGAGGGGGTGGTGTGTCCGTCTGCGAGGCTGCTGCTCATCAGCACTCCCAATGGTCAGACACAGCAACTGAAATGTTCTCGTCTGTCCAGACGCTTGGATGCCTGCACGTCCAGCGATGCCACATGCCTCTCCTGGTTTTTGAACAAGTCTCTGAAGCTGTACAGACACTCGTGTTTCTCCTGTGTACTTTTCACTGTGCCAGTGCTGCAGACGGTGCCTGCTTAGCAGTGCTGGCTGGCAATGCAATGGCACAGAGAGCAGCCTAGTGAAGATTATGATATTGTTCTAGTTCCCTTTTTTTAATAACGCAAACTCTCATCCTGTAGTAGTGACACCCTTGGGCTAAGCTGCTCAGGCAGATGTTTGTTTGAGCTGTTGCAACAATACCTTGACCTTTATCTCACATGATTAAACTCGGAGCTTTTACACGATTGCCTTGTACATTTGCTTCTAAAGCTGTCTACCTTTCAATCCTTGGTATCTTAAGACAAGTGACAGTAAGACCAGCTATGCTTTATCCTCCAGGTCTGAGTTAAACTTGTAATTTTTTTTTACCACATACCAATATTTGGTGTAGAACACAACACTAAGGCCTAAAGCCCAGAGCTGACCACTTCCCCACTGAACATTTGCATTGTGTTCTTTTGGCTGCTGCTTCTCGGTGGTCAGATTTACCCCTTTCTTCCCACCTCTTCTCCCTGTGTATAGTCTCCTGTGAAGAACTGAAAGCAGAAACCTTGGATGAATTAGGCCTGTAGGCAGTTCTGAATTCTCTGTTCTGGAATTTCAGGGTAAAATCTGATAAAGAAGAGAGGCAGGTGCCAATGTTTCCAGAAGCTATGTGGATTGGTTTCATTATGTGCAGCTAAGCATTTGGAACACCCCTTCTGTAATTACTGTCTGAGCTGATTTGCTAACGATCTGTGTATGATAGGAAGCAGTCTCAGTCTGTGAACTCTTGAACTGTTTCAGTACAGTGTGCAGGAGGTTTTTAATTAAATATTACAATTTTGTGTATGCTATATACATGTATGTAATTTTATATAACTCAGTTATTAAAGAATTTGATAGGAATTAAGTATGTTATGAACACTCTATAAATATTTGAGGTCAGTTTCCATTTCTAGAGATCACCTATGGTTGCTTGTTTTGAGTTCAGGTATCAATAAAGACCCATTTTGGGAGGACACAAAAAGTTGCCCTGCTCCAGAGGTTCACTGTGTCATGTTCTGGTGCCAGGTCGCCTGATGCGCTGCGTGCGGTGTCCGGTCGCGTACCACTCCAACGACTTCTGCCTCGCTGCTGGCTCTGTGGTCCTCGCCTCCAACAGCATCATCTGCCCCAATCACTTCACTGCACGGAGGGGCTGCCGCAACCACGAGCACGTCAACGTCAGCTGGTGCTTTGTCTGCTCGGAAGGTGAGATGTTCTGTGCTGGATCCCCTGTCGCCAAGCAAGGCCCTGACAGGAAGTCATTAGAACAGGCCAAAGCTTTGCCCATCCAGAGTGTGCCAGTGGGAGCTGCAGAGAACAGCTTCCATCCATCCCCGTTTAAATCCAGGCTATAATTTTTTCTGGATCCTTAGAAGGGTTCTTTCTGCAGCATGGGTAGGGCACAAGCTGTTGAAATGGGCTTGCAGAAGTGCATCATACCCTTTTCTCAGCTTTTATCTGGACATATGGAGGCCAGGGCTTCTGCACAGTGACCCTGATGAATTCCTTCCTCCTTTTCTTTGCAGGGGGCAGCCTTTTATGCTGCGAGTCGTGCCCGGCTGCGTTTCACCGTGAGTGTCTAAACATTGAGATGCCAGAGGGAAGCTGGTATTGTAATGATTGCAAGGCAGGCAAAAAGCCACACTACAAGGAAGTAGTCTGGGTGAAAGTTGGGCGCTACAGGTAGGTGAAGGTAGAACAGACTTGTCCCCATCCCTTCTTCATGCAGTGCTCATGGTGATTGAGGTGAGAAGCTGCTCCTCTCTGCAGGGTACAGTACAGCAGCCTCTGACTTTTTTTGCATGCATGTAGCAGCTTGTAAAAGGTGTGATTTCCTCCTCCAGTAGCCGCTTGTCTCCCCACCAGCCTTCCTGGTAGCCCTCACACACTTTTCCCCCACATCTCCATGCAGTAGCATGCTTCTGAGGCAGTTGGGAGTGGGGAAGCCAGAGGTTTCATCTGCCCTTCCCTGTGTTGCAGGTGGTGGCCAGCTGAGATTTGCCATCCTAGGACAATTCCTGTCAACATCCAGAAAATGAAACATGACATCGGCGAGTTCCCTGTGCTGTTCTTTGGCTCCAAGGATTACCTGTGGACCCACCAGGCCCGTGTGTTCCCTTACATGGAAGGTGATGTCAGCAGCAAAGACAAAATGGGGAAGGGCGTGGATGGCATCTACAAGAAAGGTAACGTCTTCATCCAGGGGGGTACATGTTCTGCTTCTGCTTCCCTTCATTGCCATTTGGAGAAAATATCTTTTTAGAGCTAAAGTGAAATTAAATTTGCAGTATGAGCTGCTCCTTACTGATCATCCAGTGCAACTGTAATGTTCACTACTCTGGGCTTGTAGACGGGGAGAAGAGCGTGTAGATCTTGAACGCTTCTCCAGCTCTGACATAGCCACTCTAAATGTGAGTGAGCTGCTGCTTTGTTAACTTCCCTGTGTCTAATATAGTCATTATCTGTACATAAAAATGCACTTGAGAGTTGTGAATGTGGCTGCCTGACACCTCTACCCATAAGTGGGCAAGCTAGCTAACAGTTTGGACACTTTACCCATGAGCAGGTCCCTTACTGTAACTCCTGCAACTGCCTTGCTGTGTTGGCCTTTTCTTCACCCCCCTCCGGTGAACCTCTGCCTCCAGAGTACGTGGCCAGGGAGGTTTGCTTGTGGAGCCGTGAGTGCTGGGTGGGCACTGGCAGCCCAGCTCTGTGTGAGCAGAAGGAGCTCCTCGTAACACACTCTGTTCTCTCACTTAGCTCTTCAGGAAGCTGCAGTGAGATTTGAAGAGTTGAAGGCACAGAAAGAACTGAGACAGCTTCAAGAAGACAAAAAGAATGACAAGAAACCTCCTCCCTACAAACACATCAAGGTGAGGGCAGGTGTGGGGGAACAGGAGTGGAAGAGAAATCTTGAGCTGTTGGTGCAGGTGATTTACGGATATACAGAAACATTTCTACTGTTTGGGTGTGTGGCTGCATTTGAAGGTTACTTTGCTCCTCTTGGCATCTGCAGTCATGCTCCACAGAAAGGATTCATGTATGCACAGAGCTGTGTGGGAGCTGGACACCAGTAACATAGGTACTCTGATTTACTGGAACAGATCTGGATGTCTCTGTGGTCTGAAGGATCTGTCAGTTCTGTGGTCTGAAGGAAGGGTCTCTCTGCCTCGGGAACTTAGAGTAGAGTGCTGGTAATGCTCAGTATGCTCAGATGCTGTGTGCTGTCGATGGCAAGGTGGGCGTCCCAGGTGGTGTGAGATGGGAAGTGGTCAGGGTGGGGTGGAGCAGAGCTGTGGGGAGGGTGGTGACCCACAGTATCTTGTTCATCTCTGCTGTTGTTCCGTATCTCCTTCTGTATCAGCTGGTGACTGAATGGAAACGCTAAAGCAGATGTACGTGCTGAAATATCAGGCCTTTTGCCAAGTTTTGGGAAACTCTTCATGTTTAGGGCTGTATTTTGAGATAGAGTTGGAGCAGCAGTAGAAGTCCTGCAGGAGGTGGGCGGCGCATGTGCTTGACATGTGGGTCCAGACTGATCAGAAACCAAGTGACTCAGGGACTCTGATCTTTTTTCATTGCCTCTGTCTGCTCCTTCCCTTTTTTGTGTGACAAACTATGAAAACTTAACTGATTGCTGGCACTTCTTGTTTCTAGCTAGGATTTCTAGGCAGGCAGGTATATCCTGTGTGAGTTACTGTATGGTGCAAAGAAGTCCACCAAATGCTGTGGCAGCACTATGGGCCAGGCAGCTTCGGAGGAGGAAATATGGTTTCTCATTATAGGTATTTTTAAGCCTGTCTCTGGCTGCAATATGAAGGAACTTAGGAAGCAGTTCGGAGCCTTTGAAAAATACTCTTAATATAAATGGTCATGGTCATTAGCCATGGCAGCTCTTCTGAGGTCTGGATGCAAGCTGTTTGTGAAAGCAAAGCAGTTTGCAGGAGCATACGGTGAACTGGAGAAGGCTTCAGGGTGGAATGGCCAAAGCTGGCTGTGTCTGCACCCATCCTGGCCTTCTAAGGGGATCAGCACCTTGGGGTCCATCCCAAGGAGTGTTGAGGTGAGAGGCTGCTGCAAAATATGCTTGGGATCCTTCATCGCACCAGGGTTGTCACTAGTCCCAGAATCACTGTTTTTGAGCTGGTTTTGTACTGGCAGTGCCTTGGAGAACAGGGCAGGCGTGGCAGTTGTGTGTGCATGCTCAGGCACCACAGCTGTTTGGAGTGGCAATGCCAGAGCCAGCAAGGACACCTCTGTCTGCCGGTGGTAGACAGACCTAATCCTGTGGGTCTTCTCACTCTTACCGAGGTGATGAGCTAACAGTCTGGGAGATGGGAAACAGCAGAGGTGGAGAACGAGTGACAGGGAAGGTCAGAGGTGGGAGGCAGTACTAGGAGGGAGACTGTTGAGGAGATTAACCAGGGATTTGTGCAGGGTTTGCAGGAGAAGGGCTAGGCCAGCCTCAGGCAGACTGCCAGCACGCAGACTTTGCTCTGAGGGTGGGACTACATAAATTATGTGGGGGCTGGAGTAGTTTTGCTAAATGATCCCCTCCTTCTGTGTTCTGGGGGAGGAAAGGGAGCCGATGATCTGTCTCACCAGGGCAGAGAACAGCAAGGAGCTGCTTTTCAGTGTCTCTCTCCAAAGTCCTGACTCTGCCTCCTGCCTTTCAGCATTCGCTGCCTTTAGCCAAAACCAAAGGCTCCTGCTCATGCCACACACACACCAGTTGCTTCTCCACCTGGTGCTGCACTCTGCTTCCTTCTGGAGCAGTTTTTAGAGAGCTCCTTGCCTTAACTCTGAGCTCATCTTTGAGCTTTCCAAACCCAGCCTTGTCTGATTTTTCTTCCATTTACACCCGCAGGGCAGTTGGGTAGGGAGATAACTGCTTGTGGCCTGTGGCTGGCTGTCCTCTGTCATGGACACACCAGCCTGGTTCTGATAGTGACAGCTGAGAGCACGAAACAGCTTGAAGGTAACACTCAAAAACCAGGGCTGAAAGGAAAAGCTAAGGAAAGGGACCTGGCACTCAGACTGGAGAAGGTGCTGTTTTGCATAGAAAATGGTTTGGTGTTCCTCACACGTATGGTGTGCATCCAGTGAGAGCACTGGGACCACCTGGGCTGGATGTCACAGTGGTGATGGGAGAGGAGCACTAATCAGCCTCTCCCTACCTGGGGGTCACAGAATACACACTGTGCCAAGTGATGCTAATGGGCGACCTGCATCCTCCTTAGCTCTTACCAGTTATGTGCCTGTACTTGTGTCCTTCTGCCCCTCTCTGTAATTAACTCACATTGCAGCCTGTTAGTTTAGGGCTGAGTGTAGAAGTGACTACGAGGATAACCCGTTGTACTTAAGAGGTCGTGTCCTTCGTGTGCATTCAAGGTGAACCGGCCGGTGGGTAAGGTGCAGATCTTCACTGCAGACCTTTCTGAGATACCACGTTGCAACTGCAAACCAACAGATGAAAACCCGTGTGGCCTGGACTCCGAATGCATCAATCGCATGTTGCTCTATGAGTGCCACCCCTTGGTCTGCCCTGCTGGGGAACGCTGCCAGAACCAGTGCTTTTCCAAGCGCCAGTATCCTGAGGTACAGATCTTCCGCACACTGGCACGAGGCTGGGGCTTGCAAGCCAAAACAGACATCAGAAAGGTCAGTACTCTGCTTTTGTGTGTGATTTTTCTCTGTTGCTCAGTATTGGTTTCCATAGATTTGAAAAATTATGTTCTTCCATAATTTGAAGAAGACTTCTTGCTGTAGAATGCCATTTAGGAAAGGAATGGATGAATTTAACTTTTCCAGTCTGGACAAGAATGTTTTGGCTCGGCTAACCAAGAAAATGGTTTGTGTGTTGATGTCCCACAGGGTAAGAACGATGACTGCTTGATCTGTCTGCTTGTCTGGACAATGGGCTTTATGAGTACACCAGAACACTGGCCTGAAGATGGTGCTCAGGATTTTCAGATGGGGAGCAGTGATTATACCTTCCCCCCATTCTTGCATAGCCGGGCTTTTCCAGCATGAGAATCTCGTATCAGAAACTGAAACCAGGGCTTGGTTCTTACAAAAGGGTAGTGGCTTGGAGATGGCTGTTATTGCTGAAACTAGTATCTCCAGCTAAAACAGTTACATGTGTTTTTTAAAATCCAGAGAATAGTAGTTCTGTGGACACACATCTGTGTTGAAAGAAGAAGAATGTTAAAGCAAAGAGAACCCTAAAGTGTGAAATGAAACCAAGGATAACTAGCATAGTAGGAGAAGAATGTCTGAAAAAGGAGGGACAACATGCTGTGGGGGAGGGCTTGATAGTGGAAGGAAAAATGTCAGCCTGTCCTGTTTAGGCTTTGTTGCCTGCTGTGGTGTAAGTTAAAGGATCTTCCAGCAGACAGTTTGGAAGCAGCAAAACTCAGTTATTTAATGGAAGCACCTATTAGCCCCAGTGGAGCAGAGCTGGGATTCCCTTTGAGGGTGGAAGTACAGTCTCTGCCGTACTTCCCTACAGGGGAACTCCATGGATTCGCTGCAGGAGCAGGCACCCTGGGTACATCATACATTATTTCAGGTTATTTGTTGAGTGTGTGAAACAGATGTATGAGTCAGGGCTCGTAGTGAAGATTATAGGTCAAACTGGCTGCAAAGCAGAGGGAGATTTTTATGAAAACGTTTTCACAAAAGAAACAGGAACTAAGTTTTAGCACAAAGGGGGATGTCCCTCCATCCTGGAGGGAATTTGTCTTATCAGCTTGTTGTTTTCTCTCTGGCAGGGTGAATTTGTTAATGAGTATGTTGGGGAGCTAATTGATGAAGAGGAGTGCCGAGCCCGGATCCGCTATGCTCAGGAGCATGACATCACCAATTTCTACATGTTGACACTGGATAAGGTATGCAGAAGGAATTTCTCTGGCCAGGATCCTAGACAGAAGTAAAATGATGGCAAGGAAAGCATGGTAGTCATCTTCTCCAGCAAGTAAAAAGAAGGCATCAACCCTCAGATGTACAAGTATCAGGCACAGTGAGACCTTAGTTTAAGTTCAGATCCCAGGTCTTGCAGATCTGAGTAGAGGGTGGTGGTGTTTGTTACACCCACAGGCTCCTCAGTGGATCCTGGAGGCCAGCTTGTTGGTGTGAGCTCCTGGCTCTCAGAGGTAATTAGTTTTTTCAGCTGCTTTCCATACTTAGTCACTCAACCTTGGAAAGATTAGAAGGAAACCATGAAAGCAGGCATGGGAAGAAGCTGTCAAGTGTGGGACAGGATAACATTGTGACTGGTTTCTGACTCTCTCCTCTTCTTGTTAGAAATTCACACTGACTGTACCTTGTTCTCCTTGTCTGGCTGATGGGTGGGAGCAGGGCCAAAAACAAGTTTTGGTATCTCCCTCATTATTACAGAATCAAATCTCAGTTGCTGCTGCTCTCTCCTCTCCAACACGGTCTAACACATGGTAGTGTGCTGTACAGAAATGGACCTCACGTCATGTACTGTCCCTGTTTTCCTTCTATACATTGACATACAAGAAACAGGAACTGGTATTTTGCTGTTAAGCAGAAGCTGGGGTCTGAAACCACAGGTGCTGCCTTAGAAGTGTGGTGAGGCAGTGTTTATCCAGCCCCGACACCGCAGGGAGAGCTGACTTCCCAGAAAGCAGCAGTAGTGCTTTCCTGGCTGGTCAGGAGCCCACGTGTCTTTGAAGAGGAAGATCATAGAATCATTAAGGTTGGAAGGGACCTTCAAGCTCATCCAGTCCAACCCTTACCTACATCACCACTAAACCATACCACCCAGTGCCACATCCAGATGCCTCTTGAACACCTCCAGGGGCAGTGACTCTACCACCTCCCTGGGCAACCCATTCCAATACTTAATCACCCTTACAGTGAAAAAATTTTTCCTAGTGTCCAGATAATGTTGCACAGGAGACATCAGATGCTTCAGTTCTGATACTTTTACTACTGATTAATGCTTTCCTGCTATGGTGGTACCTGGGCTGCAACGGCTTGAGCAGGAAATGACAGTTAATTAAATCTGGTTTTCTGCCCCTTTTTTCTTTTGCAATTCCAGGATCGAATCATTGATGCTGGGCCAAAGGGCAATTACGCTCGATTCATGAACCATTGCTGCCAGCCAAACTGTGAGACTCAGAAATGGTGTGTGAATGGTGATACTCGGGTCGGGCTCTTCGCAATTGTAAATATCAAAGCCGGTAAGGAACCTCACTCTGTCAGTACCTGCTGCTAAAAGTGTGGGAGTGTTTGTGTAGGGAAAGGGGATGGTTTGTAGCTCCCTGGAAAGATAACTTAATTTCTGTTTTCCCATAAGAGTAATGAAACATGTACATCCATGGTGTGAATGGAAGTTCATGGTTCTCATTTACAGGGCCAAGAAACGGAACTCACCATGCTACAGCGTGGGTTGGATGCCCTTTCTGGCTGTAGTTTGTGATAGGAGTGTGGGGTTGCTCTGCATTTTCAATCTATGTAGATCTATGGGGAGATGAATAGTCGGTATCCTTGTGTAGCTGTGACAGTCATTTATGCCATTGTATTTCAAAAGTGCTTTTATTTCAGCAGTAAGGTGTCCTGCTCCATAGTTTGTTACAACCTGCTTGGTTTTGATCTGCTTTTGTGCCAGGGACTGAGCTGACTTTCAACTACAACCTGGAGTGTTTAGGAAATGGAAAGACCGTTTGTAAATGCGGTGCCCCAAACTGCAGTGGCTTCCTCGGAGTACGGCCAAAGGTACGATGCCTCCTTCGAGCTGTTGTTCTTCTAAATCACTTCTTTGCATAGATGTGTATCATTTGTTCCAGAGATCCCAGGAAGTGCAATCTGGTTTCAGTGTGGCCTTGAGAACACTGCTTGAAAGGAGCTGAAAATTCAAGTTTCTGTTCTGAGGGAGCAGATACTAGACCTCAGCTATTAGAGTTGCTATAAATAATGACAGGAAATCGTATTTTACACCAAAAGAGTAAATAAAAGATTTTTTTTCAGAATTTTCTGCTTATTATCATGGCAATTTCCATTTTGTTAGAGGAGCAAAGGACAGCCATGGGAAAGACTTCCATTGGATAACCGAGAAACCACAGCTCAGCCCATTTCCCAAAGTAAAGGCCTGAGTAAATTGTGAGCATGCATGGAAGGCCAGCAGACTTGCAATCCTTCATACTGAAGTTGCTTTAGGCCAGAAGGCTTCTGCATCGCCATCTTTGCTGCATAAGAAAGTTCCTGGTTTTTTCCTCCTTCAGTTAAAGCGAATGAAGTTTACACATCAGACAATAATAAGAAATTAGCCATGTCTGTAGCAGAAAAATCACTACCTTTTAGAACTCACCACCTTTTGAGAGCATCGCTTTGTAACTGTAACATTGCAATAACAGGAATTGATTTCAATTACCTCCTTGTGTGAGCTGGTTCTCAGTGGGAAGAGGAAATAACAGGAGCAGTTGGCTGAGTTCCCAGCTGTCAGCTAAATCTGTGTCTCAACTGTAGGTTTGTTTCAAGAGCTTCACCAAATCAGTCTATAATCCCTCTGCTCCAGCGGGTGGATACTGGTGGCTTGCTTAGCCACAGTTAAGGGTTAAAGATCCAGCAGCCCAGTTGTTCAGCCCCATCAATATATAGGAAAGGTTTTGTGAATTCTTCAGAGAGCTTAGTTCTGCCGAAAAATTAACTCACGATTAAAAATAATTGATGTCTCCAGGAGTTGACAGATAAGGTGAATTACACATCTGGGGTATTTAGTTCTTTTTTTGGGTTGCAATTTAAAGTTCAATTCATTTTGTGCTGATCCTGTGTTACACATGGCCCGACTGTCGGTTTTGCCCTGAAATTGCAGGTCACATGATGGAAATCAGAGAAAGGTGCCCTTTAGTTGGCATTAATGTTCCATTGTGAAGCCTGAGGCAACTCATTCCATCTTGATGAGATGGGCTAAGAAACAATACCCGAGGCGACAGTACTTTGGTTTTGATCTGGGTTTTTTGGTGGTTTTCTTGTGTGTGTGTTTTTTTGTTGTGTTTTTTTTTCAAATTCATCCCACAATAGATGCATTTTTAAGCTTCCTGAAGATACAGCAAGACAAAACTGATTATCCTGAAGTTCACTCTTACAAGTGACCTTTCTAACTGTGAGTGTGGAAGAATGCTTGGGAGTCTATTGTGCTGCAGTGAGCAAGTGGGAATCGCTTAGTCCAGCTGTTAGACCTTGCTTAGACATTCAAATTACCTGTGAAAGGTTTTTCTCTTTCTCTTTGTCACGAGATGGCCGAGGTACTAGGCGCTGAGAATGGGTGGAATGGTTTAGGTGGAGTGATTCACTGGCTGCATTTTCAGTGATAAGAAAAGCCTGACTTCTCCCCATTGTCAAGGGGAATGATGGTACAAAAACAAATACCCACATGTGAAGGGAAAGGAAACAATCAAGAAATTTAACTCCCTGAGGGCAGGACAGCTGATAACCTCCACTGCCAAATCCTGAAGTTGTAGGTCTGGAGACAAAGGTTTTTAAATGTTTTTGGTGATTTTGTTTTTAATCTTGACAGGAGACTGGTGAAAGTAGTGCCCAGTATTATGCAGAATAAAGGATGCACAAAAATAAAGGATGCACAAATCGCCTCTCAGCATGCAGAGATGTTCTGTGAGAAGAATACATGTTTGGACATAAAGCTATGTGGAACATGGCATAAACTTTAGCTCACGTCTGTTTAGATAAACTAAATTGATAGTGCTTTGATAAGGTCACTGGCTGGGGACAGGAAGCATCATCTTTGTGGAGTTGAGTGTTTGCTACAATGGGAGGCTTAGGCTGGAGAAAATCCATTCTGGGGATCAGGAGTGGTCCGAGGACCTGGCTTGAAGGAAGGGGGACAGCACTGGGGGAAGCCTCGGGCTTAGGAAAAGAGCACTTGAGCCACTTAGATGCCAGTCTTGAGACCAGTTGTGATTAATTTCATTACTGCCTGTAACAACCTGTGTTGGAAGCGTGCTAATTTAACCGTGCTGGTGACACAAAGATGCCAGGTGTCCTCTGTGTGGGAGAGAGAGAGGATGGAACTGCGAAGGAATAACTGAGAAGGGGCTGGCACTCAGTCATTCACTATGTCAGAGCACACACCTGGAGGGTGACAGCAGAGGCGAATCTTTGTCACCGCTGAGCAGTCGTGGTGGAGCAGGAGCTGTTGAGCAGTTCAGCTGCTGTGATGCAGCTGTGAAAAAGGCGAATGCAGGCAGTGCTTTGGGGGGGATTTCCTGTTCTTCTGGAGGAGCATTGATGTCATCCTATGTGGCCTGTGAGGTGTCTTCTGAAGTAGTGTGTCATTCTGTAACATATGCTCGGGAGAAATAAACTCAATAGGGCAGAGAAAAGCCATTAGGAAGTTTGAGGGTGCAGACTGTGAAAGTACTTGGTTTGTGAGAAGGAGAGTGTGTCCTGCTGATGCCTTCAGAGAGAGAGAAAAAACATAGAACAAGAGCAATGTTGACACAAGAACAAATAGGTCTAAACTGTTCACAGATAAGTTCAGACTGAAAATGGTGGAGGGAGGTGTGGAGGAACATCAAAAAGTGCAGGAAGGCTTGAAAGAGACTGGTCACGAGAGCAAAGATACCTGGCTGGTTTGACTGAGGACCTGAAGAGTCTATGAGAAGTGGCACAAGCTCAGCAACACCAGGCAGCCCCTGGCTCCTCATTCTGCTATGGCTAGTTGTGTATATCACATGTTTAACCAGGCTTTGGTACAGGGCTCCCAGGCTCTTCCCAATAAAATGAGAACTATTTGCTGTAGTAAACTGGTTACCAAATACACAGGAACACCATAGAGATGCTGCATACGTTTCAGGTGTGACTGGAAGTGGGATTTTTATTTGTGGGGTTTGCAGTTATCACCACTGTAGCAGGAAGGGAACAGATGGAAGGCAGAGGCCTGCATTAACTGATGTTGTCTCACCCGCAGAGCCAGCCCACCCTCACTGAGGAGAAGTCCAAGAAGCTCAAGAGACGGCCGCAGATGAAGCGCAGGTCGCAGGCGGAGGTGATGAAGGAACGGGAGGACGAGTGCTTCAGCTGTGGGGATGGAGGGCAGCTGGTTTCTTGTAAGAAGCCAGGCTGCCCCAAGGTGTACCACGCGGACTGCCTCAACCTGACCAAGAGACCTGCAGGTCAGTGCTCCATGGCTGGGCTCTGCTTGGCTCACAGTGCTGGCTTGAGATGTCCCAGGTGCTGCTCACCACCTTGCACTCACTGCACAGCTTCTTAAATTGTAGAGATCTTCCCCACTCGAACAGACTTTGTGGCTCACACGACACAACCCTGGTTTGTACCCAACTGTGACTGCAAAAAGATGAATTGATTGCTGAAGGGGGAGCAGGTCCTTGCCTAATAAATGGTGCTTGTGAGTTGACCCCATCACTGGGGCCCAGCAGAGGACAGTCCCAGCAATAATTGAGGTGTTGCTTCCTCAGATTGGCCGTCCCCCAAAGTTGAAAACAATTGAGTTGAATGGTGAGGAAAAGCACTGATGGAAAATAGGAGCTGGAGAAGAATGTGTTAGATGTCTGATTAGCCATGAGTTCATAGTTAGGGAAGAGAATGGCATAAAAGCATAGCCTATTTGTGGTGAAATGAGGGTAGAAATTTGAAATAAAAAGAAAAAAATACTCAAAAAGTGTTTCTAGTTGTGTGCAGAGAAAGAAATGGGCTGTATGAGTGATAAAACAGTTTCTAGTTATTAGCTGTTATTCTTTAAGGAGCTGGTTGAGGGGAGGATTTCCTCCTTTGTTTCAGTTTGTCTTGGGGACTAAAGGAGTTCCTGGGACCTTTAATGAGTGCTCAGGTTTAACCAGTGCTCAGACAGGGAGGAAGGCTGACCTGAGCCTTGGCAGGCCAGTTAGCCCGATGTCTGCCAGACCAGGAAGATGGAAGAGCTGATGCGGGATCAGATGCCTAAAGAATTAAATAGTAAGTATATCAACAATAGTAGATGACAGGTTTTCAGGTACAATAACTCATCAAACCTAATTTAGGGGGTTTCGCTAGGATATAATACATTTGGTTAATAAAAGCAATTGCATTGAGGTAATTTGTTTAGGGAACTGTAGATCTTTTTATTTAGTACTGTAAGCACTGATATAATGAGAAATTCTCCATGCAGCTCTGCAGAGTATTTTCTGAACATTGTCATCATTGAGGGTGAGGGAGCCTTGAAAATCACCTTTCTACCCATTTTTGTGTGCTGAGAGGGCACTGTAACATCCTGGCAGCTTTTCCTGTCCTCTGAAGTCTCCAGTGAAGGTGGATGCAGCATTTAGCCTGTTCCCCTGCTTTCAATCTGAAAAGTTTCTCCTAACAGCCTGGCTTGAAAAGACAAAGGATCTCTCCAATACCCATTTTCTTACACTCTGAGAGACTGTTATCTCCTTAGTCCTTTTCTGGCTTAAATAAATGCAGCCTCTCCTTGCAGCTCTTATTTTCTAAAATTATTATTCTTGGTTTGCTCTGGACTCTGTCCCACTTGGCTACGCATTTTTAAACCTGGTAACAGGAGTATTTTAACGATACTGCAGCTGAGGCCTTGCTAACACCAACAGAACAGAATAATTGTGTTGTGTTTTACATAAAATTTCTCAGGAAATGAGATTTGACTTCTTTTGCAAAAATAACTTACATTTATAAAATGTTTGTGATTTGCTCTGTCATCCTTGAGTCCTCGTCTTGAGCCTTTTCACACACTTACTTTTCTCCTGCAGTATGCTTTGCAGTGAACTTTATTTAATTGCACCTTGTTAGTGCAAGAGGACCTGTCCAGTGGAAATTTTGAGCCGGTCTAACCAGATTTTTGCAGTTCCTAGCAGCCTTGTTGTTGTCTGCCCGTTTGTGTATTTGCTGTTCTGCTTCCAGAAATATAAATTAAAATACAGACTAAAATAGACTCCTGAAAGATGTCATTGGAAACGCCTCCCCTGTTTGCCAGAAGACCATTAATAGCTGTTTTATGAGAATAATTTTCAGCCAGTTGTAGCCTTTTTCCTCTTTTTACATGTAGGTTGTTATTTTTGTAGCCTGCTCCTTGAAGTATCATACAGGACATGAAAGGTTCAGCACTTTTTACTTCAAATGTTTCTTCTGCCATGGGCATTGCTGTCAAGTAATTGGAATTTCCTGCTTGTTTGCATGTTACTAATTGTGTGATCTTACTTGGGAGAGCTCCTCTGCTCCAGGCTGTCTCTGGAGAGGCTGCGTATTCATTAGGCCTTTTATCCTGTCAAAGATCATTAGAGTGGTTTGATAGGATTTATCCTTCCTGCAGCATACTGTCAGGTTTTGACTTATTTTATTTCCCATCTGTAGAAATGACCTCTATAATAATAGTCCCGGGGTCTTTGTGGTGGCCAAAGTGAGTGTTGAGTTTGGCTGTCTGGGCTGCTGATGTTGTGGGGGTACAGTGACAGCCTGTGCTGCAGCACTGGGAGCCTGGGAGAGGGAAAACCATGCGTAGTGTTGAACATCCCCACTCTGAGAATGATGCTGAAAAATTGGAGAAGAAGCAGAAAAGCAGTGTATGTATTTTGAGACCGGAACAGAAGCCTTGGATTGGCTTCAAAGCAGGGGATAAACATGCTGCATGTTGTCTTCAACCCCAGGGGAAGAGCAGCGTGAGAAAGGGGAGTGGAAAGCTGATGTTGCACAAGCAGATGGAGCAATGCCCACAGCTGCTTGGTGCCGTGCTGCTGTCATGCTCTCTTCCAGCCTCCATGGAAAAGAGCTGGTAGCCAAAGCCATGAATGTGTGGGCTTGTGTCAGGGAGGTTGAGAAGTGCCCTGACCAGGCTGGTGTCCATGGCTGCCCTCTGTCATCACCGCTGGTCTGTGGCTCTCTGAAGCGGATCAGGGAGCAGGGCAGCCCTGAGGCAGCCTGCAGGCAGGAGGAGTGTTTGGAAAGGCAAGTGCTGGTCTTGTGGTGAAGGGTGAGGGACTCAGCATTGTGCACTCTGGGTGTGAATGGTCTCACTGTTCTGGTGTCTGTGAACTGATGAGAAGCATTTGGTTCAGATACAGCAGCCTGGGCTGGAGGAGCAGGGGCCTGAAGCAGTGATGTAATTTACAAGTGAAAAAACCAACAATCTCTGAACTGTAATGTTTTTCTTCTCCTCCATGGTGGTGAATAGATTCAGTGTGGACACGGAGCTCCTCCGGAGCAGCTTGGCTTTGTGATAAGCAGTGTTTTTATCACGGCCATACACAGAGGTTTAAGGAAGATGCCTTTGGGTAGAGACAATAGAAACTTACTCCCTTGTGATCACTGCACTCTCACTTCTTCTTTCTGATAAACAGGAAGGGAGGCTGTGGACCCAAAATTAACAAAGATGAACCTGAAGCATCTACATAAAAAGTCTACTGGGTTTATTATACACAGGTATCACTGTTGTTGTCTGTGGAAATCAGAGCCACAGAGATGTGTGAGCTGCGGGTGTCTGCTCTTCTCTAGGTGCCTGTATCAGTTAGTGTCATGTTGGAGCCAGCTGGGCTTTTGGTCTGACCTGTGTTTGTTATATCGCTTCCTTTGTGGCTTCCAAAAGTGCAGGTTCCTCTTAACTGCCTGTCCAACCTGGGAGCTACGGCAGAAACTGAGGAGGACATGTAGAGTTGTGTGGGAGTATTACAGGGGTGCTCCCACTCTCCCCTGACCTCCCTTTGCAGCAGGCCTTGTCTCTTCCCTTTGTCCCACTCCTAAGGTATGTCTTCTCTCCTGTGTCTGTGCTGCAGGAAAATGGGAGTGCCCATGGCATCAGTGTGATGTGTGTAGTAAGGAAGCAGCTTCCTTCTGCGAGATGTGCCCCAGGTCCTTCTGCAAGCAGCACCGGGAAGGCATGCTCTTCATCTCCAAGCTGGATGGACGTTTATCCTGCACAGAGCACGATCCCTGCGGGCCTAACCCTCTAGAGCCGGGAGAAATCCGTGAGTATGTGCCTCCCATAGGAGCCCTGGCTAGTGATGAGGACACCCAGCCACCAGAGCAGCCACCTGCAGAGACAGACCTGAGCGTTCAGCCTCTGGACAGCCTACCTCAGTCTGTGGCCCTCAGGCTGGAGTCACCAGAAAAGCCCCCTGCTACCCTAGCGCTGAGGCTGCCGTCGTCAGACAAGCCCCCCACCACCCTGGCCCTCAGGCTGCCTCCACCAGACAAACCACCCGCCACCCTGGCGCTGAGGCTGCCGCCGTCAAATAAACCCCCCACCACCTTGTCACTGAGACTGAAACCATCCAACAAACCCCCCACCACCCTCTCGCTCCGGCTGCAGCCTTCGGACAAACCTCCCACCACCCTCTCGCTCCGCCTGGAGCCAGCAGACAGGCCCCAGGCTGCCCTGTCCCTAAGGCTGCAGTCAGAGAAGCAACCCGTCATCGTAGCCCTGAAGCCTCAGCAGCCCGACAAACCTCCCACCAACGCGGTGCTGTGGCCACTGGATGAGTCCTCTGGTGATGCCTCGGAGCCTCACCTGCCGAGCAAATCTCCTCCGGGAACTCCACCGTCATCGGACGAGTCGCTTGTTCCCGCTGGTGCTCTGCAGCTCCAGCTGTCGGACGAGCCTCCTGCTGCCCCTGAGGTTCTGGAGTTATTGGACAAGTCTCTCATTGACACCAGGACCCAGCAGCCCGAGCTGCTGGAGGAGTTCCCAGTGAAATGCCTGCATCCTCAGCTGTCGGACAGACTTCTCGCCACGGCAGGGACCCTGCAGTCCCAGCTGGTGGATGAGCCTCCTGCAGATGATGAGCCTCAGTCACTGGACAAAACTCCTGCCCAGAGTCTGCAGCTTCAGTCTGTGGAAAAGGCTCCCAGCTCTGTGGTACCGCAGGTCCCAGTGTCAGAGATGGCTCCTGGCCCTGAGGTGCTGTGGCCTCTGCCCATTGAAAAAGTCCCTGGCTCCCCGGTCTTGAGGATCCTGCCCATGGAGAAGACTCCTGGGTCAGCTGTGCCACGGCTCCCGTCTCCAGAGAAGGCTTCCTTCTCTGGGGCAGTGCGGGTCCCAGCCATGGAGAAGGCTCCCAGCTCTGGGGCATCCCATCCCCTGCCTCTGGAGAAGACTCCTGCCTCGGGGATGCCACGGATCCTGCCCACAGAGAAGGCTTCTGGTTTAGTGGTGCCACGGCCCCTGCCTCCTCCGGAGAAGGCCCCTGGCTCCCGGTCACCACATGTCCTGCCCATGGAGAAGGCGCTGGGCTCGGGGGCCCTGCGGATCTCGCTCACGCAGAAGGCGCTCACCCCCGGGGTGCTGCGGCCCCTGCCTCTGGAGAAGGCTGCCGACCCCGGGGCCCTGCGGGTCCTGTCCCCGGAGAAGGCTCTCGGCTCCGGGGCAACCCGGCCTCAGCTCTTGGAGAGGCCGCTCACTCTCACAGCCCCATGGCCTCAGGCGTCGGACAAGCTGGCTGCTGCCGTGGCTCCTCGGCCTCAAGCCTTGGACAAGCCCCCGGCTGTGTTGGCTCCGAGGCTGTTGCTGTCGGAGAAGGCGCTACGGCCCGTCGACCAGAACGCTCAGCCCAAGGAGAGGGGAGCCCCGGCCATGGAGCTCAGCCCCCAGCAGAAGGAGAGGACCATGTTAGCTGGCGAGCAGATCTCTTGGGCTGCAGGGAAAGTGGTGACGCACGTCGGACAGGTACCTTGGCCCACGGAGAAGCTACAGACGCATGAGCAAACCCACTGGCCCACTGCAAAAGCCCTGACGCCCGCAGAGCAGTCTCCCCGGACAGCAGAGAAACTACCGGAGCCGACCCTCCAGCCCAGCTGGGAAGTGGCCTCAGCCCCTGCAGAGCAAACCCCTTGGACATCAGAGAGATTGTGTGCATTTGAGCAGACCCCTCGGCCAGCCAGGGAAGCGCTGGTGCCCCCAGAGCAGATGCAGTGGATTGTCACGAACGTTCAGACAGTTGACCAGATTTCTTGGCTGAGTGGAAAAGCACAGACTCCTCGGGGGCAGGACCCTTTGCCTGAACAAAACACGGCGCTAGCCCGTAACCAGGATTCTGTCTGTCGTGAGTTGGCCGACTCAGAGCCAAAGTGAGGTTGGTGAATATGGGAGGCAGGTTTCAGTCTTTAAATGTTTAGGGAGGGGGAATCTTTGTTTTGTTTTTTTTATTCACTTCCCTGAGCCCAGCCCCTAACCCATGCACATCCCATCCATATTCTCTTGTGACATGAGCAAGGATATTCACTTAAATCTGAGTGTGGCCCAGTCGAAGGGAGAGAGCATCCGTGACCTTTTCCTCTTCCTTTCACAAACGGCGAAGCTGAAATAAAGAGTCCACTCTGGGTAAAAATCTCCAATTCCATTGAAATGGTCACGTTACTGATCCAGCGTGTTCGAGCTCCAGGTCTGATTTGTAGGTGGGTCCCCGGGTACAGCCAGGGCCTGGCTCTTGTTGCTGTGTCTGGAGGAAGCAGGTCAGTCAGGCTGCCCTGGGACTGGAGGCGTGTCGGGGGTCAGGCGCTGAGCAGTCAGGTTACGCCCTTGCTGGACTCTGTGGAAGCAGGAAGGGGTTTGTGTGTCATCTGCCCAGGTCTCTGTCCCTGCAGGGTGTTGCTTGGTGAGGTCTGTCCGTGTGTTCACTGGGATGTGCTGCGTGCGTGGTTCACTGGAGGACAGACATCATCTCCAGCCGAGCTGGGAGAGGAGCTGCTGCACGCACTCGGTGCCGTTTTCTCCAGCAATAGGCAATACCCACTGGCTACTTTGTACAAGGCTGCGACTGTCCTGGCCTGGGAAATGGGGAATCTGAAGGAGGTCAGGGAAAAGAGAGATCTTGGAAGAAGCCCTCTGATGGTTTTCTCATTCTTGTGTCTTAATCCCGTAGCACAGGACACACAGAGTGTTTCCTGCACTTGAAAACATTGTGACCTATAGAGCAGCAGTAGCAGAGTAAGGCAGAGTGGTTTTTCCCAAGGTGCTGAGCACCACCCTGGCAGGGTGGTGGTGCTCCCTTTGAAATCTCCATCCAGTCTCTTCTTGACTTGTGTCGCCAACCGTGAGCCAGCAGACTGAGCAGTGTTTTCTCCCCTTGCCTCAGACATGTTCAGGACGTGTTCGCATCGTACCTGGTCTTCCCAGCAGTGGGACGCGCTGCCGAGCTGCAAGTGGAGCCTGTGCCGTGCGCAGCGTGGAGGCGAGGGGGCCATAGCCGTGTCGGGACCCATCTCAACACCTTCCCCTTGGGTAGCTTCTGGCTTAACTCTTCTACAACCAAAGGAGACTTGAATTAACTGGACTGTGTTGGTGTGCGTGTGTATGTGTGCGCGTATGTGTCCTTCCAACTGAATAGTAGTTCTCACACTGGAACACGGTGGGCTCCAGCAGCTGCCTGGCTTTCGTTTTTCCTCTTCTCCCTTTTCCAGTTGAGATGTTTAGTACCATGTGCTCGTCAGGCTGGTGTCCAGACTAGGCCTGCTGAAAGCCGTTTACTCAAGCATTGAGGCAGAAGTTTGCTTGGCCGTGGTACTCCCAGGGCAAGCGGTAGATTCCCAGGGACCTGCAGTGGCATCTTGCGACCACTGACACCTTTGCAGGCAGGAGGAGGAGGACAGGTGTCCCTGAGCGGTGCTGCCTGGGCTGGATGGGGGGCCAGTGTCCTGCCAAGGAAGCGCTGCTGACCAGCACACTCTCCCACTCTCACAACACATTACCTCTGTGGTTTGCCTAAGCTCCGCCAATCCGGGTGCCACGGCCTCGGATCTCTGCCCACCACCAGACCCTTGTGCAGCTCCAGTGTATCCTCCTCCTTCCAGGCATATCCGCGAGTCCTTCCCCGGAAAGCACGTGTTCAGCTCCGGGCTGACCTTCCCCTCTGACATGGGAGCAGGTCCTTACTCCTACCAGCTTGCAAGTGCCTGCTGCTCCCAGAGCAGACGGCAGTGAGCTTTGTGGTTTTCTATGAAGGGAGGCAGACACTTGTACCGAGACTCACCCCGCTCCGCTCTCCTTCCCTGATGTACGCACCCCAAGACAACATCCTGCTGTAATGGCTGGGTGTGCTGGGCACGAGGGGACATTACCAGTGCTGTGGTGCATCTCTTCTCAGTCCGAATCATTTCAGATCCTTTGTAGAATAGCTAGCGACTTCAAAAAGCTTTATGGCTTATGGAAACTTTACTGTTTAATGTTGTTTTTTTTCCGGGAAGACTGGCAGGTCAGTTCCTGCTTGCTGCTGAAACTGGGAAATGCAAGCAGCTTGTGTTTCTGCATGACTCCTGCACAAAGGGAATCAGGACAACTCCTCAGAGCCATTGAGAGAGAAGATAAATCTAAGGGCATTCATTAACTTTTTAAAACAAAATAAATAAAAATGGTAATGAGGTTCAGTATATTAAGTATTTATCATGTGTGAGAAGGAAAAAAAAAATAAAAAAAATCATGAATTTACATTTATAGGCCTTCCCATGAGCCGGACTTAGTCACGTAGATTGTGTAAGTAGGGTTACCTCCCTGCCAGCTGCCCAGCCAGCTACAGCTGTAACCAGAAAGGTATCTGCACTGCTCTGTCCACCTTCGCTTCGCATTGTCACGTGGTAACTAGTTACTTGTTTCATGAAAAATAAACTGTGAATATTTTTGGTGCAGGCTTTTTTAAATCTGTAAAATGGAGAAGTTCTCAGTGAATTCTCGTAAGTGCAGGTTTGAAAAAAAAAAAGTCACGTCTGTAAATTGTGTGCTCACATATTAGGGTGAGGCTCACGGCAGCAGCAGCCTTGCACAGCAGGCTTTCACCCAAGAGCTTGTTCTGAACAATGGGCATGGGTTGAACTGTTGTATGGCATTTCAAACCCACAGCCTTACTCCTAGCATCTGACCATACCCCACCTCTCTTGTCTCCCTTCATGCCTTTTCCATGAGGATGCAGGTTTCTGGCTTGCTGCCTTCAGCTGTGTGCTGGAAAGTTGACTTCATCATAGCAGGAGTGGCGTTGTTCTTCCCTACTCGCCCTCGTTTGTCCCCTGGGCAATGCTCTGACAGATCAAGAGGGATTCTGAGACACACATGGGGCTTGCAGAGCGAGTAGTGGTGCTGTTAGGAGAGGTTGGCTGTTGGGTCACCTCGGCAAGGCAGGTAAGGTCTGGCCAGGTGTGGAAATGATCCCGGTGGCCTTGCCCTGCCCAGCCTGCCTTCACTGGTGGTGAGGGATGGGGATTGGCTCCAGGAAACACAACCTTCACAAAGGAATTAGGGGCTTCTTTAGCACTTGAGGAGACTCTTGACTGTTGGTGACAGCTGGTAGCACTACCTTGGAGGAGAAGAGGGAGATGTCTGTACTGACAGGTTCATTTTCTGCAGTTCACTGCTGCTTTCAGCCACTTTGAACCACTGGGTTTTTTAATGTTGAGGAAAACGGAGGGTAACATAACCCCTGGCAGACCAGTCCTGCAGGACAGAGCCTGCTGTGGCTGAGACCACAGAGCTTTTGTACTCTGTTGGAGGGATCTGGTCACCTGGCTGCTAACAGCCCTGGTCAGGTGTAGTTGTGTCCAGGTGGGCAAGAGGTGACTCCTGCATTGAGTCACTGCTGTGGAGAGTTGTAGAAGCAGAATCAAGGGTGTAATTATTTCTGTTCAGAGCTGTGTCCTTTTCCCCAATGTCACAGGGAGGCTCACAGGAACTTCCCAGAGTCATGAGCCCATCCCATAGGAATGGCTCCCTTTTCCCAGTTTTGAAAGAGATGAAGGATTTGCTCCCATACAAACGCTTTGCTGGCCAACATCCTGCTGTCGGGGTAGCCTGGCTGCCCCTACTTGGGGCAGTGGGCTGGGGTCACGGGCTGTGGGCTCTGTCCTACTTCAGCGGTGGGCAGGAGAGTCCCAGTTGACCTTTGGCGATGGAGGAGCTCTGGTGGGGGGTAGTGGCATGGCCAGGCGCTCACTCCACCTGCCCAGGCAGGGGAGAAGGGGTGCAGAGGAGGAGCTGCTGTGGGATGCGTGGGCAGGAGGGGAGTGGGTGCTGGCTGCTGTCCTGCATGGCTTGTCCTGTCTGCACCAGCTCCCTGGGCTGGTCCCCCCATCAACCTCTGGTGAATCTAGCAGAAAAGCAACCACTGTAAGAGATAAACCCCCCTGCACATCTTCAGATACTGCCTAGCCCATGGTAGCTCGCTTTATTGCTGTTCTCAAGTTAAAACTTTTCCTATTTAACGAAAACCTCCACGGGAACCAGATTCACTTCCATGCACAGAGTATCCAGGTGGCACTGTGGGAGCATGCGGTGTAATTCAGGGTTAAACCCCCACAGGCTTCACTTCGAAGGTGTGGCTGAGTTCAGGAGATGAGAGAGATGGTTGAAGGATGAGAGATGATGCGGATTGAGGATGCCAGCTTTGGCTCAGTTTCACTGAAAGAAAGGAAAAGCCCTAACACTGGTGCGTCTCGGCAGTGGTTTAACCGGAGCACGCCAAGAACCTGCGCTGCTCCTACCTGGACACCGCAGCCAGTGTTGCAGCAGGGCAGGGGGAGTTCATTTGAGAAACCTCAGACCTTCAACACCTTCCGTTTTAATTTCAGCCTTAACTTCTGATTTTGCTTGGTGTTTGGAATAACTGTAATTGTAACCTGCTTGTAATGTGCTTTGCCCTAAATTACTGATGAGGCTTTCAGCCTTCGCTAGCCAGTGAGTGTTAAAGCAAAGTTGCAAACCGTGCAGCTACTCTTGAAGTACAGGGGGTCCAGCGAGGGCTCACGCGTGTTGGATCACCCGGGCTTTGTCTGTGCTAATTACTCCCCTGTGATCGCGATAACGCCGATGGCAGCATTTGCAGCCAAGGCTGTGCCCCTTGCGGCAGCGCAGCCGGGCTGATGGGTGCTCGGGGGCTCCCAGGGCCTGGGAGATGGGATGCTGGAGCTTGGGGACCGCTCTGCCGCTTGCCTGGCTTCAGCCCGAGTCTCGCCTGTGGGCTGGCAGTGCCCTCGCTTAGCAGGAGCTGGGAAAAGGCAGGATTCCTGCTCCAGGTCCTCCTGATGTGGTGTGAGTGCAGGGGGATGGCATGCATGAGCTTGAGCTAGGGAAGTGGCGGTGATGGACAGTCCCTACAGCACTGAATCTACCTCCTAGGGAATCTGAGAAATGGATGTTGCTATGTCCTATTTCAAGGTAAAGTTTTAATCAGTTTGCCCTTGGCAAAGCACTTGGGCGATTGTGGTGCTATCGTAACCCATTCGGCAGCTTAGCAGGGTAGGGCTGGCCTCGCGGCTCCTGGCCCGCGGGCTGGAGGTTCCTTCGCTGGCTGAATCCTGTCCCCTGATAGCTGGGGCTGGGCTTCAGCGCGCGTGACGGAAACAGGACGAGGCGTGAACCCGGTTCCTTCGATTTAGGATGGTTTTGAGACTCAAACCAGCGTGCCAGTGGGCCCCGTGGGCATAGGGAGCGAGTGGAGCCACGTGAAGCAAGGCAGGCGTCCGCTAACTGCATGTTCTTTGTGTCCGTTTGGTACTGAGCTGGTTTCAGTTTTTGTTTTTATTTTTTTTCCTGATGTTTCCAAGTTGTTGACTTCAAGGAACTGGGTTTTGTGTATTTTTTTAGACACTGGGAACTTGTTAAAAGGAAAAGCAGCAGCACCGGGAGGCTCAGGTTGGAGCATGGCTGGAGCTGAGGGTGGCCCCGGCCAGCGTGGGTGGGAGGTCGGATGCGTTGGCAGCGGTGGGCAGGGAGTGGCTCTCTCCCTGCACCGGGCAGGAGAAGCCTTTCCCAGCCCTGCTTAACCGCTGTGCCACGTGCACCACCCTGCCAGCCCGCTCGCCTCCAGTGCACCAGACGTGTCTGGTACTGTGCCTGGCTTTGAACGTCCCCTGCCAGCCTCTGGTGCCACGCATGCTGAGCTGGGGGCTGGGGTCCCAGGGAGTGTGTCCCTGGCTGCCTGCTCCCCCTCCCTCGCTGCCCGGGGAGGGGGCACACAGGGCCCACCCCGTGCTTAAGCTGTGAGCGGGAGGTTTGCTCAGAGGCAGGGGAAGTGTGCTGTGAGCAGCCCCACGCTGCGTTCCTCCCCCAGCGAGGTCTGTGGCACAGGGGGTGGTGGCAGAGGGGTCCCCTGGGGGGCCACACGGCAGGAGGTGGGGGGCCAGCTGGAGCTGCGGGCACACTGCAGGGGGAGCACAGCCTGGGGGATGCCCTGGCCATGTGTCAGTTCTGAGCAGGGATGCCAGAGCAGGTGAGAGGAACCTACGTATTTCCAGCATGTATGTTATTTTTAGAAGAGGGAGAGGGGAGAGTCTTGGACCATTGATTACTTTCATTTTGCTCCCCTTAGACTGTTGGCTGTGTATGTGAAACTCATAATGAAAAAGAGGGTTGCCCTGCCCAGGTGCTCCCAGAACATGTACTGTAATTCTTTGTATATAGAAGAAAAATTACTGTAAAGTAAAGTTTAACTTTACTCTCGACGTCCTCTTGTGGTTTGTCTTGCTGAGCAGGGGGCCGGGGGGAGCCTGGCTGTGCCCAGATACGGAGGCAGGGATAGGAGGGCCCCAGGTGGCAGCGGCGCAGGCAGGGGACAGCTCAGACCACAATGCATTTTATTTACATTGTACCTCCAGAGAAGATGCTTAAATAAATCCGCACCGAATCGGGCAGCATCTCCCAGAGAATAAGTTAACAGCTGCTGCTGGGGCACAGCAGTGACTCGGGGGAGCAGCTCCCGTGGGTGGCAGGGAAAGGGTCCCCAGGGTGACGGCCCCCAGTGCCGTGGGAGCTCCCGGCACCACGCGGCAGCTCCCTGCACCGGGAGAAGAGCGGAGCAGTCCCAGGGCCCCGCGCCCCGTACAGCTAAAACACAGCAGGTAAAAAACGCCGGAGGAGCCCGGCACACACCGGTTCCCTTTGGGCAGGAGGGCTCAGTGGTGGCAGCAGCTATAGAAGTAGGCACCGCTCCTCTGGCTCAGGTCGACACCCTTCTCCTCTGGAAGAGAGCAGGGGCAGGCGGTGCCGGCGTGCCCGCACCGTGACGCCATGTGGAGCCCAAAAGCTGCCGGTGCCAGGCCTGGGCCCCGGAGGGACCCTCGGGGGTGGGTTTGGTGGGTGTCCCCGTAGCACAGTGACAGGGCTCAGGGTCAGCTTGTGTGTGCCAGCACAGAGCTGAGCACCAGGCCGGGCTCCTGGCTGCCCCTTTGCCAAAGGCCACTCACAGGCCAGCTGGGCAGGCGTGCTGAGCCCGGACTGAGCGGGGACGGGGACACCATGATTGGGCCCAAGCTCCACGGGATAAACCTCAGCATGGAGCCACAGCAGCCCCAGGGAGGGTGGGGGTGAGGAAGGGCCCTGCCAGCCCAGCCCCCGGTACCCCCACGGCGGAGGGTGCCTGGGACACACACTGGTCATCACTCACCTGTCATTGTCTGGAAGGCAGTGAAGTTCACGTAGTCCTCGGCCACCTTCTGGAACAACTCATCTGGGGGAGAGCGGGCAGGTGGGTGTGGGCAGCCCCCCCACCAGGCAGAGCCCCCTGGCCCTGCCTGGGAGGAGGGACACGGCCAGCAGCAAGGAGGGTACTCACCCACGCTCTGGCCCGTCTTGCTGGAGGTCTCGAAGAGCTCTGCCTTGATCTCTGAAAGCAGGGCCCAGGTCAGCACCCGCGGGTGCGGGATGTGGCCTGGTGGACTCAGCTGTCCCCGAGTCAACCCTGGGGCACAGCTGCCGTCTGCTCCGTGCTCCTGACCCCTTGGCCCAGCTGGCCACCTGTCAGGACATGCCGTGCCCGGGGAGGGCCCTGGCAAAGCCACACTGCCTGGAGCCACCGGATCCACCACAGACCAGGGCCAAGGGCAGAGCCCCTCACACCTCCCAGGCAGATGCGGATGCAGCAGCTCCAGCCCCCCCTCCCCCCCGGTGCTGCAGGAACCCGGGCAGAGCCAGCTCCGCCCCACTGGGAGCATCCCGGCCCCACACATCACCCAGCCCTACCATCAGCATAGTCCTGCACATCGTGGAAGTCGACCCCCCGCTTCCTCCTGTCCTCCTCCAGCAGGTCGCTCTTGGTGCCGCACAGGTAGATCCGGCAGCCCTGCGGCAGGCAGAGGCCGGCAGGGATGGGGGTCTGGTCCCGTCCCCTTGGTGAGGCCCCGCAGCCCCCTGCCCCCCCCCAGCCCGGCCGTACCTCCTCGCAGTTCTGCAGCTCATTCACCCAGAACTTGGCTCGCTGGAAACTGCTGCTGTCGGTGAGATCTGGGGAGAGGGGTCAGGGTCTGGCCGCAGCGCCTGGCCCAGCGGTGCCAGCACCACCCCAGCACCACCCCAGCCCGGCACCTCGGTGGCCACCGGCTCCTTCCTCCTCCCGTGCACCGTGCCCGTACCGTAGCAGACGATGGCAGCCCGTGCCCCGCGGTAGTAGATGCGGCTCATGGCCTCGTAGCGCTCCGAGCCGGCTGNCGGGGGTCCCCGTGCCAGGGGGGTGGCCAGGGACGGCACCGGGGCACTGGCACAGCCCTCACCCCCCACTTACCCAGATGCCCAGGGTCACCGTCTGGTCGCCCACGGACATCACCTTGGCCACGAAGGCGGCGCCGATCGTCTGGAGGAGAAGCGGGAGGAGCAC
>VZRW01009548.1:9541-19736 GCA_013398125.1 Aegotheles bennettii | reverse complement strand
TCCTGCTGTCCCTGGGCCTTGATTGCCTCAGACTGACTCTGTCTCCTTCCCCTCCTGCTGTGCTCAGTGGAGGATCGTGAGGATGAGCTTGATAAAAAGCCGAGGTAAGGGGGGTGTGCACCAGGACAGCAGCAGGAGCCACACGTGTGCCCACCCGGGGCTCGGCCCACCCGGCTGGTTTGCCCTCACAGCTTGCAGTGACTCTGGGGGAGCTCTTTGCCCTCTTGCTGTTTCTTCTCTCCTCCTCCTCCTCTGTCCTCTCCACAGAGCCAAGCTGTTGGCAGAGCTGCATGATGGTCACTGCAATTGCTCACCCACTGCTCCGTCTGTCACCTCGGGGGGGTCCTGCCTTGGCACGATGTCCTGTGGGGCTGTGAGGTGGCTGCAGGGCTGGTGGGGAGTGAATGCTGCCAACATCACGGGGCTTGTGCCTCCGTGGGGCTGGGGGTGCGTAAGGGAGGGACACACTGAGCCATGGGTCACCCACTGACTGTTGTGCCGCCGTTCTTTCTGATGCCACAGGGATATCCGTGGGTCTGTCTGGGATGCGAGGGAGCGGCGGTGAGTGCTTGGGTCTGATGAGTGTGTTGGAGTGTGTGAGGGCACCTTTGGGAGTGCTGCCCCATGCCACGGTGCCGGGCAGGGTCCGTGTGTGGTGCTCGCTGAGTGCCTGCCCTGTCACTCGCAGGCAGCCCCCGCAGCCTCTGGAGTCCCCCAGCACCCCTGTGTGTGACCCTGGGAAGTTGCGGCTGATAGAGGACAATGAGGACTGGAAACCCAATCCTTGGACCTCCCAGTCCCGCTCCTTCCGCAAACTGGCCCGGCTGGTGGGCGCAGACAGCAGTGAGTTCCCACAGGGCCCTGTGCTGGGTGGCTCCTGGGGGTACTGGCTGTTGTCGGGGCAACTGGAACCCAGCAAGGGGCTTCATTGTGGCACTGGGGCTTTGATTTTGGCCCCGTGTGGCCCCTCTGGGGCAGCTGGGCTGTCGGGAGCTGCCCGGGGCTGTGCATGGCCTCGTGGTGGTGCCGTTGGGCTGGGGCCGTGCTCTGCCCCGTGGCCGGGCAGGGCTGTGTGATGGGGCAGGAGGGCAGTGGGAGGGCAGGGCGGTTTTCCTTCCTTTCCCTCCTGCTGTCCCTGGGCCTTGATTGCTGCTGACTGACTCTGTCTCCTTCCTTTCCTGCTGCTCTCAGTGGAGGATCATGAGGATGAGCTTGATAAAAAGCCGAGGTAAGGGGTTGTGCGCCAGGGTGGCAGCAGGAGCTGTCTGCAGGGCTGCATATCCCGGGCAGGTCTAGGGGCACTGTTGGCACTGAACTGGGCAAATTGAGCTGCACCATCACCTGTGGGGCAAACAGGGTCTGGGGCAGGATGGAGACACTGGCAGAACCTGGCTTTGCGGGTGTTGGGGGCGCTGGGCAACACCTGGACTTGGGGCACGATGTCCCATGAGCCTGGTGTGGGGCTGGGTGAGTGTGGCTGGCTTTCCGTGGGGCTGGGGGTGTGTACGGGAGGGATGCACTGAGCCATGGGTCACCCACTGACTGTTGTGCCGCCGTTCTTTCCGATGCCACAGGGATGCCCGTGGGTCTGTCTGGGGCGCGGGGGAGCAGTGGTGAGTGCTGGGGTCTGGTGGGGGGTTGGAGCGTGTGAGGGCAGCTCTGGGAGTGCTGCCCCATGCCATGGTGCCAGGCAGGGTCCATGTGTGGTGCCAGCTGAGTGCCTGCCCTCTGTCACTCGCAGGCAGCCCCCGCAGCCTCTGGAGTCCCCCAGCACCCCTGTGTGTGACCCTGGGAAGTTGCGGCTGATAGAGGACAATGAGGACTGGAAACCCAATCCTTGGACCTCCCAGTCCCGCTCCTTCCGCAAACTGGCCCGGCTGACGGGCACAGATGGCAGTAAGTTCCCAGGGGCCTGGTGCTGGCTGCCCAGGGGTGCCCAGCTTTGCTGGAGGAGCCCCAGAACCCATGGAGGCTGTGGGGTGATGTGGCAGCAGGGACTTCTGTTTTGGCCCCGTGTGACCTGTCAGGGAGGCTGCTCCGGGAGGAGCTGCCCGGGGCTGTGTGTGGGCTCATGGTGTTGCTGTCGGGCCAGGGCCGTGCTCTGCCCCGTGGCCGGGCAGGGCTGTGTGATGGGGCAGGAGGGCAGTGGGAGGGCAGGGCGGTTTTCCTTCCTGTCCCTTTCTGCTGCNCCCAGGGGCCTGGTGCTGGCTGCCCAGGGGTGCCCAGCTGTGCCTGGGCACCAGGAGCTGGGCAAAGGCCGTGGTGTGTCATGGTGCTGCAGTGTTGGTTTTGGCCCCGTGTGGCCCCTCTGGGGCAGCTGGGCTATCGGGAGCTGCCCGGGGCTGTGTGTGGGCTCGTGGTGGTGCCGTCGGGCCGGTGCCGTGCTCTGCCCCGTGGCCGGGCAGGGCTGTGTGATGGGGCAGGAGGGCAGTGGGAGGGCAGGGCGGGTTTCCTTCCTGTCCCTTTCTGCTGCCCCTGGGCCTTGATTGCCTCAGACTGACTCTGTCTCCTTCCCCGCCTGCTGTGCTCAGTGGAGGGTCGTGAGGATGAGCTTGATAAAAAGCCGAGGTAAGGGGGGTGTGCACCAGGACAGCAGCAGGAGCCACACGTGTGCCCACCCGGGGCTCGGCCCACCCGGCTGGTTTGCCCTCACAGCTTGCAGTGACTCTGGGGGAGCTCTTTGCCCTGTTTCTTTTCTCCTCTTCTCTGTCCTCTCCCTCTCCACAGAGCCGAGCTGTTGGCAGAGCTGCACAACGGGCACCACCAGCGCTCACCCACTGCTCTGACCGTCACCTCGGGGGTCTCCTGCCCAGGCACCCACCTGCCAGGCAGGCTGTCCCCAGCCAGTCTCCTCACAGGGGGTAGTCTCTGTGCTGGGTGTGCTGGTCAGGTCCCGCTGGGCACTGCTGGCACCGAGCTGAGGAGGCCAAACTGCAGCATGGTGTCCTAGACATAGTGGGTAGGGGCAGCTGGTGGCACTGTCAACACCTTGCTGGGGGTGTCAGGAGATGCTGGGCTGTGCCTGCATCTGGGGCACGATGTCCTGTGGGGCTGCAAAGCGGCTGCAGGGCTGGTGGGGGGGTGAATGCTGCCAACATCTTCGTGGGGCTCGTGCCTCCGTGGGGCTGGGGGATGCGTACGGGAGGGATGCACTGAGCCATGGGTCACCCACTGACTGTTGTGCCGCCGTTCTTTCTGATGCCACAGGGATGCCCATGGGTCTGTCTGGGGTGCTGGGGAGCAGTGGTGAGTGCTGGGGTCTGGTGGGGGGTTGGAGCGTGTGAGGGCAGCTCTGGGAGTGCTGCCCCATGCCATGGTGCCGGGCAGGGTCCATGTGTGGTGCCAGCTGAGTGCCTGCCCTCTGTCACTCGCAGGCAGCCCCCGCAGCCGCTGGAACCCCCCAGCACCCCCACATGTGACCCCGGGAAGTTGCGGCTGATGGAGGATGCTGTGGACTGGCAGCCCCGCACCGGGACCTCCCAGTCCCGCTCCTTCCGCAAACTGGCCCGGCTGACGGGCACAGACGGCAGTAAGTTCCCAGGGGCCTGGTGCTGGCTGCCCAGGGGTGCCCAGCTGTGCCTGGGCACCAGGAGCTGGGCAAAGGCCGTGGTGTGTCATGGTGCTGCAGTGTTGGTTTTGGCCCCGTGTGGCCCCTCTGGGGCAGCTGGGCTATCAGGAGCTGCCCGGGGCTGTGTGTGGGCTCGTGGTGGTGCTGTCAGGCCGGTGCCGTGCTCTCCCCATGGCCGGGCAGGGCTGTGTGATGGGGCAGGAGGGCAGTGGGAGGGCAGGGCGGTTTTCCTTCCTTTCCCTTCCTGCTGTCCCTGGACCTCGGTCCCACAGACTGACTCTGTTTCCTCCTTTCTCTCCCGCTGCGCTCAGTGGAGGATCATGATGATGATGTGTTTATTAAAAATCCCAGGTAAGGGGAGCGTGTGCCAGGGTGGCAGCAGGAGCCATGGGGCTGCCTGTCCCGAGCAGGGCCCGCTGGGCATTGCTGGCAGCGGGCTGGGGATGCCAAACTGTGCAGCGATGTCCTGGACACAGCGGGTCGGGGGGGGCTGGTGGCACTGGCAAAACCATGCTGGGGGTCTGCTGATGTTCGGGCAGCGCCTGGACCTGGGGCACATGTGAGCCTGGCATGGGGCTGCAGGACATCCAGGCAGAGCTGGGTGAGTCTCACTGGCTTCTCCCTGCGTGGGGCTGGGAGCCAGGGCTGTGGAAAGTGTGTTCCTTGTCCTGTGCAGCTGGGGAGGGATAGTGCACAGCACTCTTTGTTTAGCCTTTGCGTCTCTGATGCCTCCTGCCCTGGCGCCGTGACCACTGGGTCCCAGTTCTGCCCAGTTTGCTCTGCTGCAAATAAACACACCTGGTTTTGTAGCCATCCTCTTCTTGTCTTTGCCCTGGAGAGGCATAGAACCACTGGCTCTCCCTCTGTCCCTGTCCACTCTCTCGGGTGGACCATGCCTGTCTGGCCCCAGCTTGCTCTGTGGCCTCCCAAGCCCAGTGCTGGCAGCTGCCGGGGGGCACAGCCTGGCCCTGCCTGGCCCCAGCTCTGTTGCAGCTAGACCTGGGGCTCCCCACACCAGCTCAGGTCCAAGCCCCTCTGCACCCCGATGTGGCTGGGGGACACTGTCATGTGTGAGTGAGCAGCCAGGGTCTATGTGGTCCCTGGGGTCCCTGGTCAGTCTGGAGCAGCACAGAGCTGGGTGTGGGACCCCAGAGCTGGGTGTGGGACCCCAGTGGGCCTGTGCTCCCTCCCACCTCTCCCCAGACCACCGCAATGGGTGTCAGAGCCCCTGCGCGTGCTGTGTCTTCACAGGGCAGAAGGTGCTTGGCTCAATACTCCATCACCAAACCAGCTCCTGGCTGGGCACAGGGGGCTTGGCCAGCTCCTCTCTGCTTGTTGGGGTGGGGGTCCTGCCTGCACACACTGGCCCTCTGGGTGAGCAGGGCAGGCTGGACTGACTGCTTGTTCTGTAGCCAGGTTTCCGTGCCGGACCCGTCTCCAGGAGCAGCGATGAAGACTGAGCCAGGACTGGGTGAGCAAAGTGTTTCCTTCAGGCTAAGGGGAGAGGGGTGGGGGGGGTGCCGGGCGGGTGCTGCTTGCCCAGCCACAGGCACTGGGAAGGGGCTGCTGGGGGTTTGGGAGCAGTGTCCTAGAGACGTGCGTGTGCATGCAGCCCCCAGGACCCCCACTGCCACCCCTGGCCCTACCAGCCGCCCGCCCTGGGCTGTGGACCCCTCGTTTGCCGAGCGCTACGCCCCGGACAAGACGAGCACGGTGGTGAGCAAGCACAGCCAGCCGGCCACACCAACCCCCATGCAGAACCGCAGCTCCATCGTGCAGGCAGCCCAGCAGGCCCCCGAGGGGCCCGGCCGCACGCCCCTCTGCTACAAGTGCAACAAGGTCATCAGGTGAGCCCCGGCCACCACCGCCGCTGCCACGCCAGCGTCCTGGGCCCTGGCGTGGCTGACGAGGCTCTGTCCTGTCACAGGGGACGCTACTTGGTGGCGCTGGGACATTATTACCACCCTGAGGAGTTCACCTGCTGCCAGTGCAGGAAGGTGCTGGATGAGGGTGGCTTCTTTGAGGAGAAAGGCTCCATCTTCTGCCCCAAGTGCTACGACACACGCTACGCGCCCAGCTGCGCTAAGTGCAAGAAGAAGATCACCGGGGTGAGTGTCCCTCAGCCTGCCCCACACCTCCTGTCCTTGCTCCCCACTCACCTACGGGTGCCTGGCTCTGTCCCTTTCTGTCTTGATTCCATCCCATGGGATCCCTTGTCCCTTTCTACCCTGGGTGAGGGTCCCCTGTGGTGCAGGGTGGTCCTGCCCCCAGCTGACAGCGGTTCCCCTCCAGGAGGTCATGCACGCACTGAAGATGACCTGGCACGTGCAGTGCTTCACATGTGCCGCCTGCAAAACTCCCATCCGCAACCGTGCCTTCTACATGGAGGAGGGGCAGCCCTACTGCGAGAGAGGTAGGACCCAGGGACCCCACATGTCACCCCCCATGACCCTGGGACACCGGGCAGCGTTGGGGCTCAGCAGCTGCCCACAGGGGTGGGGGGTGAGTTGTCCTGTGCGGTGGGGCTCCCCTTGGACCATGGGGAACGTAGGGACCCCACTCCCGCAGCCCTGAGCCCTCCATCCCAGTCCCCCCTGGCTGCTGGGTAGTGCCATCGCTCCCATGTTGCCATGGCAATGACGGAGGATGTACATCAAAGGCAAGTGCTGCATCCTGGGAGATGAGGTTCGCAGCCTGCCTGTGGCCCAGTGGTGGCCAGGGCCAGCCTGCACGGCACAGGCGTCTCACCAGGTGTCTTGGGCACCATCCCCCTGGGACTGGCAGCGAATTGTCCCCAGGCTGTGCCTGTGGGATCCCAGCTGTACTGCAGCCCTGCTCCCCTGGGACTGAGCTCACCCTGGCTGAGGTGCTGGGGAACGCTGACCTGGGCTCTGCCTCTCCTTGCAGACTATGAGAAGATGTTTGGCACCAAGTGCCGTGGCTGTGATTTCAAGATTGATGCTGGGGACCGGTTCCTGGAGGCTCTGGGGTTCAGCTGGCATGACACTTGCTTCGTCTGTGCGGTGAGCCCTGTGCCTCCCTCCCTGGCTACTGGTGGGGGGCTGTGGCTCTCCTTGGCAGATGTGCCCAGTGTAGGGTACACCAGCAGCGTGGAGTCCCTGCTCCCATGAGGCTTTCCCCACTTGGCTCTGTGCTGGTGGCTCAGGGCAGGGTTCTAAGCCTCCTGCTCCCAGGCACCTGCATGATGCCAGTGCTGAGCAGTGGGGGGGGACCCTGACCTGACCGCCTGCACTCTCCTCCCCAGATCTGCCAGACCAACCTGGAAGGGAAGACATTCTACTCCAAGAAGGACAAGCCGCTCTGCAAGAGCCACGCTTTCTCCCACGTGTGAGAGGCGGGAGTTCAGCTGTGCTCACGCGTGCCCCTGGCCCTGCATGCTTCTCTTTCCCCCCACCCTGCTTCCCTCAGGGAGCTAGGCTGGGCCCTCACCCCTTCCCCTTGCTACTGCCTCTTCCTGGCAGCTTCTGGCCCAGCTCCAGCTAGAGGTGGTGCTGGGTCCAGAGCCCCTTATAGCTGGGTGGCTTCTTCTGTGCCCCTCGACTGGCCCTAGGAGCCCCGTGAAGGTGGTGCTGCATGGGTCTACGGCCCCTGAGCCATGCAGCGTGGTGGCTGTGGCTGTGCTGAGTGCTGCTCCCTTGCTCGCCTGGGGCCTGGCTGCCTGGCAGCTCGCGCCGGGGCAGGGATGCTCCTAGCTCTTCCCTGAGTAGGTGAGGACCAGCCCCCTCCCACATTCTCCCCCACCGTCCCCACTGTGTGCTTGGCACATGGGGCTGCAGACCCAGCCTCGCTTCCTTGCAAACCTGCACGGCATACTACCTGGCTGTGTGCCGTGCTGGGGGTCTGTGCCCCGTGTCCCCTACCCCGCTGGCCTGCTGCTCCCCTGGAGCTGGCATGGGGCAACACCCCCAGCCCGGCCGTGCCGGGGAGCAAGGCAGTGTTCCCAGCCCGTCCCAGCCACGGGCTGGCAGTGTGTGCTGGTGGCCGGCCGGCCCGCGGGCTCCCTGAGGCTCGGGCACAGCTTCCTACCAAAGAGCGCTCTGCCACTGCCATCCCGGGCCTGTAAATGCCTCTCCCAAACCCACACTCTCCGGTTGGGCTACTGCTGATGTAGCCACGGTGCTTTTAGTGCCTTTAATAAACACTTCTCTGCAAGTGCCGGCTGTCTCCAGGCTGCGGTTTTGCCGAGCGAGGTGCTGGGAAGGTCATGCTCAGCCCTCGCCCTGCTCCCCCCGGGGTCTGACTCAGCTCCTTCCAGCTTTCCGGGGAAAATCTTTGCCTTGGATTTCTCCTCCTCTGCCTGTGTCAGCCTGGGCTGGACCCCTCGTGTCACCGGGTTTGTTCCTCTCTCTTTGTAGCAGGCGGGACCGCTGATGGAGGCAGTAATTAATCTGGGGGTCAGAGCTGCAGCAGAGGGAAATGGGGCAGTGTCAGACCCTGCAGGGTGGTCCCCACTTCCGGGGGGTGTCCCCCAGTCCCTGCTGTGCCCTGGCCCTGAGTCCTGTGCAGGGGACAAGAAGTCACGGGGCATGTATGGGCCACGTGCACCAGCTCTGGGCGCGCTCCGGCATAGAGCAGCCAAGCATTCGCTCATGCGATGCAGCTGCCGTCCCCAAGGACGGGCGCGAGGCTGCGCCGGCACCTCCGGCTGGAACAGGCTCGGGCAGCGGGTGTGGGGAAGAGCCGCTCCTTCTGCTCCGCTCTGGCAGCTGGAATGGTCATTTATAATTGCAGCTCTCTCCACGATGAACAATTGGAAGGAAAATTACCTTGCTAGTCTACTGGAAGGTTCTGCCAGGGGCAGGAGCTGGCTGCAGGACACCAAATGCCTCCCAGCATCACCCAGAGCCGGCCTGTGGCTGCTGTGCTGTGCCACAGCTCCCCAGGGCCAGCGACAGGGCTGTGAACCCCCTCAGGGGTGGGGGAGGAAGGTGGTGTGATGGAGGCAGGCTGGGGCCAGGTGCTCAGGCTGGGGCACATGTGGGCAAGGGGAAGGGGCCAGGGCCGGTCACACCCAGAAGCAGCAGGACACGTCTGTGGAAAGGGACAGAGCCAGCTGGTGCCTGCCTGGCAGGACCAGGGCAAGCAGGGGTGTGGTGAGTGCCCAAGCACTGCACAGCCAAGGTCAGGGGAAGCACGGGGCAAGGTGAGGCAACCATGGCCCCACGTCAGCAGCTACAGAGCCAGCCCTAGCTGAGTCGGGACACCAACCCGTCAGTGGAGGGCAGGGAAGGGGCAGGGGGAGGCAGCCGTGCGGGACGCAGCCTGCTGGGAACAGGTTGTGCCAGCTCAGCCCCGGGGTACCCGGCCTTGGAGCAGGGCCAGGGCAGAGCCATGGTGCCGCAGCCAGCCTGGCTCTCCCCGACAGTGAGCCAAGCATCTGCCCCGCGCTGCTGGCAAGGCCCATGCCCACTGGGGGCTCAGCTCCTTCTGGTTGGTGCCCTGTTGCCTCTGGTCCCTACTGATGGCACCTCCAGCACCCGAGGTGCCTCCACGCTTTGCTGAGAGCAGCTCTTGCCCACCAGCTCTGCGCACCATGCGAGGCGCCTGCACAGGAAGGGGGGTCTCGGGTGGGCTGCGGAGGTGGAGCCTGGGGAGGGGCTGCGGCCGCGCTGCTCTGAGAACAAAGCCCGGCGGCAGCGGATTGCAAGCTCCCACCATGTCCCCGAGCGGGGTCCCACCACATCCGCCCCCGGAGCCAGCTGAGCCACTCATGGGGTTCCTGCCACAGCCCCGGCCCCCGTGCTGGCCCCGACAGCTGCTCCACAGCTGCTTCAGGACTCTCGCAGCCTCTTAGGGTGGCTCCAGCTCCGGCCCGACTTGGAAATGCTGATGCAAGGAGGGCGTGTGGGCATGGGGGGAGCAGGCAGCACCCTATCCCCTGTCCCGCTGATCTTGGGGGGCTGCTCTGAAGGGTTTGGGTTGGGAAGCCACACCAGCATCAGCCCCAACCTGCGGGGATCAGGCCCTGTTCACTCCCCACCAGTGCTCCGGCATGGAGACCCCTTCGGCACGGTTCTGACCCGCGATGAGGGCAGTGCTGGGTTAAGGGTGGTCAGGGTGATGCTGCCTGCCCTGCAGGAGGGTGTGGATCCAGCTGCGAGCCAGGTGCAACCAAGGTGGGCCAGGAGCCCCCGCAGAGCCCCACGCAAGTCAGTGCAGAAACAACTTTGTGGGTTCACATGGAGACAAAACCTTCTGGGAAAGGCACCATTGTGCACAGCCTGGCAGGGTCCTGCGGGGACCCGGGGGGGTGGGAGCAGGGNCGGGGACCCGGGGGGGGTGGGAGCAGGGGCGTGCATGGGGCAGCAGCCGGAGGGATGGAGGGGCAGGTGGGGAGCAAGGGGACCCCCCAAGGGCTGCACCAAACAACACCTTGAGCAGCAGTGAGGACATGGCTGGATGTGAGGGGCAGAGCCCATGGGGCTGCATCCTTGGACAGGAAACCTCGGGGCATGGGGTGTCGGGGCAGAGGGGAGCTGAGGGCACAGGGTTCCTGGCAGGCTGTGTCCCCAGTATGGAGGGGATGCTGCAGGAGAGAAAGGTCTGGGGTACAGAGCAGCACCCAGCGTGTGCCACCCCCGGGGTGCAGGGTCCCCAGGCAGGGGT
>VZRW01009547.1:28790-47202 GCA_013398125.1 Aegotheles bennettii | reverse complement strand
CGGGGTGGGACGGGACGGGCCCTCCCTGGGGCCGCCCTGCTCGCTGGGGCCGGAGGGGCACGGCCGCCGGCGATAGCTGCTCGGGGAGGGTTGGAAATGCCGCTGTCGGGATTTAAGTTAAAAAACCGCCACAAAAGCTCTTTTCTGGCACTAAACGCGGGTGGCGGGGGGAGGTTCGCCGCCTCCGAGCCCGTGTGCTCCCTAGGGCGCCGTGCCGGGGGGTCCCAGCCAGGAGCGGGCGGGCGAGGGCTTCCCCTGCCCTCGGGTGGGACCCCCCGGCCCTCGGGAACCACAGGGCGGGCCGGGGGCCTGGGCTCAGGGTTTGGTTAGAGGAAAAAACCACCCAAACGCGTGTATTAATTACCACAGTGCCATGGTCTGTGTAAAAAACAAAAGGAGATTACGTGTTCTGAGACTTTTCTAAGCTCACAAGTTAGGCAAACAATCTTTTCCATCAAGTAACAACAAATTGATGAAGTGCTAATAAAGTTAGGGTAAATGGCACGTACAGGTTTTGCCAAAGAATACTTCTGTTTGCCTTTTTTCCTAAGAAGAAAAGTTATGTTTGTATTTCATCGTGTATACAGTAATGCGTGGCAGTTCATGACACTTTAAAAACCATCCTTTATCTTAAATGGAGAAAATGAGGAAAATTTAGACCTTGCTACTTCTCTGCTGCTGTTCTGCTTTTCTTTTTTCTTGCTGCTGATTGGATTAAAAGCCATTTTGGTTAATATGGCATCCCGTGAGGAGGTTACTGTCCGTGAAGATGAAGTAAGGTAAAAACATCAGAACTGTGGTGTGAGCAGATTTGGAAAGATATCCACAGCTCCAGGGGTGACTTCTGACTCTATCTAAACTTTAAAAACTACTTAAAATAAAGGATATCATGCCAGATCTCCTCCCTTGTGGGTGTTTGTGAGTTGCATTTCTGAATGCTGTTTATGAGGAAGATTACAGGCAGATCTGTTAAAACAGGTAAGCAGCTAAACTGGTCATCCTGACTACTTTTCAAGTACAGAAGGCTAAAACACTTTCTCGGAGACCAATCAAAATACTGTATTTTGACACCTGGCAAGAAATCACAGAATTGTCCAGGAGCATCTGAATCCTAATTATGATTTTGTAACTTTACTGTCACCTGACATGGAAGTTTGAGAGGTTAGATGAATATATATGTATTAAGTGTTTGTCAAAGTGAGTTTGTTTGGCTGTCTGTTTGTATTCTGTGTTATTTTGCCGTATTTGAAGGTTTGAAATGTTTGAAAAACATGAACATATAAGCAGTTCTGTAAGCTTATTTTTTCAAGTCTTGTTAGTGGCAAAGCTTTGAAAACTATAGACAGCAGTAACTGAATGCTTTCATCAATTGATTTACTTTGTTGGCGTTTCCCTAGGTCTCGGTACAGCCACCTAGAGAAGATGACAGATTTGGTGGCTGTTTGGGAAGTAGCTTTAAGTGACGGTGTTCATAAGATTGAATTTGAACATGGGACCACTTCAGGAAAACGCGTTGTCTATGTTGATGGAAAGGTGAAATTGCTATTTGCTCAAAATTCACTGGGGTACAGATTGTATATATAACGTGCACTTCCATGCAATGGGCATCAGAACAAACAAAAGACTAATAAATGCATGTGAAGTACATTCACTTGATTAACTTCACCTAATTTAATGAGCTGCATCGGTCTTTGTTTCATTTACAGTTAAGGTGTGAGTATACATGAAGTGCTTTGCTGGCCTTGGGCAGGGGCACTCTAGACATACAGAATATCATGTATTTCTTCATTCTGAAATAATAGTGAAGTACTGAACTGTTTCCTGAGTTCTGGTTCAGTTTTCCTTATGCTAAAGCGTGTATTCAGGTTTATCTATTAATACCCATTGCCTTTGTTTTATTCTACAGGAAGAAATAAGGAAAGAATGGATGTTTAAATTAGTGGGTAAAGAAACATTCCCTGTTGGAGCAGCCAACACAAAAGCTACCATTAACATTGATGCAATCAGTGGCTTTGCGTACGAATATACTTTGGAGATCAATGGAAAGAGCCTCAAGAAGTATATGGAGAGCAGGTCAAAAACAACCAATACTTGGATACTGAGCTTGGGTGGTATGGACTATCGAATTGTCCTAGGTGAGACAACACCTAGTTGAGTGACTTCATGTGGCTGCCTTTGAATAAACTTGTCTGCGTTTAATAACTGGTAATTAAGAGAAAGCACAATTCAGTGTCTAGCACTGTTGCAGTGTAAAATCCTGGGTGGTCTGGAAGTTTGGAATTAGATGCCAAAGACAGCCTGAAAAAATAATGGTCTCGTTACACCTGTGTGAGCCTGCTGTCAGTGTTCTGTTCGACAGCAGCGTAGTCTAGAGTTAAACTAAAAAAGAAGGTTGGAAGGAGTTTTGGCTTTTGTATCTGTAGAGCTGCTATGGCAAGGCAGTTCTCCAGGTGAAGCATGTTGTAGAAATGTTAAATCCACTCTCTGTAGGAGTTTGTCAACCAGGTAACCAGGCTTTCCTTCTAAAAACTGTAAGCCAAAGTCAAGGAGTCTTTAACTGAAGAAGTGCAACAATGTTACTGTACATTTTTGATAGATCTTTTTTTCTACATCACTTCCTAACCACAGATTTAATCTGAAACCTTCGGATGACTTTTTTTCACTTTCCTAATAGCAAGGCAGTACTCTTCTCTTCTGCCCCCCTTTCCCAAATACATTACAAGCAGATGGGAGGAAGGGATCCTCTGAAGAATTTACCTGTGGCGTCTAGCAGGAGAACTTCCATGTGGGTATTTCTGTATGGTTAGACATGGAGACAAGAGATCTTGGACTACGATTTCTTCTTAAACCTCAGGACAGAATGAACTGCCCTCAGATGAAGAGGGGCAGGGAAGAAAGACAATTTTAATGTCAGATACTGATTAGTCTCCTCACAGACTTAATCTCACTATGCTGACCTAAAAGGCAGTGTTCAGCTCTCTACCGATGCTGCGTGGATGACAGTGTTTGTTAGTAGTGTGAATTCTAGAGCAAAGTAATTTAATGTGCTGGGAGAAGTAAAAGAATATTCTCTTTCAAATGAAAAAAAAACCCCTAAGATTCATATTTATACTTGGGTTTTCAGGGAGACTTTAAGAGGACAAACAATTTTGCTGCTTTCGAATTAAACCAACCTGGAAAAAACATTAGAGCTTCGCTGAATGAACAGCACCCAAATAATTAGCAGAAATTACTTCATTTTTATGTCTTCAAGTTTTTCAGGTTAAGAATGTCAGAATGTCTCTGACAATATTCACAACAATCCAGCATTAATAGCCAGGGCTAGGGAGAGGTAAAAACATATGTTCATAGCAAAAGTTGTTTGCCTGTTGATGACAGAGCCTCCCACCTCTCCAGTGCAAGAACAAACTCTGTAGCCCACACAGTACAGCTAGTTAGGAGCTTCTTTTGGGAATTGAAGTAAATTTCAACAGTACATTTTTAAAATTCCTAAATCTTCTTGTCTGTAGTGGGGGGCAAATATCTTGTTCTTTCTACTTTTTGTTTTCTTTTTTCTTCACAGAAAAGGACACTATGGATGTGTGGTGCAATGGTCAAAAACTGGAAACAGCGGTACGTGATCATTTCCAAAGACTGTGGCTAGATAACCACAGCTTAGCACAATAAGCTGCAGAGGGGTACATAGCTCACTTTACCACAGAGTGTGAGCGTACCCCAGGACACCATGCCATTGGTCTGTGCTGAATGGCCTTCGCTGTATTTTATAACTGACAGCATTTCAGTTAGGCTGCCAAACATCTCTCTATTCAAGCATAAACAATGCTCTTGCTTACACTTTTTAGACAAGCAAAATAAATAAATTGTCTGGGTTGGTTGTCCAGGGATTTTAGGGAGAAAATTTTCATGGGAATGGGAGGGACTTGAGTTTGATGTGGAGTGTAGGGCCACCTCATCTGGACCTGCTCCTGTTAGTGGTGACTGAAAGCTGAACACATAGTCTGTTATGACTCACAATTGTTTTCGATCTAGAGGTGGTCCCTAACACTTGGGGCTTAAGAGTCTCATTGGAACACATGAAATATTTTGTGTTTCTGTCACATCTGCATGAATTTTTAGAGCAGGTTGACAGGTAGAAGGCTTAATCTATTTGGTGTCTTTCAATATGCATTCTGTGTAGGCTTCCCCATTCTTGAAGGATGTGCTGTCTCATCAGGGAGTTGCCACTGTGATTACTGCCACAACTAGTCCCCTGGATGAGTACAAGTTGTGAAATCAACAGGAGGAAAATATTCACCAAATGTTCCTTTGGTAGAAGAAACGTCCTCTCTCAGTGAATCAGAACTGCTCTTGATGGTTTTCAGCCTTTTCTATAATGTAATAACTGCACCAGGAGAGGTTCTTGCACGTTATGAGTGCGGGTTTAGTTGTCAGACTGTGCTCGCGGTAGAGCAGCACACAGAATTTTTCTGCTCTCCCAAAGATGATGACAGAACACAGCCATGAGTGGCAAACTCCACAACAGGAGATTGTGCAGCAGGAGCTGCATATCCAAAGTACACAACTATTACGCTCAATTCTGGGATCTCTTTGCCCTGCTCTAGAAGGTACCACTAAATCTTTGATGTTTTGCTGCCACTTCAGTGTAGGTTTGTGTGGTACTTACTGGTTTTACTGCACAACTTGGAAGGAAACCATCTTTTCTATTTCTGTTTTACGATACTAATTCACAATCTCTAACATTACCATTTCCAATTACGTGAAATTTTTGTTGTCATCTAACACCCACAGGTCATTAGCTGGAGGCCTTGACAAAGCCCTGTCTGAGGTTCTGCAGCTTTGTTCAGCACTTGCACTCTATTTGTCCCAGGTACCTACAGCTGCTCTAGTTGTGGGAACTACAGGTGATCGTGACCTTGGAAACAGCCTGCTGCACTCAAGCTTTTATTTTACTAAAATAGCACGTGTCTGGTTTTATTCTTGTCTCCTTTCTCCCAGGGTGAATTTGTAGAAGACGGGACTGAAACTCACTTCAGCGTTGGTGACCACAGCTGCTGCATTAAGGCTGTCAGTAGTGGAAAACGAAAGGAAGGAATTATTCATACCCTTATTGTGGGTGACAGAGAAATCCCAGAGGCTGTGGAGTAGCCTCTAGTTAACTGATTACTGTAGGACTAAGATCAGGAATTTTCAATTACTGTGGTAATTACTTTAATATGTACTACTTTGTACATCTAGTTTGTGCTGGGTTTATTTTCTAGTTTCTGTATATGAAATTATTCTTTGTGAGGACCAGATGAAAATAATTACATAGAACCTCTTACATTACCAGTTTTTAAAAAACTATACATATACAGAATATGGATTAAGTCACTAAGTGCAGAGAGCACTGGTGAACTTAAGTAGAAATTATATACTAGAAAAAAAATCTTGCTACAAGAAAATGGAAGATAAATATTCAGTAAGACTGAATCCTTATACACTGCGGGTGTATGTGGAGGGAGGAGGAAGCGTGTGCTGGGCATTCAAGTAAGCTGTTAACATTTTCTCAGTAATTATTTTTTCTATTAAACTGACTACCAAGGTTTTTCAGATGCAGTTAAGAGTTGCAAAGTTAATAAAAAGGTTATTAATTAAATGCATTGTTACCAGTACCTGTGTAACAGTATTAAAATGTGCTATTAAAACTGTTCTTTATTCAGAGTAGGAGAACAGATGTTACAGTATGCCAAAAAAAAAATTCTTTGAGGTCTTTTGAAAACCAGTGCTTGTTAGAAATTGTCACAGTAGTTTTGAAACTCTACCGAGTTTTTTCAAAAAAGAAAATGGAAAAAAAAATAATTCCTGACATGAAAATCCTTTAAAAAATGAAACCTCTTGAAGCAAGAGGTTATTCTTGTAATATTCGTATTCTCTTAGTAAGAGTTTATTCTTGTTCAGTGCTGCCTAACCTACCTCAGATCTACAGTTGTGGGTTTTCCTGGCAGTAATGTGTGATTCAAGAAACACAAGGAAAAATGGGACAAAAACAGAGGAGAAGAATTGGTTGCTTGAATGGAGAGGTTAAAAGTAGAAATAGAAATAATAAGCCAGAAATAATTCTGTTTTCAAATTTCCAGCACACTATCAGAAACAACCTTGGGAGTTCTGTGGGAACTAGATACTCGTGTGTTAGATGGTTCTTACAAGTTCCGGGGGGGGGGAGGTATGTGTTCTCATTTGACATTATACTAGGGCATGGGTTCACACACTACAAAAGCTACCATTCTGTGATGATGTAGACGTAGCGCATTTTAAAAATAATTTAAAAACCAAACCAAAGTATTATTTTATTAATTTAAAAGTTTGTTTTGCAATTGTTCAAAAAAATTTTCCACTTGCAACCTCTTTGAGAGCTCAGAAGTAGACTTTAATAACTTAACTTCTTTTGGAAGAGTTCCTAGCACTATGACTACTGTCTTGGGAGTTGCAGGTGCAGCACAAATGTGCTGGGAATTCATTAACACATTGTTTTGAGAAGTTCTATTAAACACTAATTTCATCTGTGTTTTAGGGTTCAGACTGCTCTGCATTAGCAGTGCTTCACATGTCATATGAAAAGCATTTCATCCACAGTGTTGGTTTTTACTCGTTTTATGCGAGCCCTTCTCCCCAGGTAATCACAGTTTTAACCATAGGTGACTTTCCAATCTAGAAGCAGACATGACATTGACAGATAAGCCTTTATTTCTGTCTCACGGCACTATAAGCCGTTAAGAGTGTTTAGTTAGGGCCGTAACTAGTGGTTTTAAATGCTTCAGATTGGACAAATCTGGTGGTAGCTTTTAGTTGGGTGCAATAGATTTGTTTTAAACCCTGCTAACATCAAGCATAGCTTCAGGGTTTAGTACAGAAAGTTTCAGAGTACCCGAGAGTTAGATCGAATCCCCTTTTACATTGAAATGAGTATAATAGCTTTTAAAGTTTTCCATTTACTGGCTTCAGGTCACTACAGAGGCAATGTGGAGATATCTACAGTTGACACTGTAATCTTTAAAAGATACTGGTAAAAGTAGATTAATTGAAGAGCAATTTCAAGCTGTAGCTTGAACCAGTTCTCTACTATTATGTAGCCTTTCAGATTGAACAGCACTGGGGCCTCTGAAGCTCAAATACAGTCCAAATCACGTTAAGAGTATATGAAAAAACAGGTTAGCTGACAGCGTCATTCATACTTTTTATTTTGAATACATGTATCTACAATACTTGGGGTCTTTTAACTAATAAAAACTGTAACACGAACTGGTGTTAGAAAGCATGAAGTATTACCGCACATTTGTCATAACTGTGTATTTAATAGCATGTCCCTAAGTGGGAAACAGCTTTCACCCAATACATTCGCCTATTTAAGTCAAAAGAAGAATGTAAGAGTCAAAGGTACAACCAAGATTTCTTGGGTTTCACTCACATATGCAATATCTTGGATTAAGAAAATGTAATGGAAGAATTACAACCTATGCAAACATCAAGTGTACAGTCACAAGCGCAGAAATCTTTAAGGCATAAAGTAAATGACCAGATAAACATGAAGCTGTATTTTGTGATGCTTTCCCTTCTGCTTCCATTCACAGATAATTTTGTTCTTATTTCCCTAAGGTACTGGCTTTTTTTTGTTCAAGGCTATTTCAGAAAGCATTGCACGAGAGAGATACTTTGATCACAGCGCATTACTAGGTAGAGCATTCTCTTAAAATCAGAGTACTAGACTTTGTTCTGAGGGGATCTTCATAATAGCTACAGTTCCAATACATGCTTCTCCCTCACTCGGGAACAAGTCAACAAATACTGTGGAAGGGCCCTGATGCTGTTGAAAATGACAAAGGTGTCCGGGGAGTTTACATTATCTACTAAGCTGTCATATACCTTAATGTCATCCCCTTCCACTACCGGTGGCATCAGGTATGATGACTTGCCCTTAGTGTATAAGCCTGTTAATACATCAGCCTCAAACACGTACATTTTAGAGTCTGTTTCCCACGTATCTTCACTCTCGCTCAGGCTTTTCAGGTTCCTTTTAAAGTAGATGCCAGCTCCATATTTTTGTTCTGGAAAAAGAAGAAAAAGTTATAAGAAAAAAAAAGCCGTTAACAGTTGGTTCTTTCAGGGTGGGGGTAGTACGACACTGCTTCTTGATTCGGTATGACACTTTATGCTACTGCTCAGTGCGTGCCATCCTTTTGGGGGTAAATTTGCATTAACTGACTCTGATGCTACCACTGACCTCCCCTTGAAATCATGAGCAAAGAAACAGTTGTTTAGGAATGCCATTTTTTTGTGATTTTAATCCAACTTCCGTAGTCAATCACTGTTCATTTTAAGACGCCAAAGCAAGCTACTTATTACCTGTTGGTGGAGAATACATCCTGTGAAATCCAGTTTGGCACACTGAGATACAGAACTGAGCAGGAACACACTGGTACAGCCTGTGGGTTATTTTGGAGGTACCTTGATTTTCTTCTATTGTTTTTTTCATTTGTTGGAATGCAGCAGATAAGAGAGGATTATATATCTTTTTAATCTGTAACACAAATAATAGTGTCATATAAAGAGAGACCAATATCCAAGAAATCCATGAGCGCTTTGGTTCAGGCTGTGTTCTTCAATGTAATAGCCTTTGATTTTGCTTATATGCATTGACCACATAGGGATAAGGTAGATGGAAGTGTGCAACTGATCCACAGAAAAAAAAAAAGTGCCACTGTTGCATGCTTCTCATTGAAATCAGTGAGAAGATATCCTGGCATACTGATTTCCAGTACTTGAGTTGTGCTGAACAGACTCAGTATCAACCATGCGTGAGAATAAGCTGCGTGGGTGCTTACAGCCTGATTTTGTAAAGAACTGCAAGTGTCCCGTAAGGCATGAAGAACCTCAGCTCTCATGGATCAGAACTTTAGAGCTCTTGAGGGAAAACAGGTCCATAGATAAAGCCTTTCACATTAGCTTGTGGTTGAAATTGTGGCTGCTTGCAGCATAACACCACACAGAACTTCAGGCAAATTGGCTACGCTGGCACAGCTGATTCCACCCGTGGGCCAGCCGCAGTCCTGTGGCTAAAGTCAGCACCAGGGCTGCAGGGCCTCCAGCAACCCGCTTGTGCCAGAGTTCTGACTGCTCAGCTAAAAACAAGCAGGTGCCGAAACACGATCAAGCTTCTGCTTTCTTAAAAGACATTTAACTGAGCTCTGATCAATCCTCAGCACAATGCTCTTTGAAATTCTGGCACAGCTTTTGCATTGAGACTCAAAGTCTTCAGCTGTGCAGCTCAAGAAGCACCTGCTTTCACCCGGCTTCAATGTTAAATACCTGTCTCGTGTGCAAGGCAATTCAGCACGTGGCAGTCTGGCTTCCAGCTACCCCTGTTACTACTGGGCACACAAATCCCTGGCTACAAACTTCCGTATTTCTCTGTGTTGCACAGCCTCATCCTCCTCCCGTTCAGCAAAGCACTGGTACCAAAGCAGGATCCCTTTTTCAACACACTATTGATCAGTTATTGATCGTAACTCTGACAAATTCAGCTGCTAATTCTTGGTGTCAAGCTCACAAGAAGCAAACAGAGACACTGGATTAGTGCCCTGGAATACTGTGCTCATTCTAACATACTGATCTCTTATTTCTGTGGAGTCCTATAAAGGAACATGTGAAGCATGAAATAAGAGACAGAATACACAGTACAGTTAGAAGGACTCCTCAGAATTTAACCAAACTTTTTGAGTGATTATTTTCATCATGTTAAAAATACTTTTTATTAGGAGTAAAGACCATCTATTTTAAGAATTAGGCTGATCTGATCTTAATTTTTAAAAGCAATATATCGAGATAGTTCTTCTGAGTTTTCTAGATATACATTAAACATGTTAGTTCAAATATATCAGCTGAGATTTTGTTTTTCCATTAATTTCTTCTTTACCTTGAGAACCTGAAGCCCAGCTTTTTCAAACTGTTTCTGTCGGTCTTTAAACTCCTGATGGTATGATTCCACTGGTACAATCTGAACACATTCAGTAGTATTTGTCTTGTGAAGGTGTCTTTCTGAAAGCTGAACTGCTTCTGGCTGGCCTGGATACAAATGAGGGAGTAAAACATTCATATCTCATAATCTCTGAAGCAAAGGCATGGAGGAGGGATCCAATACTTTAGTTTGGTAGTTTAGTTAAGAACAGAGAATGTTGAATATTCTCTGAAGTAATGCCAGAGGCTAATGTTGAGAGGGACTGATATATATATATATTTATTAATTTATTAATTTTTTTCTACAATTATTAAAGAAACCCCAGAGAAAGGGAGCCATAGATAAGCAATTTATCTTCTCCATTACACCTCTCCACAGCCCTACTTTCATACAATGGTATCAATATTGAATGACTATACAAACATGGGGAAAAATGGATCTCTCCATAGCTTTTTGCGACACCACTGGTTCTGTCAACTGTTAATGAAAAGTCAAGTACTCTGCAGAACAAGTCCAATGGAGGGTCCTGCACCAGCAGTCCAGCTGTAGCTGGCAAGAGAGCTCATGAAAGTTGTGTGTTAATTAAGTGCAGATTCTGTAGGCCTCCAGTGGCCAGGCTCCAAAGCAAAGTGGTCCTGGAGGAAGGCAGCCCCTGTATAAACTGGGCCCTGCCAGGGATCCTGCCAAGTTCAGAAATGGTGTTTCAGGGGTTCATATGATAAAGTACAGTAAGACTGGTAATTAAAGCAATGCTCAGTATGTGTGTGAACTGAATGCACGTCTGTCCAGTCTCAGCAGTGCACAGATACGTTGCTTCATACTTGACCTTATTTATGCACTTAATTAGTCACTTACTTACTTTCCATACCCATTAAGTACAGCAGCTTCTCTTGTTCAGCTGTAGTCTTCTCTTGCATACGAAGCAGTAATTTTTCAGTTGCGAGCACTGCATCAATCACAGCATCAGGAGGGCCCCGAAATTCCATTCTTGCTTTTGCACCTTGCACTACTTCTGATACGCACACACCAGGGTGCTGCTCCCGAGATAATTCTGCAAACTCGTTTTTACCAAGGCTAAAAATGTAGTTGTTCTCAATAACAGCATGGTGATTTTTCTGAATTTGTACCACACTTTGGATCCACGATTCTGCTGCTTCCAGAGTTGTACTTGTGTTCCCTTTAAGTTCAATAGCTGGTTCATTATTTGCAATCTCTTTTATGCTTGGACTGCCTGACTCTGTACCTGGAAGAAAGATTTTTTTGTTTTTTATACAAGTGCGCTGGAAAAGCAAAGAGCTTTCAAGTGCTGTCACAATTTCCAGTATGTAATACAAGATGTACAGTTCAAGAAATGCACTACTCTTCTGGGATGTCCCCCGAAGAAGATTAAACACCACGAGGTAAGATTCCCAGGAAAAAAAACAACTCGCACACATGCAGAATTTATTTGCCTTCCACTAAATTACTTCCAAAAAGTTAGGCACTGAAGATGATTTTCATGTTTGAAAATCTTATAAGGGGTGGCACAGTTCTATTCCTATTAATGTAAAAATGCAAAGAGCTCACACATTTTTGCCTCCCCCTTTCCCCAAGACACATACGCAAATACTAAGTTCTTTTTAAAGGAATGTGATTTCAGATTCTCAATTCCGGAGTGCTCAGTTACTTGAAATGTCCCTTCTGTTCATTACTTACTTAAATGATCACTTCTGTTGTAATACTGCTTTTCTCCCAGTCTGTCTGCTGCTGAACAAATTTTTTTCTGGAAAACCTTGAAAGAGAAAAGTTTAGGAGCAGTTTGCAATCTCTGCTATCACATATGCAATTTGTCTCTTCAAAACTCTGCTAGATAAGCAGTTGACAGCTGTAGTTACACCACCACCATCACAATTCTGAAACTGTTAACAGCTGACATTTGTCAGCTTTTCCCAAAATTTGATTCCTGACAATACCAAATGCATTCCTGGTTTTTGATGTCTCCTAAGGTAAGACACACACTGAATGGCACCTGAACCATTTTTGCTGTGGTTGTGGCATACCCAGAACTCATGGAAACACAATAGATAAAGGTGTTCATTACTTGCAGTTTAGTGCCGGTGAATACTTAACTCAGTGTTAAACACCAGACTGTTCCCCTGTCTTTACCCCAAAGCTCCTCTTAAGGATCGCACATAGAAAACCTCTAGGAAGTGCTACTCTGCTAGGAGTGGATTTGGCATCTGTTAAATCGCCTTTCCTTCTTTTTTCAGCAAAGTTTCTGCTGTGCCCTGATTATCAAGGAGTTAAGTGATGAGCAAATAGCTGCCATACAGCTTCCTTTAGTTATGGGACTGTTACAGAACATGGATCTGAGCTTAGAATCACAGAATGGTTTGGGTTGGAAGGGACCTTAAAGATCATCTAGTTCCAACCCCTCTCCACCTAGTTCTTGCACCTGTTGAAAGAATGGGTAAAGTTACATGGGAACAAAAGCAAACTCTGTACATTTATAATAGATGGCTATCTAAATAGTTGTGTATTGATCACATCAGCCACCTACCCAAAAGGTGGAAAATGGCACACTGCAGTTGAAATATCCACTGTCTGTTTGCAACCCTTCTATCGTGTTAGGTCAGGTAATGTGTTGATAGTGTTTTGCACTAGGAACTTCATACAAAAAAAATGGTTAAAGAAGTCTCCTGAGGAGGAATAAATCTATTCCCTAATGAGTTAAGAGTAGACTCTTTCTTATAAATGCACTGACAGTCATGAGAATTTCAGAGCTTCCTCCCCTTGTTACCAGACCACAGAGTGAAGACTTCTGCTTTAGTGAACAAAGATTTGTAAAGATTACTAATACCTATTAACGAGACAAATAGTTTCATAAAGGGACCTGCTGTGCTGCTCACAGATGTTGTAAGTAATACAGAACTCAGATTCTATCTTCATTTTTAGTCATCTATGGGAATATTTTTACAGCTTTGGGTTTTCTTTATTGATAGCTAACAACACATTTGTTACCTGATAGGCATAGTCATCATCTGGGCAAAAGACAAACTGCACATCTATCTTCTTCTCAGGGTGTGCCTTGGCAAAATTCAAAACTGCTTCAATCATAATCTCTGCCACTACATCAAGAGGCAGTGTTGTCGACCAAATCCCATTTGGTGGAAAAGAAACTGAGGGAGATTGGTAGTTCCTGAAGTAATCCAGGCATTTTGTCACTGCAGTTTTTAATTCCTGCAGGAAAAACAAGTGTTTTAGACCTCACATCACTCAGCATGAAAATCAATTAAAATCCAATCTAACTGATCATCACCTCACACGGTAACACACTGTAGTAGTATTGCTGACATACAATGTGCAGTACAAGCTCACAGGGCAGATTATACCCTTTCGTTGTTACAGGTTGCTTATAAGATAAAGCATATCTAAGATGATTCTTCAGTTCATCTTGAAGAGCTGAACCCGCTTTTTCCAGCAGTCGTCTTGCAACTGGAGAGTAACCCTCGCCATCCACAGACACAAAATTAACAATAGCTGTAGTCTGGAAGAAAAGAGTGCAAAGTTTCAGTGTACTTCAAGTTTACTATTTGCAAGCTTTGCTACAATAGAGAGCACACTTTCTAGGAACAATTCCTCTAAAAAAGCCTGACTGCAGCAGATCAGCTGTTTGAAGGGTTCTCTTACGACTAAGGGCAGCGCTGGAATACACCCAGGTATGCCCCTTGTAGTGGCAGTAAATGTGTACCTTTTTTTCAGAAGCAAACAGCATGCTTAAGACTTGTTCAAGTCATCAGAGTACCTTCAACATAATTATTACTGCAGCTATAGAAGTCACCCATACGTGCCTCACCAAACCCAATTCTGCAGCCAATTATCCATGAGCAGGAGAGCACCATGGCTGTGTCTGTTATCCCAGGCCATGCAGATGCTCCCTGTGTTTGGAGAGCAAGCGCTCATCACCAATCTAGCAGGGTCAGTGCACACAGGGAAACTGCAAAGCTATGGTTGCTTCCAATCCCCAGAGCAAACAAACAGCAGATCCCCACAGTAGGGTCTTCTGTATTTCAAATTAAATATGTCAAATGCAAAAAATTGTTTAGAGAATGCTGGTAACAGCAGCAATTGTTCAACTTTAATTGTTGAAGATTGTCTAAAGATACAAGACTTTGGAGCACTTTTTCCTCATAGTCTTTAAGGCACTGTGGCATCTTTCAGTGCTGTAGAACTAGTTAATATAATTCCCCACAATGTCCAACTTGTGATCTTTTGCTCTCACATGAAAAAAATGAACTTCCTATTCAGCTAAGACACTTCTGTAAAATAAAAGTAATCATTTTTTTTAAGATGCAGTAGTTGCTAACAGCAAACACCACCGCTGTGATGTAGCTTCCAGTCTAAGAGCTCTGTTGGATTACTACGACTAAGCTCGTATATTTTGCATCAGATTTTCTAGCTAAAATGTTAAATGAATCCATTTAAATGATGCAGTGTTTAAAGGTAAGGCACACATCAGCTGTATAAGTTATTTTCAGCTGTTTCAGTGTTTGCTGAATAGCAGTGACACCTACAAGAACACAAATTTGGGGAAAAAAGCAAGGCAAAAAAGTAAATTTCTAGGAAATGCATGATAAAATGTAAATACCCATGATGTTATAATAAGATTAACACTAATGTAGGGATATATTACTACTATTAATCATCCAGTCTTTAACTGCTTCCTATTATACCATAACAGCACATATACAAAAAAGAAATAAAAACATTCTAATGTTTAACATGCATTTAGGAAAAAAAACAACTCCTTGCCACTATATTTACTATTTGCAAATTCTTACCAGGCTGAGAAGGTAACTACTTAGCAGACCAATACGTGTTCTGAACTCTTCAGCTCCAAATCCTGCAAAGACTTGGAGGCAACTCCATCTTCAACATATTACAGGACAGACTTACCTTCTGCTCTTCAAGGAGTCCTTTTATGATGCGCACGCGAGTGCCCCCATGTTTGATGAAAGCTGATGAAGGCTGGCTAGGTGAAGCTAAAAGAGTTTTCTGAGGTGAACTGGCAGAACCCAGAAACCTTTCACAGGCCGCCTTCATTTCTGCAACTGTAGGCTCACAAATGTTCACCAGGCGGATCTCCCTGAGACAGCCTGGGGGCCTTGCCTCAACGAACTCCTTTATAGCCATCACAATCACTTGAGCACACAAATCAAGCGGGAAGCCAAAAATACCTGAACTCACTGCTGGGATAGCCACAGACCTTATAGTATTTTCTGGAGCACTAACATAGTTCAGAACATTCATGATAGCTTCCCGAAGTTGGTAACAACATTTTTCCTTTTCATAACTGGTCCACCTTGGACCAACTGCATGAATAATTTTCTTACAAGGGAGCTTCCCTCCACTTGTCACTGCTATTTTGCCTGTTTTGAGTACTCCATGCTTTTGGATATGAAGCATGCTTTGCTCTTGTACTTCTGGCCCTCCAGCTTTCACAAGGGCTAAAGCAAGGCCTCCTTCATGACATAGATGTTCATTGGCTGCATTCACCAAAGCATCAACCTCGTGTCTCGTGAGATCATCCTTACAAACACAGAGGTCAATTCCCTGCCCTATTTTTTTCCTGTATACTTCAACAGTGCCATTTGTACTTTTGAAGGTCAATGTACAAGCAAACTTTTTGTAAATGAGACTACTTAGACACTCCTCTCTTTTCTTAAGAACTTCACAGGCTTTTTTATCGATGCGGATCATCAAGGTGTCCTCATCCATTGCCATGATTGGCCCTAGGATACAGAAAAATATAAAGTGAAATCCAAAATACTACCGTCAAAACATTGCTTTCTATATAGGAGTGTGGTTTATAGCTCCCAATTTTGTCCTACTGTCACAACTTACCAGTGTTTTTAGGCATAGTCTGATCTTTTCTCTCCCCTTTTCATAGGCTTAGAAAGTCCAACTAATCAAAAAAATCAAGGCCTCGAGTGTTGTTCTTTATTCTGTCCAAGTTAACTTCCTCATCTAGTAGCTCCTTTCCCACCTTCTCCTCTTTCCTTCCAATGCCTTATGAATCCCATCAGTGTGAGTCTCAGGAAAGTGAAAAGTTCAAGTGTGCTCTGTTAGTTTAACAGATTTGGATTCTGAGAAACAGGATTATGCTGCCCACTGATTCCTGTAAGCCTGTGAATGCTTTCAGTTTCATCCTGTCAACCAACACAATCAGCTGCCTTCCTGTAAGTGAACACAGGCGGACACAGGGGTGGCCACGGAGACACCATACACCCTCTCTGAAGCAATCTGTCTTCAAGATTATCTTCTTGTGATCCTGAAGATGCAAGACCTGGTGAAACACGCCCTGAGCCCCTAGCCAGCCTGCTCAGAGTCCTCTCAGCAGAGGGCCTGTAGGTCCCTTGGGCAGGTAACTCTTCCTCAGAAGTGGCTGACTGCTTCTCTGTCCCTATTCTTCCTCCAAAGGCACTAAGAGACGACAACATTACTGCTGAGCCTTGAGGGTTTGGGTTTGCCTAACTGTTTACCTGAGACTTGGTTAAGATGTGTGTCCTCCTGCTACTGCCTCTCTCTCTCCACTGTTTATTCTATTTATACCATTTATTCTATTTATACCATTTATTCTCCATGCTCTTATGCTGACACAACCACTGTCAGGGACATATTCTTAAATGAATCAGTAACATAATCTGAATAATAATAATTAAAAAAAAGGCAAGCAAGAAACCACATCACAAAACTGAATTTGACTTGGAGCACTAACCTGAAAGACTGATGCAGCAGCACAGCTGAACGGGCTGAGAATAAATGGTGAGAAAAAAGGAGCAGACAAGTGGAAAGCAGAAAGCCTTTGACACAGACACTGCTACAGGGCTTTGTTAACTGGATGCAGTGCCACCATGATGCTGTGCCACCAAGATGCTGTGCTGCACCTGCCACTAACACTCCTGCTGAAAAAGCAAATGTGAAAAGCCACACCCTAATCAGGACTACAAAATGCTTGTAAAAGCAGAAAACACCACTTCTTCCCCTCCGAGCTTGTTTTGCTGTGAAGGCTGGAGCCTGCCTCTGCCTTCTTCAGGGTGTTTTGTTCCTGATTTCCAGCAGGGTGAGTGCCCCGGGCCCTCAGTCAGTGACTCACAGGCCGCACCTGCAGAGGAACATTTGCCCTTATGTGCCACGGAGATCTGATGCTGAACTTTGTCTTTAATTCTGCAGCTCTTCTTTGGTCTGCACTTAAAGCCCACGAGCAAGTTCTTTCCTTGCATGGAACCTATTAATTCAGGAGGGCTTTTTAAACCACTTCTTTTAGGGAGTAAAAAAGAATGGTAAAGAGTGGAGCCATTTTTATATTGCCACTACTTTTTCTGCTATCACTATTATCAGCCCTCTCTTGGCAGATGCTATGTGCAGTTAGTTGTGTTAATTAGCGTAAATCAATTTGCATGAGTTTAATCAAACTTCCCTCCGGGTTATGCTATCTGCTTGTAAAATGAGTCTTATGTTTTGCACTTATCAAGTGCCTCATCAAAACACTTCTGAGCTCTTTTAGAATGATAAATGCTGAAGTAATGAACAATAATGTTGATTCATAACCATGCCTAATTCACAGATTCATTTTGGTTGCAAAAGATCTTTAAGATTATCAGTCCAACCGTTAACCCAGCACTGCCAAGTCCAGCACTGAACCACTTCCCTGAGCACCACATCTACACAGCCCCTAAATCCCTCCAGGGATGGCAACTTTCAGGTCGCTTTTGGCTATTCCATGTTGATGTTTCTCAGTTTGCTAGCTGTAGCTGGCAATTTTCAGCTCAAACACAGAACCCCCTCGCAGACAGCTGACCGAGAGCCTTACCTGAACCGCTCTTCTCTTGCGAGGTCTCTGCCCTGTAACTCTGGTGTAAAATAAACAAGGAGAGAACACGCGTTAGTGCCCAATGGGCCGCGTTCCCGCAGGAGCGGCTCTGCCGCCAGCAGAACGGGCAGCACCCCCTCCCCAACACTCGCGGGAAGGTTTCTGGCGTTCAAAGAGCTCCTCAGAGCCGGGCCCGCGGAGGTGGGACCGCCGTGAGCGGAGGCACCCACGCCCCGTAACTCCAGCGGACCTGCGGGTGCTGCGAGGCCGGGAAATCCTACACACCCCACCCCCCACCCCGCGGGGCCAGGCCAGAGGACAACACCCAGTGTCCCGCAGCGCCCGGACCCCGCTAGCAGCGGGTGCGGGAGCCCCCGAGCGCCCGCCCTGGCCTGGTGCGGGGGGGGAGGGGGGGCGCGCAGCCCCGCCCCGCTACCTGCAGGATCCCCATGAACCGGCGCGGCGCGGCCGTCTCCCCCGCAGCGGCGGGAGCTGGAGCGGGGGCGGGGGAGCGGGAAGCGAAAGCGAAAGCGGTGAGCGCTCGGCATCATGGCGGCGGCGGGGCGGCT
>VZRW01009547.1:0-19814 GCA_013398125.1 Aegotheles bennettii | reverse complement strand
GAGGCGCCAGGTAAGGGCTGCGGGGCGGGGAGGAGCGGGGTGGCGGCTGCCGCTGCCCCGGGCTGGTGCCGAGCTCTGCCCTTCTCTTTCCCGTTCCCCCGCCCTCCAGCACTCGGCACACTCCGACCCGCCGAGGGGGTTCAGTCGCAGAGCCCAGCCCGTGAGGGAGCTCCCGGGCGCCCGTAAGGACCGAAGGCAGCGGCTTCCGGGCAGCCTTGGGCGCGGCTCCCGCCGGCACCGCCCGCCGCCTCCTCCCCGCGGGCCGGGGTTTGCCGGTCACGCGTGGGCCGCTCACCCCAGGCACGAGTGACTCATTCCCGTGCGGGAGGATGGAGGGCGCAGGCTGGAGAAGCGGTCTGACACGTTACTGCTGCCCTCTCCTCTCTGTCTGTGTCCCGACTGCTCTGAACGGCCAGGGGGAGATGCCGTGCGGGTCAGGGGTGGCAGGACAGGCGGTGCCTGGCCTCTAAATGCACCCCCTCCAGAGGAGGAATGTCCTCAGCAGGTCCCTTGGTCCACGGCACAGATTTTTACTGAGGATAGTGCTGCAGAGGACGGGAGGACCTGCTCACAGTGGTTCGTGCAGCTTGGCTGTGTGCTGGTTTGTTTTTTGATGTTATGCCAGAGGCTCTTTTGAGTTTAAAGGGTGTTTCTGTAACCATGTTCAACATGTGGTTTGAAAAAAAGGAAGATGAGGAAGCCTGTGCTTCTGGCAGTGTCAAATGAAACTAAATTCAAGCTGTGTCAGCTCCTGGGTCTACATGAGCATGACCTTTTTCTTCTTGAAGTACACAGTAATTGAGAAAGCATTGTCATTTATCTCTAGTTAATGCACCACAAGTGTCTCTTCTCACCTGCCAGAACAAGGAGGTTTCTGTGCATGCTGAGCAGGAGAAGACAGGTAAGTGTGCCACTTACCAAGCAAAGACCAGTGCATTCTTGCTTCAGTGGTTTTCATGGGCCTTTCTGCTGCAGGAGTGCCCCAGTCACCTGGGTGGCTTGTGGTGTTTGTCTAACATAGTGTAGAAATCATGATCTCAGACTAAAATAAATCTTTCTTTTACTTGTATGAGTCCATTTAGGAAACTCCCCACTTCACTCACTGCCTCAGACAGGTTAGTTCCTTAGGGATAATATGCAGTGGATGCTGACCTTTCTTCTGGATAAGGCTGTCCCTACCCAGACCTTCCCAGCTGCCACCAGCCTCACTGGGGTCACCTGTGGTAGAACAACTGTAGCTCCCGTGACAGACCCAGGGTGACCCGCAGCAATGGCTGGAACTGTAAACAGAGAGAGTGCACAGGCAGAAAAGTGATGGTTCCTCTCATCGTGGATTTGTGAAGAAGCTTTCATAGCCATCACCTCTGCCATTCTTGCCTGGTGACAAATGGAAGCCTTTTCTCCTCACCTGTTGATAGGACAACTCATGCTAGTGTTATGCTCAGCTTGTTGGGATTTATAGGATGTTGTGCAAGAAAACCAAACACCTGAACTGCTGTTTGTTTGCCTGTTCTTTTCCCCAATTTTGTTTGTGATCTGAACAGAAAGTGGTGTGAAAGCCTGGAAGATAATAAGCTTGGGGTTTTTCTTAACTTTTGCCTAAGGCATTCAGGTGCAATCTTTTGTTTCAGAATCACGTGAGAAACTGGAAGCAGAAGAAGCAGCCTCTGGGAAATCCGTCATAGCAGTGACTACTGCCTCTGGGGAGGAAATAGAAGATGAGATTGTGGAAATGTACTTTGAAAATAAAAAGAAGTCTGGTGGGGGGCCCATCAGGTCCTATGTCAAAATGGATCAGCGAATGCGCATCACCTTTGAGCATGAGGAAGGTAGGATCATGTCGTATAGGTGTCCTGTTACTAAAGCTGCCTTTTAAAATTCAGCCTTTGCTGGTGCTGGATCTCTTTGTGGGTGTTGCTGTGGCAGAAATGGTGTGTTATTCCCCAAGAGTGACAGGATGTGAAGGGGCTGAATGTTCTTCTTTATCCAATGCAGATGTTCTGACAATGTTTATAATAACCCACAGGGGAAGAAGTGGTTCTCTAGACCTATCCCAAATGCTTGATCGAGACTTACAGAGAATAGTGCAGGAGAAGTGGTATCAGGAGCCCTTCAGAATAAGTAGGCTTTAATTCTAGTTCAGGAGACTGGATAAAGCACAGTACAGTGTTAACTGCAGATCATGGGGAAATATTTTGTTGAATCTTCTTTCATATTCATTTCAATTGCAAGGGTTTTGAAGACTGGGAGGAAAAGAGGTAGTAAATATTATGTATCTATAAGACAGAGAGGTGAATGCACGCCTCTGTGAAGAAAGTGATTTTAAAGTAGCCTCAGTTTATCTGTAGTTTTCCTATGTTTTCCTCTACACCAAGGTGCTGTTGGCTACTTGTTAGTGAGGGAAGGATGTGTGCAAAAAGAGGAAACTATTTATGCAGGAGAAACAGTAAAATGTTTAACATAGCCAAATATAGTCAAGTAGTTAAATATTTCTCAAATACACAAGATGAGCAGAATGGAAGTCCTTTCTTTATTTGCTATTTATTAAACGTTGCTAATCTGGTAAACAGTTTCTTACGCTTGAGGGCAGTAGAAAGGAGGTAGCACTTACCTCAAAAGTAACTTTTTTTTTTTCCTTTTGGGAGACTGGGGACACCTAGATCCTAGAGCAGCTTTTATCTTGACCCTAACTTTTGATGTAGTTTTGCCTTATTTCTGTTTCTACTGTGATATGAGAAGACGTGGCTGGCCAGATTTTGAGAGTGCAATTTAACGTGTTGCTTTGCCGTGGAGGGAGGGGAAGGAAAGATCACATCTTTTATTTTTTATTCTTGTGGAACTAGATGCCCAAGAAGTTCTGCAAAGGAAGCATCATTCGGTGAAGAAAATTGATCTGTTAGTGGAGCCATGGCAAGTGGAGACTCCCCAGAAGCCACACCATGTGGAGGACCCTCAAGAATCCCTGTCTTCCTCCATAGTTGTGCTTGAAAATGTGCCGGAGACAGTAGAAGATCGCATGTTAATTATGCTGGTAGAGAATATCAGTGGCTTGTCAGAGGATGAGGGTGACTTCAGTGTGGAAATGATACCTGAAATACACGCTGCTGTAGTTACTTTTACTGGAAATACTGGTAAGAAGTCATCAAGAGTTGCAGATTTATATATTTTTTTTTTTTTTTTACTAGCTACTTGTGTGTGAGGGAGACTAAGCAGGAAATGAATGTTTTCTGTCCTAGGCATAAGGTATATAGAAGGTAGAATGTGGTGAGAACAAGTTACATGCTACTTTGCATCAACTTTGTGGGAATGGTTTTATTACTGGGAATATGTAAGAATGAAGTTGCTCAGAAATCTTAAAGCTACGAAGGGATTAGTCTGTGGTACATCGGGTTTTCTACTTTAGAAGTCAGAAATTATTTCCCCCTCAAATCATGGTCCAGTCTTGAATTTTTGGTGTAGCCTGTAGGAAATAAGTAGATCGTTTAAGAACTTAATTGTGCATTTGCCTGACAGACGTAAAAGTGACTTGACTGTCCTTTACTGTGATGCTAATCGGGGGGGAATAGCCAAAACCAGAATATGCTTATCATAAAACTGGAAGAATCCAAATTTGAACTGTTGACTTGTGTCTGATTAGTTGTGTATAGCCCATAGCCCCAAAATGAATCAGACCTTAGTTTCTTTTGGGGTTAGAGACCCAGTGCTGCTCAGTAGGAAAACTAGTGACAAGTTCTAGCTACAGAAGTTGTGATCAACCACATGGTGAATACCAGGTGACAGATACTGGATCTGTGGAAAGAAGTAGCGTTAGGGGCACCTCTGAGTTGATAGAGGCTTTGTAATTCAGTGCTTTGGTCAATGCACGCAGCAGCAGTCTGCTAACATCGCAGTAGAAAAGCGAGCTACTAGTTTGTGGTTTGTTTTTTTTTTCTTCTCACTTTTCTTTCTAGCTGTAGGGGAATTTGCTAGAAATGTGAATCGAAACCACAGAGCAAAGCAGCGAAATATTACTGCACGGTGCCTGGAGCTAACAAAAAGCATTAGGGCTGAAAACATCCCACCCAATGTATCCAGTGACTATGTAACAGTCTACTTTGAAAACAAGAGGAATGGAGGTGCGCAAGTGGTGGATGTTGAGCAGCTGCCAGATGAAGATGCAGTTATCATTACATTCAAAGACCATAAAGGTAATGCAGAAATAGGAAGCCCTTACTTCTTGGGGATCCTTTCACTTAAAGATCAAACCATGGATTTTTTAGAGAAATGCCTACTTTGTCTTCATAAAACAGCAGATCTGGTGCTTTATCAGCAGGTCTCTCCTCATTGGAGTGCAAGCTTAAGTTTTGGACTGGCTGGACGCGAGGCATAGAACTTTTTCCTTTTGATGCACAGTTTATTTCACCCAGGCCTTGATCCTTACAGAGTTCAGGTTACAGTTTGGGTTCAATAGAGAAAGTGCAACCCTGTGTAGCGCAGGAGACTTCTCCCACCCTGCCTTTGCCACCAGCTGTCCCGTGTCAATGTGTGCTGTCTGGCTTGCCTGAGGACAATTTCTTGGATATCTTTTTGGCTGGAGAGCAGGTGCTGTGGCTTGTCCAGCCAGTGACAGAAACTTGAGCAGCTGTGGGAGGAGTGGGACAAGGGGGAAGCTGGAGGCATTGCAACGAAGGGGAGAGCTGAAGTGAAGTTGAACAAAATGGATGCTCTTTTGAGGGGAAATGGAGGATGCTTTGATACTGCTGAGTCACAGCCCAGGCAACTACTGAGTTGGGCAGTTAAAGTACAACATCTAACAGAAGTGAGGGCAGAGACAGCGCTGTGCACATGCGTCCTCCTGGAGGTGGATGGTGTTGGGTCTTACCTGGCTCTGTCTAACTTAGTTTTTAGCAATCAAAACCAGTAACTCGGACACAATTGTTGAAATCTAGAAAGAGGGGAAAATTAATGTAAAGCTATTCTATATTCTATAACCAAAATTACTGTGTATAAAACAAAGTTTTTTAAAAAACAAACAGGCAATCTTTGGTTTTAAGTACTAGTATTAATTGTTTGGGCTTTTGTTGGTTTGTTTTAGATGTAACCAATATCTTGGCAAAGCAGCATTCACTCAACAAAACACCAATCTCTGTCTATCCTTACTACAACTCACTGGAAACAGCTCTATATGGAAAGGGTGGGCCACAAATAAAGGAGCCAGATCCAATTACAGTGCCCCTGGATCCGTGTATCTGGCGTTACTTGCAGAGAAATAATAGGCTAATTGAAGCAATAAATTGTGAAATGGCAAAGTGTAACTGTGAGCCGAAGTGGCCTGAACCACACTGTACAGACCCAGAAGTAACTTTGCATCCTTCAGCTGCTTTGTTTGCGCAGAAGAGATTAGCATCTCGATTGTTCAAGACATGGAATGAAAATACTTCCACAGCATTTTCACACAGCATATCGAAGTACAAAGCAATTAAATGTCAAGTAAGCACAGAGGTGTGGGAAGCTGTTAGAAACAGCTTTACACATGATGAAGTTCTCATAATCCCATATGCTTCCAAGGACTTACTTGTTCTAGTAGGTGAAAAAGAAGTTGTGAAGAATGTTGAACAAGAACTGAAGTTTCTGATAGAAAAAGCCACCAGAGAAATTGAAAAAGAAAAGCAAAGAACTGAAGAAATTGTGATGATGGGTACAGGGGAATATGCAATTTTACAGAGTACTGGTCTTGAAGAAAAGTTTCGTATGGATTTCCCAGCCCTGAAGATAACTTATGATCATTTGCAGAAGGTAATTGCCCTATGTGGAATGCCTGAGGAAGTTTATAAAGTAAAAGGAGAAATATTAGATAATTTGCGCAAAATGGTAAAGAAAACAGTTAATATCCACACCTATGTTTTTCAGTTTTTAGAGCATATTGATAGTGAAACCCTGTCACAGATCCTGTTTATGTCAAAACAAATTAATGCCTTTTATGAGCTTGGCTCAGAAGCTGTCATCTTGAAAGGGGATGCTCCTGAAGATCTCCTGAAAGCAGAAGAAGAAATAAAGAAGGAACTGGACCACAAAAGCATTGCTTTGGAGGATGAGTCACCCCTTGGGAAGAAGGAATGGAGGATTCTTACTGAGCAGCACTGCTCTAGTGGAGTCGTAACAGTCATTCAGGCAGAGGGTCAGGTCATCATTGCTGGTTATTCTCAAGCAGTAGCAAAAGCATTTGAGGAACTTTCTAACTTTATAGATGAAAACACGCAAGTACAGAAGGTTATTGGAGGAAAGCCCATGGCAGTCATGATGTTCTTTGAGCAAGAGAAGACCAATGTTTGGGGTGACTTACAGAGTAAAGGTGTGAAGGTTGACTTTCACACAAAGAAGAAACGTAGAGTTATATCCTTGAGTGGGCCGAGAAGAGAAACGCTGAAGGGAGTCACCTTAGTTGAGCAAACTCTGTTCAACCTGCATTATAAACGTGTGGTGATCAGAGAGCCAGGAGCCAGGTCGTATCTCAAAGAGCGAGAAGATCTCTTTGTCGCCAGGGCAAAGCAAGACTTTAAGTGTCTAGTCAGGCTGGAAGAGCCAGAGGAACAGGTGGAAGAAGAGCAAGAACATAGTGATATAGGCAAGCTCTATGGGCAGGTGACCATGAGAGGAGTTGTAGTAGCGGTTTATAAAGCTGACTTGCGTAATTATCCCGTTGATGTCGTGGTAAATGCAGCTAATGAAGACTTGCAACACACCGGTGGCCTTGCTGCGGCACTGTTGGAAGCGGCTGGTCCAGAGCTGCAGGAGGAGTGTGATGAGCTGCTGAGGAAGAATGGGTGTCTGCAGCCCGGGTCTGTGGTTATCACGGGTGCTGGGAACCTGCCCTGCAAGAACGTCATTCACGCTGTTGGGCCCAGATGGAAGCAGGGTGAAGCAGCAGAGTGCTTGTGCTTGTTGAGAGAGGCAGTGAAGGGAAGCCTACAACTGGCTGAAGCACACAATCATAGTTCTATTGCTCTGCCTGCTATAAGTTCTGGCTGTTTTGAATTCCCCCTGGAACTGTGTGCACGTACGATTGTATCGTCCATCAGGGAGACCTTGGAAGAATCCACGGAGGACAGCAGCTTGCGGGAGGTTCATCTTGTGGATATTGCAGAGAAAAACGTTGAGGTTTTCAGCAAGGCACTGGGAGCATTTCCAGATTATTCATCTTCCTACAAGTCACTGCATCAGCGTAAGAAAACCAAAATTGCTCAGAAGAGTAAGAACTTAGCGTTGGTAACAACTGAGGAAGGCCTTGACATCGTGCTGAAAAAAGGAAGTATTGAAGATGTTACAGTAAGTGTTTTAAATTACCTGATTTTAAAATATCAACTGTTTTCTTGTTTGTATTTGTTTTGTTTTTTTCACAAAATGCAACACAAAACCAAAAAAAAAGACCACCCTTAAACCATCACCTGTGATTAGCAATGTAACATGTTGCATATGTTACTGAAACAGGCTCTCACTGCTGATAATAGGAGTTGCTATTGGACAACTGTCTCACCAGCAGATACAGATGGCTGAGCATCATTGTGTTTTGTCACAACTGGGGTCAGCAGGAATGGTTTGGGGCTCCCAACCCCTGTGACTCTACTTTGCTGGGCAGGAACCGCCTGCATGCAGCGTTGACCTTCCCAGAAACCCCAGTTACAAGAGTGTGGTACTAGTGTGCAAGCAAAAGAGGGTGTTCAGTGGGGGTTAATGTGAGTACCCTGCCGTGTGTGAGCATCTGGGGCTGCTTCCAGATCCCCTGTGGTCCAGAGGCAGCACCGCTGTGCACGTCTGAGCCCTGGGCCCACAACCAGCCTAGTTCTCCCTGCACCTGGAGGATATTGGTCTGGGAACGGTTCTCCATTATGCCACTGGTGCGCAGCGTGCAGTTGCTATTGCATTTCCCACAGAGAGCCAACTTCACTAATCAATCCCCAGTTGCCTCCGGTATTGAATTGCTGTTAATTGGCTGATAGCTACTTTACTGGGATCACCAGTACTGGTAGCAACTCCTTTCAGAACCCTTTCGTAGTGGCCAGCAGATCCTTTCAGGAGTGGATGCCTCCCACATCTTGTGCAGCTCCTCCAGCTGGCCAGGGCAGAATATACATTAAAATGTGTATAGAGGTCCTTCCCGAGGAGCTGGATATAGTGCTTGGCACAATACTCATAGCCCTTTGTATTTCTCTCCCTTGCAAGTTACTATGTTTCTCACTTCTTTCTTAGTGGCTTTCCTCCAGCCTTGTTTTGAGCTTCTTTTTCTCTAGACCAGTCATGTATGGAAGGTTTTGCTTACTTCAGCAAATACGTATTTTTGGTCTGCAAGCTTCTAGAGAATGAACTCATCAGCGTTTTTCAAGTGGAGGTAGAATGAGTAGACCAAGGATGCGGAATTTTGATTTGTTGGCTTGAAATGAATTTCACTCTGAAGTCAGCTTTTATGCTGCTATGAGCAGGCTCGTAGTATTAATTCTGAGCATAACTTTCCTGGTTTATTCCCAGACTCTGTTCACTCTGATTGCTGTCCCACACGTTTGCTTTGTGAATCAATAGGCAGGCTGTATTTGATTAATCAGGGCAAAATTTAAACTTGCAGCTTAAAACGCTTGATACTTAAAAGTGAGAGTTTTTGCTTGTTTGTTTTTCAGACGGACATTGTCGTCATCAGTGTTGCCAGAGATCTCCAGCTTGACAGCGGGCAACTCTGTAAAGCTTTGCTAAGCAAGGCAGGGCCAATGCTTCAGACAGACTTAAATGAAGAAGGCCGAGGAAAAACACTTGAGTATGGATCTGTTTTGAAAACAAAAGCTTACAATCTAGGTTGCAGCATTGTGCTTTATGCTGTCGTACCGTGGTTCAAGAAACATGGATCTTCAAAGGTACTAGGTGTTTTTGTTTGCCTGAACTCTAATTTGACTGGGCTTTAGAGTGGGTTTAATGCAACTTCTCCCTTTTTTTGGAATGGGGGTCGATTTTGTAGGAGATGAGAGTTTGGGCTGTTCTTTTTTTAGCTGTTTGGCTAATCCCTTGTTGACTCACATATTCCTTGTGATGTATGCAATTATTGTATTTTAATACTAAGAGAGATAGCTAAAAGGGAAAGTGCTACATTGCACATACTGGGAGAAATTACTTTCAATAAATGAAAAAATAATTGTGCTTTACAGGTCTTGGGCGACATCATCACAGAATGCCTGCAGATTGCTGAGGATCTGTCTTTAGAGTCAATTACTTTCCCAGCAATTGGCACAGGGTATTTAGAATTCCCAAAGTCTGTTGTTGCTAAATTGCTGTGTGACAAAGTGTTTGAATTCAGTAGTAAAAATAGAGTAAATTTTCTCAAGGAAGTTCACTTTCTGTTGCATCCAAAAGACACAGATAATATTCAGGTGAGTTACCGTGTTTTTCTGTCTCTATTATATGCTCTTTTATTAGGGTCTCTCATGATAATTGGCTATCTGATGATCTCCAAAGAATCCACGGGGTGCTTGTTCTTGTACTAAGGAAGTGGTTTTCTGAGAATCTCCCTTGTCTAGCCCTGCTTCCTTCCTGCCCTTTTCTGTTACCTGGCAATAATACAGATGAAAGTGTAATTACTCTTTATCTCATGAGCTCACTCGGGACTTGCCTACAGAAAAATTTGCTGCAACTCTTGCATAGATGCCTTCTCTCTTGGAAGAAGGAGTGCTTTCAATGGAGAACTAAAGTCTTTTTAGGAAGAATAATTATGCTAGGATTGCTGTGCTGGTAAACTTCTCTGGTAGAAAACATATCAATACTCCACATCCCCCTTTCTTCAGTATCACATTGGCGCAAACTTTCTGTATCCACTCTCAAGTTACTCATTTCACGCATGAATCTCTCAAGCGAGCAGTCACGCTCTGAGTGAATGTCCAAATAAGTGTTTCTGCATTTATTGACTTCTGCTATTTTGTGCAGTAGCTAACACATCTTGAAAGGCCAAATTTGAAGGCTACTGTGCCAAACCCTGAGCTGTTGTGCGCAGAGAAAGGTGGCATGAACTGCAAGACTTGAGTTAGAGTGTAAACTAGGCCCTCAGTGTAAGGATGCCATCTGTTAACGTATCCCTCTAACTAAGGCTTTGGCTCAATTATTTATCAATCCTGTCTGTTGCTCACACGGAGTAACCTTGTGCTCTGAGAACAAGTGTGTCAACACTTGCCGTCGGCGTTAGGGCAGATGCTGTGAAGTAATTACATAAAGCTCTTTCTGAATGTTTTTGAACTCTTCAAACCATTATTTCTACTGTGTAATCTAAAGACTTCTCCAGGGCTTGACTGTCATTTCCTTCTCTAGGAATTTTCACATGAACTAGAAAACAGACGTGGAGGTACTGTTGAGGAGCAGAACGCTTCTCCAGATGAGGCTGGCCAAGGCGCAGGTAAGCTTGTTTCATGGGCTTTCGAGAAGTTCTGTGCCTAATGGATTTTCGTTAATGATTATTCTTTTAAATATTCCAGGGAATGCATTCATTATGGATACTTAGATATTTGTTTGGTGAACATGTCATCCCTAAAGCCCAATTAACAGTTGAAGTGGCTGCTATAAAGGCAGCATATAGTATTTTCAGGCTGAGTGTCTGTAATGTCTGAAACGGTGCTGGAGGTGCCAAGAAAAGAAAAACGTACCTGTGATTCATTGCCTGGAGAGTGCCTCTACAGATCAGGACAGCAGAAGCTATCACATGCCAAGGGCACAAGCAAGGCTCTTTCTTTTATTGCTGCAGTACTTAATTAGATTGTGAACAGGTTGGTGTCTTCCCTTGTCCTGGGAAGGCAGGTGAACTCCTGGTTATATGTCTTAAAGTGGCCTCTGTGGAATACTCTTAAATCTTTCATATGTTCAGGAGAATAGCAAAACCAAGCTGAGGTATCTTTGGTGTTATCCAGCATAATGGAACTGCAGAGCGTAGAAAATTAATTATATGTTGAAAACTTGATCAAGATTTTAGAAATAACGCATAGGTAAAAAGTTCCTGTCATGCAGTAGGGAACCTACCTGAAAGCTCTGAGACAGAAGCAAGGGAATGAGACTTGGGAAGTTTGCTTCACTCTTACCTTGGAGTTTCACAAAGGCTCATATAGCAGAATGTCAAAAAGTAGTGGCTGTATGTCGGGCGTGCAGCAAAACAAAGGGTTCTTTTGTGCCATCTCAACGTGAATAGTGACTGTGGGAATAGGTGAAGGTTGATCAGATTCTCCTGTGAGAAGGAATGTTTTCAGTTCACATGGCAGGCAGTCCTCCTCAGGCCAAGTCTGGACGCAAACTGTGGTCTCTGTAGGTGTTGTACCAATGAAGAAGTCCCTTGTGTCTTACCTCGTTGGTCCCTTCTGCTCAGGATCTGTATGTCTTTTCTGCAGCTGTTCCTGATGCCCCTGATGCCCCTGCAGCCCCAGCACAGGGTGCACATGAAATGCCAATTGGCTCCATTGTGTTGCGGGTGGTGGAAGGTGATATTACCAAGGAAGACACAGATGCCATTGTAAACATAACAAACCAGACCTTCAACCTCAACTCAGGTATTTTAGTTGGTATTCTGTGTGAAAACAGGATGCGTGATTGGAAGGGCTGGGCAAGGAGAGAAGGAAGTATCTCTTTTCAATGTTTTAAACCCTTTTGTTTCATAGTGTGATTTCTGTTTTGCTTCTTAGGGTACAAAAGTTCAATTAGTGAGTGTATGAAATTTCCTTTTCTTGTTAATCTATGTTACAGGATGGCATGTTTAAGACCCTTGCAGAAAGAGAAACTAATAATTATAATTTTTTGTAGACTCTTTTTATATAGAGCATCTGTCAGACTAAAGGAGAAGACAAACCTCAGTGAGGTTTTGGACTTCAGTGAAAGTTCTTAGGTGCTTTAGACATCACTTTGAATTGAAAAGCATAAGCCTAAAATTTAGGCAACAGTGCTTTTCAGTTACAACCTTTACTGTTATCAGGATTGAGATTTTCGACACTATGTGGTACACAGTTCTGCCTCAGATGGGACCTCAATGGCATTAACTGGTAACGGTGGTTTCATACGCCTCTTCTCATTTAAGGTGTCTCTAGAGCAATTCTGAGCAGTGGTGGAAAAGCAGTTGAAGATGAATGTGCTCGACTAGGTATGGTACAACATTTCTGACCTCCTTTCTGAAGGCGTTCATGCCTGGCAGGAAATCTGTTGGAGTTTTTTGTCGATGTCTACTTTACATCTATCTGTATTATGCACTGTGTCACATCAGCTAGTTGTTAATCAGTGAATGTGATTTTAGAATCACAGAATGATTTTGGTTGGAAGGGATCTTAAAGATCATCTAGTTCTACCCCCCTGCTATGGGCAGGGACACCTCCCACCAGACCAGGTTGCTCCAAGCCCCATCCAGTCTGGCCTTCAACACTGCCAGGGAGGGGCAGCCACAGCTTCTCTGGGCACCCTGGGCCAGGGTCTCACCACCCTCCCAGGAAAGAACTACTTCCCAATATCCAATCTAAATCTCCCCTCTTTCAGTTTGAAACCATTCCTCCCCTCATCCTATCACTCCATGCCCTTGTAAAAAGTCCCTCTCCAGCTTTACTGTAGCCCCTTCAGGTACTGGAAGATGCTCTAAGGTCTCCCTGCAACCTTCTCTTCTCCAGGCTGAACAACCCCAACTCTCTCAGCCTGTCTTCATAGCAGAGGTGCTCCAGCCCTCTAAGATATTTAAAACATCTAATGCAGGAAGGAAAAGAAAAATCTTCAAGAAGAGAGGACTTCTAAGCATATGTAAAGAATTGAATCTTCATTATTGTGTCCTCCTACTCAAATAAGCCTTTCCATGATAAAAACAAATCGAGTCTACATCAAGCAGAGCCACGAGCATGGGATGGTGTTGGCAGAAAAGTTAATAGAAAAGCCATACCTCACTGGAAGCAAGTGTCTACCTGCAACTCCTTTTGTCATTCCCGAGTGAGAAAATGCTTGTTGTTGGCTTAACTAGCAACCTGCTACCACATCCTCTGTGTGATCAATGGGGAAAATGAGTGCAGTTGGGTTCCTGTCTCAGAAGAGGCATTTATCTGTAGACCAAATTCAGCTAGTGATCATAAGGTATAAAGAACAGGGAGTAAGGATGGGCAAGTGTGTGGTTTAAAACCCTGCAAAATAAGGGAAGTGGGAAAGAAAAAAAAAAGTGGTTGGTGTGGAGGTCAGCTCAGAAGACCAACCAAAGGAAAAGCATTATGTGGAGGAGATAAGAGGTAAACCTCCCTTGCTCAGGCCAAGAGGCTAGGCAGCCTGAGGGTAGATGGCCTGCTTGTGTGTGCATGGAGGCAGAGTGTAGTACTAGTCTGCATGAAGTTCTTAAGTCTGCAGAGCAAAGTTGATTAATAAAACCCACAAAACTGATTTGACAAATAAGGCAAATACTTTACAAACATGAAGTAAATCCTGGTGCCTTGAAAGTGAAAATAGAGAGGAGTTTGTGCAGTTTGTGGAAGGAAACTTGAAACATCCTGGGGCATATTTGTCAATAACTTCTTATCTCCTAATGAGGATTAGTACACATCTGTATTGTGGGTAATTGTTGATTGATTATATTCTCCTACTTACTTTTCAGCCTTACAACCTAACCTGAGCTATATCATCACCCAAGCAGGAAACCTGCCATGCAAAAATATAATTCATGTTGTTGCCCAACAAGATATCAAGATGCTAGTCTCCAAAGTGCTTGAGGAGTGTGAATCACAGCAGTACACCTCTGTCGCCTTCCCAGCAATTGGAACAGGTCCCTCTCCCTTTTGAAATGGTTCAGTGCCTGTGTTGCTTCTGATCTCAGAGTTCAAGTGATGGGTTTGACGTATCTGGAGGGGTTGTTCTTTGGTGAAAATATATTCAGAAACTGCAGGTTTTCAAACTGATATTAGAAGCTTAAAAGACCTAAAAGACTCCTTGCAGTCAGCTAGCGTGTAAAGAGTATGAGTGCTCTAGAGCCAACACTTTCTTGCTAACAGAGATTCAAAGGTGTGTCTGTACTTCCTGGAGAACCATAAATATTTGTCACAGCAGCCTGATGTGTGTGGGCAGCTCATCAGAGAATATCCAGGAAGCTGCTTCTCCATTGCTGAAGTCAGTAGATGGTGCAACTTTGGCTAGCAGCCACACAAGTGAGGTTGATATGGATGAAATGTGAGTCTGTCAAAAAGGCCACATTGTCCCTTGTTCTTCTCTTCAGTTAGATCGGTAGAAATCTCTAGAGTCAGAGAATCCAGAACTGGGTGCTATGCATGCAGGGACCTATTGCATGAATAAAACTAGACTGGTTTCTGGAGGAAAGAGTTGGCTACTGGGCCACTGAGCATCAGGCCTGTGGCCTGTTAGGTAATCAGTCCCCTACATCATAACCTGATCAGTTGTCATGTCAGCAAAAGTAAACTTCCACACTTTCTTTGCTGGAAAGGTGGTCACGAGCTTCCTTTTCCTGATAAATAGAAACCTTTGCTAAATCACAGGCCTGAAGTTATTTCTGACTTGTTTGTGATACAAGTGATTGTAGGTATGTTCATAACTGTTTTTCTAAAGCTGTTTTAACCACTTGTAACAGTTATTCATGCTTTTTAAAGGCAAAATATTTGTAACTTGTTTCAGGTCAGGCAGGCCGTGACCCACCTGCAGTGGCTGACGACATGGTAGATGCAATAACTGACTTTGCAAAACGTAACTGTACTCCATCTCTGAAAACTATTAAAATCATCATCTTTCAACCACATCTGCTGAGTGTGTTCCATAAAAGCATGCAGAGAGGAGAAAGTCTTGCTAAAACAGTAGTCAAATCAATCATTTCCAAGGTCTCGTGTAAGTAGATGTCACTTAAATACAGGTAATAGATAAATCGGTTTGGCACCAGCTGGTAATGGTTAATATTGATCACAACATTTGTGTGTTTCAATGTAGCATTGTGGAGCTCTGAGAAACGTTCTCCAAAGGAAAAACCCAAACCAGTTCTGGAAAAGAAAATTGACCTGGCTGTTGTGCAGATTTGTGGTGAAAACAAGCAGAAAGTGGAAGAAGCTGAAAATTGGTTGAAAAATGCAATTTTAGAGGAACAGTTTGTAGCAGAAATCAAAGATGACTCTGTCCTTCATTTTGGTGAGGTGGAGAGCAAGGAGCTGCGTGACCTACAAAAGAAATTAAGCATTGCTCTTCGTTTGGATGGTACCTCTATTCGAATTTCAGGTGTTACCAAAGATGTCTGGATTGCTTATTCAAATATTCTAGAAATGGTCCACCGGGTAAAAGCGGCTAAAGAGGAAGAGATCAAGGCAGAACTTGTACTAAACTTAATTGAGTGGAAATATTTTGAAAATGATTCCTATGTGCCCTTCGACAGTCTCACAAATCTGCGCTTGGAAAATGCTTTAATAGAAAAGAAGGATGACATTCCAGTCGTCATTGGTGGGAAGAAATACACAGTGAAAGTAGAAGCTAGATATGCTGTGGATAACCGTGGGAAACGCAGACCCCTTACGCGTGTTGATAAATCTGAAGGTAAGTAAAAGTATCTTGACAGATTCCTGTTCCCATGTTAAAACCAGGTTGCAGCCAGCCTGGCAAGAGTAAGAAATGGCAAGAACGTGTAAAATATTGTTAGGAGCTTTGCGCAGGTCCATTTCTCGAGAATGTGGAAAGGAGTTGATTTTGGGAAACAAAAACAGAGGAATCCTGCACTTATTTAGAATTTCTTGAAACATAGGTGATGCGTTCTGAGGTTCTTAACAGGCTTACTAGCAATGATTAGATACTTGTAGCAGTTGTCGTTCTAGATCTTAACTCATTTCTGTTCTTGATGTACGCTTTTCCAGTTACTTCTGCTCCTTTACAATATAAGGAGCTACCTTTTTCTTACTCACCCATCCAGGGCTTTTCCCAGTGTATTATTTTTCTTAGTCTTGCTGTGACTCAGCTCTACAGGGGCACATTTTGTATCTTACTTGGAATAGGTTTTTTGCCCACTTAACACTTGAAAGTGGACGTGTTTAAGTACTTGCAGCTTCCTGTGCCTTAGTAATGCTTGCTGCACATCTTTTCAGATTATTTTTTTTGTCCTCTTACCAAAAAATGCCACTTAGCAAAAGGGTTTCATACTTCTAATTGAGGGAGCCTATAATGCTGGATGTCTGTAGCATATGCATCCGCCAGTGTTGCTGTTTGACAACACAGACAGATACTAAGCCTTGCATGAAATAAGAGAAGGGAAGAAAGGGAAGATTTCTGCTTCTCAGATGGAGAGTATATTCTTGAACTTGTTAATTTAAAGACTTCCTTGTTCAGATGCTTTGCTCCTAGTCGATGAGAATTAACTTCTCGGTATTCCTGCATTTGCTCCATGTCCTCGAAAACTTGATTTGCAGACTTGAAGGCTACTGGCAAAAGACACTGTGAAGGATGCCTCTTCAGCTGTGAAGAACAGATTCATCTAGGAACTACCAATTCAAGCACACCAATTGCCAGTGCAATGGCAAAGTAGAAACTAAAGCGCCCTAATCCTCTGGTAAAAGACCCATGGAATACTCTTGGCTGACAAAGACCAGTAGGCACTAGCGTTGAGCTAGATATATGGGCTTTTAGAGAGGTCTGTAGCCAGGCCTATTTCACTTTAAGCAGAGGATTTGGGTAAATATAACTGATTGTTTCTTCTGCAGATCAAGAGTCAACAGTGCTCCCTGCAACATGGGACGATATGGAAGACCAGCGACTCAAAATTGTGGAACTAAAATCACAATCAAGAGAATATAGAGATGTGCAGGAAAGGTTTATGAGGACCTGTCAGTCATTTAAAATTGAGAAGGTAAAAGCATGTCATCGTTTCTGAGTGTAAATACTTTAATAACAAGTGATGAAGAATACTAATAACAATGGGGGGAGAAAATTCCGCTGGGATTTCTAAAGTTGGACAAGTCTTTATGTCTGTCACTAACTTTAATCGGCACCAGTTCAATGTTGCAGTTGAGGTATGTGAAACACCTGTTAAGCAGTAGCTTCTTCATCACCAAGAGAGTGCTCTTTCTTTGAATCTTTATAGTAGAGTGCAGCATCTCCTTGCTTAGTATGTGCTTTGCAGGTAGGCACGTCATCTACGCCCCAGAAACCTGCAAAACTGTCCTGTGTTGTTTCCCCATGGAGTGCTTCTGTCATGTTTTGGGCTGGGTTCTGTTGTCTGTCATGCCAAAGTTTGGAGTGATTTGACTAACTTGCTCCATAATCTGGTGTGCATGCATTGGAAATGGGTTGAATTGTTGATACACTCATGTTTTTCATGACAGCAACCTACTTTCTTGCTTTCCTTCTGTCTTGCTTTCAAACTGTGCAGATTGAAAGGGTACAGAACCCATTTTTTTGGAAGGCCTACCAAATAAAAAAGCGTGAAATGGATAACAAAAATGGCAACAGAAATAATGAGAGGCTTCTGTTTCATGGGACAAGCAAGGACTCAATAGTCTTAATTAACAACCGCGGATTTAACCGGAGCTATGCTGGAATGAACGGTAATGTGAATTTCAAAACGACTCTTGTTTTCCTGAGTAGGGCTAGGGCTGATTTGCTGTGCCATTTGTATAGTCCTGCCCTGTATGCATAATATCTCTTTATTGCAAATAAAAAGCAAAATTGTCAAGAGATTCTGTTGTGGTTTAACCTGGCAGGCAGCTGAACGCCACACAGTATTTCACTCGCCTCTCCCTCAGTGGGATGGGTGAGAGAATCAGAGAAAAGGTAAGATTTGTGGGTTGAGATAAAAACAGTTTTTAATAGGACAGAAAGAGCAAATAATAATAATGATAAAAGAATATACAAAACAAGTGAGGCACAGTGCAATGTCTCACCACCCACTGAGCAATCAATGCCCAGCCAGTCCTGAGGCAGCTGCTGCAGCCCCCCAGCCAGCTCCCCCCAGTGTTACTGTTCAGCATGATGTTGTATGGTATGGAATATCCCTTTGGCCAGTCTGGGTCAGCTGTCCTGGCTGTGTCTGCTCCCAGCTGCTTGTGCACCCCCAGCCTCCTCCCTGGCAGGGCAGTGTGCGATGCTGAAAAGTCCAGTGTGTTATCAACATTCTTCTCATCCTAAATCCAAACCAGAGTATTACACCAGCTACTAGGAAGAAAATTAACTCTATCCCAGCCAAAATCGGGACATGTTCACAGGCTCTTAAGATGGCAGATAATGATTGGTGCTACTGAAACACTCAAACCTTTGTTTTTCTGACTACAGCTGCAAACTATGGAAATGGAACGTACTTTGCCGTTGATGCCTCCTATTCTGCCCACGACACCTACTCCAAACCAGATGTAAATGGGAAGAAGTACATGTACTTGGCTCGAGTCCTTGTTGGAGAATATTCTCAGGGGACACAAGGATCAATTACTCCAGCACCAAAAAGCGCCAGTAACTCCGTAGATCTGTTTGACAGCTCAACCGATAATGTGATGACGCCATCCATGTTTATCATATTTAATGACATACAAGCTTACCCAGAATACCTGATCACTTTCACTGTATAAGCATTTTGATTGCAGCCATGGTTGCATGTCTTTCAGTCTTTGTGTAGGACAAATACTTATAACAAAATACGCAATGAAAACAATGGGTAGATTCATCAAATCAGTTCCTTAAAGCTTGGCTACATCTCAGTGACCTCTGCCACTTTTTGATAGCGCTGAAATCAACTGCTTGTTTGCACTCGGAGTAGCTGAGTGTATTTCAGCACTCAATATCCTGACAACTGCTATTCGATTTTGTATCAAGCTTTTATATTGTATTAATCTTTCCATGCAGCATTACGGCCATCCTAGTTGTGCTGGGAGGTGGAGGGTGCTGGTGGGGGCTGGATCTTCTTTCAGCCACTGCCCTCTCCATGTTGCGTTGCTGATGGCTTCTTAAACTCTGTAAATGACAGAGTGAATACAGTGAATGATACAGAGCTTTGTGAATGATACAGTGGTTTTTCAATAAACAAACTAATTGTAGTTAATGGCTTCTGTTTGTCTAAACCTCATCAAACCTTTAGTGTTATTTTTCTCTCGCAGCCTTGGATAGTGTAAGATTTTCCACTGAAAAAGCAGAGTGCTGCAGCACCTCCAAATTCTAAAACCCCTTGGCTCCTCTGAATGTATCAGGTTTGACTTCTCTTAATCATCCAACCAAGTTTTCTAATACTTGCTTTACAGCAGTAAGTTGCTAAAACTTTGAAGTTTTATCGTGGATTGGTGTGCCCATATAGGCAATAATCAGTGCAGGGTAGACACTGCCAGCGGCCACCTTTTCTAGAGAAGGTGGTGTGAAAGAATGTGAACCTGGGTGTATGTCAGCAGAGCCACAAACGTCAGGCTGTTCATCAGTGTGACAGGGGCCAGGAGTGCTGGCTTGGGGTGCTCATGGCAGCTGGTGGGGTCACTCGTGGCACTCTGAACCTTCTGGCCAGGAGCCAGCAATGCCTCTGTCCTCAGCTTCTCCATCACCACCTGAAGCTATGGAGAACACCAAGGCGTTTTTTCACCGGTGCTTGCACTCACAGGTGCCTGGTGCAGAAGCCTGTGGCACTGGGCTCCGGGCAGGCTTCTCCAAATGAATTTGTTATAACCAAAAGGCCTGGGAAGAGGTGAAAGAGGGCGACAAGGGGACCGTGTTACCCCCGCAGCGCGCTGGCTCCCAGCTCCCGGCGCAGCGAGGCGGAGGGAGAGCCTGGGGCGGCCGGCGGTGTTCCGGGAGCCCCGGCGGGCAGGACCCGCGGGCGCAGGTGTGAGGGGGGGGCTGGCCTGGGCTCGGGGGGTCGCGACAGG
>VZRW01009545.1:0-20613 GCA_013398125.1 Aegotheles bennettii | reverse complement strand
CTCCCGTCACGGCGCTCTGGAGCCTCGGCCCCGCGTTGGAGGCGGCGCCTGCGGCCGGGGCTCGGCAGCGCAGCGGGGCCCGGGGCCGGTAGTGAGGTGGCAGGGACGGGGGCAAGGCCTAAATGTCTGCCCTTCCCCTCTCTGACCGACTCATTTTGTAGCTGTTGGTGCACATCTCCACGTTGGGGGCAGAATTTAGCTGTCAGCCGCTGGGAACTGAAGGCAGAAGATACCTCATGGCGCTGCTGCAGTGACAGGAACCATTATTTTAGCAAACTGTATGTATCTTTCACTTTGATTTAAATAAATCCTCTTTCTGAGAGAGAAATAGTCTTCTCCCTGTCTTGTGTAATTCCCAGCACATCTGGTTCCAGGGCATCAGCAGTCTGTTACCTTCCCCATCGCTCCTGCCGCAGCACCCCCATCCCCATCCCCATCCCCATGCCTGGTGTTCGGTCAGAACAGGCTGTACAGAACAGGTCAGAACAGGCTGTATCTGCCAGCAGAACAATGCACAGCAAAAAATGCAAACGGTAAATGCTGTTGGGATTGGGCTTCACAAGCTTGGCAGGGGAAAGGGCTTTCTCTTGCAGAGGAACTGATTTCACTCTCATGCTGGGAAACCTTTAAAGGACACAAGGATCCAAAGAGAGAGGATTTTCTTGTGATAATTTTTCGTGAGGAAAAGGAAACAAGGCTCTCGAACTATTTTGGGATGTGAGTTTACCACCTGTGGCCTCTTGAAATTAATGACTACGATTGATTGGTTTGGAGAGCTGACAGATATTTGTGCTGCTTTCTCTAGCACTGTGTCACCAACAAATCTAACCCAGCACAGGCAGCATGTCAGGTAAAGCTGAGAGTCTGCTGTGTGGAGTCATCTTCATGACCTTCCTGGGAGAGCTGGTGTGCTGCTGAGTTTAGGTGGCAAGATCAAGTGGGCAGTGGGTCTTGTGGACAGCATTGCTTACCCAGGTGACCATACTATACAACTCAATACTCTGATCAGAAAAGGAAAATGTGCTACACAGATGACGTTGTCTGTTTCTTCCCGAGAGGAAGTTTCTGAAAGATTTAGCGATGATCTCTCTTCTACTGATGCCACAGCAATCATTTTCCACCTTGTCTTGGTTTTGCTGGGACAGATTTACAGAATCAGCTTTCTGTTCAGAGAAGCTGTAGTTTTGAGAGACTGCGAAGTCCAGTTCTGTGAGAACAAAAGAGATGAGATGCTCTGGTGTGCAGCTTTCCATAGTGACCAAGGCTGAGGGCAGTTTCAAGCCATGCAGGTGCAGTGGGCCAGGAGGGGCGAAGCCCAGGGCAGCTGACCCAAGCTGGCCAACCAAAGTATTCCATACTATAAATGTCACCATCACTAAAAACTTGAGAAGTTGTGAGGTTCTGGGGGGGCTTCTATCATGACTGCCTTTCCAAGAGGGTCCTGCCTGACTCGCCAGTTGTCCCATGCCTGAGGCTGCTTCTCCACTTGCTGAGATCACTCTTGGAGCTGTTGTGCTCATAGTGTTGACACCCAGCCGTCACTGCTAGAAGCACTCTGCTGGCAATTGCTACCTGAAGCTGAGTATAACTTCGTATCTTATATTAGCATTTGGGGTAATATTAGATCATTACTAATATTCTGTTAAATCTGTTTTCATTTCAACCAATGATTCCTTTTCCCTATTCCCCCTCCTGGGTGGGGTTGAGTGATAGAGCAACTGTCTAGCCTAGGACACACCTATACAAATAATGGCAGTATCTGTAAACTACACACTGGAATCAACCAGAAGGTGAAGAGAAGGATGCTGGGATCTTAATTTTTGTTTCCAAAATGAAAGGTCTTGAAATGAAGAGTTAGTGGGCTAAGCAACAGTATCCCTAAGGAAAAAAAATGAGGTAGTGGTTAAAGGGCTTAAGAGCTAGGAAACTGGAATAGTGTTCTCTTGACCCTGCTTCAGTCTTCAGAAGAATCAAGGTAGGTCACTTTTGTCACATGAGTGACAGGAAGGTAATGTAGCTAACTGTGTAACATAAAGTCCTGCATTAATAAACATTTATTAACATCCACAGTAAGCTTAGGGGTTGTGAAAGGATAAACAGAATGAAGGCAGTATGAAAAAACACAGGTTGAGAATCTGAGCAAGTAAAAGCAAGTAAACCTAAAGGAAACATACGGATTGTTCACAGAATATAACTTGACCTCTTATAATCTGCCTGTTTGTCTTGTTCCCCAACCAATACAACTAGCATTTTCTACAGTCAGAGGTAAGCAGAGTTTTGCTAAGCCGTAAAGATTCTGAAATGCCATATCCATCTGGGGAAGAGGGTCACTGTATTTTTTGAGGGCTTTTATAAAGCAATGACTTTACAAGACTTAGTAAAATCAGATTGATCCATGCCTAGGTTAACGGATTAGTTGTACAGAGTAACTTGGTCAGACAAGTAGGTAGAAGATGCAAAGAGTGGGGGGAAGAGGAGTAGATAACTATCAGTACTATCACAGGAGTATGTGACAAGAGAGAATGTTTACCTGTGAGTCACATACTCAGAACAAAGACGCTGCCTGCCAGTAAGCACTGCTGGCGTCATACTGAATTAGCTCTCCAGGTCATCTCTTATTGTTGCCATTTCCTCGCTCTGGGAGCCTTCTAATTGTGAGGGAATAGTAACAGGTTTGATTTAATATCAAAATTGAAATGGTGTTTATAGCTCATGGTCAGAAGCAAACAGAAGTGAATGTAAATGTAAATTAGTAAAATGCTTTATCTGAGGGTAAGTAGATTTTTTTTTCTTTTTGTTCTTTGTTTCTTTCTGTTCTTTGTTTCTTTATTCCTTTTTATCATTCTTTCCATCTTTTTTTTTCTCTCTTTCATTCTTTCTTTCTTTCTTCCTTTGGTACTGTCTGTAGCTGTCTTTTAAGATCCAGACCTCCAAAATCAGATTATAAGGGATGAAGGCTGAGACTGCATTGTGTAAGGAAGGTTGGCCGTGTGGTCAGTGTGCTTATCAGGAAGTTTTGAGAAACACCAGTTCAATTATCTGCTATGCCAAAGATAATTCTCTTTGAGTTTGCAAAAAAAAACCCCAAGAGGAATAAGATATATTGGAGGACCTCCTTAGGTCTTCTCACAGCCCCTTTTTTCTGTATTTTCATGTCTGTATCACCCAGTGGGATTTGCCTGTAAGCTCTGAGCCTGCAGATACATCTGCATAGCACTATGTGCAAGAACTAGTTTGGTTCTCAAGAGCTAAACTGTTGTTAGTCCAGTCATTGAGTCTGAAAATTAAACTCTGCATCTGAGTAGAAATTTGCCTGTACCCAGGCCTGGGTGATACAGCTATAGTACTGAATGATTTGGCCCTCTCTGTCTTGGTTGAGCCAGCCGAGAGTATCTGCAAATCATCCTCCCTAAAGTAGTGCAGACTTGTCTACATAAAAAACATATGGGCGATTGCACTGCAGAGGGCTGGCTCAGTGAGCAGTCTCCAGACTATAAGGCTCTTAAATACTGTTGATAACTTTCTAAATTCAGGATCTCCTGGACATGGGGATGTAGGTGTATGGGTATGTATACTTACCTGATGTCTGCTGTTCTTGGCTGCAGTCTCTATTCCCAGCCATGTAAAATGCCTCCAGAATTGGTATTTTATGTGGAGAGAGAGGTTCAGGGACCTTAGCTGGGAATCACTTGGATGAGAAGGGATGTGAAGCAAGAAGGAATGACTTCTGATTTCTAGGTGGAGGTTTTTGGTGGGAGTTGTGGACCTCCTGGGGCTTGCAATAGGAAAATAGTTCCTCATTTGCCTTTTCACTGCAAATAGCAAGTTGTCTTAGTTTTCTGTATCTATGGGTACTTGGCAAGGAATAGTGAGGGGGAATTCCTTTGTTGTCAGGAATTATATATATGTACAGCTCTCTCTGCTGTACTCTGAGGGATTTAAACTTTTCCCTATATGGAAAATATCAGGAGGGAAGTTGTGTGGCCTTTGTCTCTTTTGATGGGGAGGGACAGCCAACCTTATTTTTTTCTTTTTTTAAAAAAAAAGAAAAGAAAAGAAAAAGGAGAGAGTGGTAAAAGGAAGAACTGTGTGTATTTCATATATGAGGCTTTGAAGGAACTGTGTGCATCTCATGTACGAAATATTTATCTTCAACAGAAATCATCTATCATGATAGAATAAATTCTGTGATACCGCAAGGCAAAAATCAAGAGATGGAAAACTAAATGGAAGAATTTCAGTAAGTCACTGTGAGATACACTCTACTGTTTTGATACATAGCCATACAACTCCAATGACAGATAAACACTTTGCAAAAATGTCTTTTTTATAGTTTATCAACTAAAGTGAGAGACCAAAATAAATGTATCTGAGAGGGAGGCAGTCTTGATGTTCCTAATATATTCAAAGTAAAAAACAAGCATAAAAACACAAATAACTTGACAAAACCTGTTCTAGCCAGTATTTTTTTTCCTTCTTTTTTTTTCCCTTTGAGAAGAAAAAAAGGAAAGGAATAAATTTAGCTTCCCTACAATTATTGGCTGAAGAACTGTATCCTTTTACACTTAGGAAAAGAAACACACAGTTCTAGCTCACTTTGGCTGTTCAAGGCTTCCTAGGAGAGAAATTCTTGGGCTCACGCTAGCACAAATCTAACTTTCATATTCTTGTCCTCGCTCCTTTTGCTCAAATTAAAATGAGCTTTCCAGCAGACATGTCTCTGTGTCTCTCACCTAACCCACTACGTGAACAAGAATCTGATGATAAAAACTATTAGGTTTTTCCCTGCAGTGTAGCCTGTATTCACTGGACCATCTGTTGCAGGACAATGGTCTCTTCATTATTAGCTTTCTGCTGCAAGACAGCAGAACATTCCTGAGGCCTTTACTGTTAAATTGCTAGTGCTGTTCTTGGCATGGTTCCCACTCATACTGACTGTCACTCTCCCAAGCACCTTCAGGGTAGGGGTCAGGAGTCCGCTTCCTATGGACTAGGAAGCAACCCCAATGGTCAGTGGGCTACCCTGTCTAAGAGGCAAACGGCCAAGCAGCTTTTGCAAACCATCCTGTGCTCATTGGTCTCTGGGCCAGACAACAGTTCAAAGTATGTTTAATTTACTAGCACAAAACTAACTTTCACATTCTTGTTCTCACTCCTTTTGCTCAAGTTAAAATGAGCTTTCCAGCAGATGTGGTCTCTCTGTTCCACCTAACCCACTACATGAACATCAGTCACCAGAAGTTACCTCAGTCTTCCTCAGCTTTTGTGCCTAGGGGCAGAGAGACTGCAGTTCATGAGAAGGTATAAAAGCTTAAAATCCAGAATTTTAATCCTCAGGCTACAAAGTATGGGCTCTTTTAGGTGTGTTGGCAAAGCAGTGTAGGGGAGGTGCAGAGTGCCCAGGCCAGAAGAGTTTTTTCTGCATGTGGGTTAATTGCCTGTGAGCTGCCTGCATCACTCAGCTAAGGGCAGTCTCTCATCCATGCTGGCGGTGCTGCCAGCAGAGCTATGATTTTTTTCTTTGTATTTCTAGCTAGCATCACTGTGTTGACAAAACTTTGTGCTTCCCGTATCTAGTAAGGGAGCTCAGAGTCCAGGCCAGGCTGGTGATGGGGCTGTGCCTGGGGTAGGACAGCACCTGAGTGCAGCTCAAGGAACCAGGTGCCACAACAGGATGCAGCTCTGGCAGGTAATGGCGAGGATGGAGGCGCAGAGCGGCCTCCCTTACTAGATATGATTATAAATATGATTAAAAACTGCCCTGGAGCATAAGACAATAACCAGTGTCTCAGCACCTTGATCGACTTGAGAAAGTGAGAACCAAGCATGTCCTGATTGGCCTTGAGGTGATGACCAGTGTAAAAACTAAGAAGCAAACAAGATGGATTCACTTTCCATTCAAAGCATGAGAGAAAAGTGCTTGCAAAAAGGATGGAGCAAAAAAATGACAATGAATAAAACACAAGTTGCTTAAACTGCCAGCTGATCCTTTATTAGGATGCAGAAAGCCTCTGACTTCAATAGGAAATGTAGATTCCTAAGGACTACTAGTTATAAAAATAGTGATGAACTTAGAGAAACTATAATAGCCTCCTCATCCAGTAAGATTGAACTAGCTTGAAATGTGAAATGTTGCCAGCATAAAAATGTTTGCTGTATGAACAGGCACTATGCCCTCTATCCAGTTTCGCATTAGTGGCAAAATACTTGAAGTATATCCAGCTGCATAAAAAGAAAAGTATTTTGCTGATTAAGATGCTCAGGGACTGGAGGTAGTTAATGGAAGCTGAAAAACTAACTAGATACTGTGAGAAAGCCTTTGTGCTAATGTAACACAATCTCAAAAGTATAGGAAGACCTTTAGAACATAAAACATCTGTTTCTAAACAGTAGCTGTTTCAGATGCTTCTGATGTCTGCTTTGGCCCTTTCGTGCTTATTAAATGCACGTGCCAGACCTGAGGGAAGCAGTGGTTAGATACCAGCAGGTGTCTAAATAGACACAAAGGTCCACCCCTGCTGAGAGCACTGCAAAGCCAGGAGTAATATGGACCTATAACTCAAACATCCCACATGCAAATGTCATGAAGAAGGGCTTGTGGGAACCAAATCTTGTCCATATTTTCCAGCTGTAACAACTGGGCTGAAGGAAAAAGTGCTACATTGCTGTAATGTTTTCCAGGTAGTGGTGATCATTTTTAAGGTTGCTAGTGAAGGCAATACAAGCAAAATACCCCAAGCATAATATAATACATTGGTTCTCATTATTTATGCAATGGGTACAGGCAAGGTTTTCACAGTTCATACACAGAATGGAAAAAAATAAGTCTGTAGCCCCTAAACTGTATGTAGTCTACGTACTGTGAGACTTGATGTAAAAGATTACTAGTTAGAAGTTAGGAACTTTGTGTTCTCTTTTTCTTTTTGCGTCTTACTAGATAAGGTAATGAAAATACAAATGAAACATTTAAGATGGTGTTTCATATCCAGCACCAAAAATCCCTGCACCAAAAATTCTGCTGCTGTGCACCAAAAGGGTTCATCTGTGGCACTGTTTGGTGTTAAACCACTGGGGGACTGACATGGAAAATGTCTGGCAATTCAGAAAACAAACAAACAAAAAGGTGAGGAAACTCCTCTATTTTTGTTTTCCTACCAGTAAACTTCTGGAAATTCTGACAAAAATAGCTGTTTTAAATATATACATACAGAAACAAAACTATTTACTTCTTTAGGAATGAGATATGCATTGTTACCAATATAGCTTGCATGCAGACATTTCTGCTAAGAATATTTATGGCATAACATAGTACCAATTCTTCACTTCTAAGTAGGTATACACATATGTATTAATAGAGATGGAATCCTACTACCATGGGGGTATTTATTTTCTCTTTGTCCTGTTTATATCTCTGAAATGGAAGGATATCTTTCACAATGGAAAGCATTAATATTGTGGACTTGTAAACAGGAAGTCATAACCATAGAGCCAGGAAAGAATATATAAATGAAAGCTGATGTTACAATGCAGATAGAGAGAGAACTTGTTTTTAGAGAGCTTAGAAAATAACCATGACATTCATATATATTTTCATTGCACTGTGTTTAAATACATCATAGCATTAAAGACTGGAAATAATTCTGGCATCCACTATGTGAGATCTGTAATTGCTTAGTACCAGCAATTTTACAATGTGTTGTCTTTATCTGAAATAACTACTAGGAAGAATTCTAAAAGCCTGTAGTGCAACAATAATAATATAATTTTAAAATTCACTCTAAAATTTCTCTATATTGTGAGTGAAAATATTTAATATCAAAGCAGATATTTTTTCCATTTTTCAAAAAAGAAATAGTTTTGTCCTTGTCTTGCATTTAAAAAAAAATAAAAACACACAGGGATCTTTTTTCCTTTATTTCTATATGTTCATGTCACAAGGTGAGAAGCTGGTACAATGTCAACAGCATCCTAATGCTCATAAGAAAAAGCAAATTCCTAGTTGTTATCCTTTTCCAAATTAGAAGATGCAGCACTTAGCTCCTAAATTAGTGCAGTAGAGATATAACATCAAGTATATGTTGATCGAACTGGACGTAGACTGTGTGGTGACCAAGAGAAAAGTTCTCTGCCCCAGCCATTCTGTGGGTAAGTCCTGCAGAGTTTCAGGGTACAGGATTTACAAACGGTCACCTTTCTGTCTGCCAGCACTTACCAATTCCACAGGAGAGTCAGCAGGAGAAAAGCCTGCTTGCACAGCATCCACTGCAGTGCAGATCGATGGATTGGCTTCAAAGCATCTTTGTCTTCAGTCAGTTAGACCGGAGACATGGCACTGGGGTGTTAGAGCATCAGGCATACCTTCCTTTCTGGCAATCCTGCTGCAGAGACAGCGGTATCCTGTAGAGGGAGAGAGAATTGGAGTTAGAATTTCTGTGCACACTACAGCAAGATTTGTCACAACTTGCCTGTCAAAGCTCTTCGATGTCTTCTAGGTAAAAGATGGACAAGACTACTTATATCTACTTTTGTGAAGAAGTTTGAAATTTACAGATAGTAAGCATTAGGCAAGCACGGAGTATGTTTGTCTTTTTGAAATAAAGCACCAAGCAGTTACAAATATTGAGAAGCTATATGAATGAGACTACTGGACAGCAACCTTTGAATGTGCATTGATTTAGAAAACTTTGCAGGCATGAAAACAAAGCTCTTGCACTTAGCATTTTGAGAGATATTTCTTTTTACTGCAATTCAGACAAATTAATTGCTCTGCATGATTGGGGAAAGTTTCTGTATTGATCACTGGACCTGACAGGTAATCCTTGCCTTAAGGACTTGTCTGTGTTAGACTCCTTCCATCTTAAAATTTTCTACATTTATTTCTGTGAAACCAAATCGTTTTGTGCGAGTGACAGTAGGATACAACCATTTGGGGTACACCATGGGCATGATTAGCAATGTTGGCCTGACTCTGCATGGCTGTGCACCCTGTGCATTGTCAGTCTGTTGTGTGTTGCAATGGCTAAACAAGCTGTAGATAATGTAGAATCAAGATCTTTCCTGTTTGCATTTATGTGGCATTTGGCCCCATCTCTACTCACTAAACAGCTGTCATTCTGTCAGGTTTTTATTGTTAGGATTTTTTAAGGAGTGGAGCAAAAATATGTGTTTAATATTTGGGTTTGTACTCTTCAGTGTCATTTCTCAATCATTTTTCAGATGACAGTATTCCTTCCTCCTTGGCCTCTCAGCTGAAGCAGCTAGTGCCTTTTTTGTTTGAATTGCTGATACTCGAGACTCTTAAATAGAACTGCAAAATAGAGGGTAAGACCACTGCTGACATCTGTGGTCTGTAAGGCTCTATGCTAACAAATACTCTGTGTACTATGCAAGTCTGTGGACACTTGTCAGTATTAAAACTGGAAAGTGAGCAGCCTAACACTGTTGTGAAGAAAGCACTGCACATTAACAGTTCATCTAAGGTAATTTTCTTCTCCTCTGCTGCAAGACGGTCCCTATAAAATTTGATAGACAGGTCAGACTGTGCCAGTTAATGAGATTATGAATGTGTTTAAACTGCAAAGTGTCATCGGAACAAAAAGAAGCTGAGTATTTCCCAGAAGAAAGCATTGGGCCTAAGCATAATACCAAGTTTTCACAACTTTCTTTATCCAAAATGTTATCCAGACATAACAAACTTTCGTCCATGCTCACAAGACCTCTGGGGGAAAATTCTATGTAATGTCTCAAATCAATGGAACTGCATCTTCTTTTCTGAAGCAAATTAAAGCTTGCTTTGAAACATTTTCTTTGAGGTACTTGCAACCCTGATGTCATAGCAGAATTAGTTCTGGCAAGACAGAAGGAGAAAGCCGCTAGGGACAAAAGCAAGACATTTATTCTCTCTTATAGAAGCAAATAAGTAAACAAGCAACAGAGTTGGCAAAGGGTAAATATAAAGTTTAAAATTCATTGAAGGGGACATTTCTTCCTCCCCACTCTCTTTTCGCATGTCAGTGTCTCTCAGCATGACTTAGCCATGCTGAGGCTAGACAGTAAAGCAGAGACCAACACGAGCATAAGCTCCCAGCTCTCCCTGTCAGCCACTGAAAGTGATCACCACACTGTGCAAGCAACAATATGGAGGGGAAGGCAGCAAGAGAAAAATTATTGAAGTTCATTAGTTAACTGCAGTTGACAAGAGCTGCCAGAAAGGGCTCCTTCAAGACATGGTATGTTAAACAACAAGCCTCAAGCATGCACATTTCAGTTGCATGGTTTCTTTCTTTTAACAGAGGAATTTACCTCAGTAGCAAGTAATTAGTAGCATCTATTACTAGGAATGATTACTGGCAGGAGAGCAGTTTCTGCACATCTTGGAGACCTCTGAACAGTTTAGGCTTCAGAACTGAGTGTAATATCTAGGACCAACTCTGAGAGTTCAGTGATGCCAGTATCAACAACCTAGCTGTAGAAACATTTCATCAGTTTAATATTCTGTATCCATTACAAAGTCTTGCTACACCACAGCCTATTGTAGTCAGTTGCAAGCACAATCCAAGGTCGATGTGACACATCCTATAATCTCTTCTTAACCATTTTTAGTCTGCTAAAGTTTCTTGCTTCCCTTCCACTTTCCCACAGCCTGAACCCCACTTGATTCCTGTCCTCTGCACTGCCTGGCTTTAACCACTAGGTGCCAGAGGCCTCCCAGCAGGAAGTCACTCATGCACCATGGTGCTCATCATCCTGCGATAGGAATGCTGCTTGGAGATAGGCAAAAGCTTGTGAATAAACTAGTGTCGTGTTCTCCAAAGCAAGGCGCAGAGTATAAGTGTTGAGTGTGCAGAGCTGCTGGCTTCTGTAATGTGAATTGTAGATTTGCAGGGCATCACTTGCACTCGTAGATTTGGAGGGCATCACACAAAATGCACCAAGCGGCCAGAGTTCAACCACTTTGCCTAGCTGTGCTTGTGCTCAGTTTGCATTTGTGATAAAGGCAGATGTGTGAAACATGCTGGGCTGTTAGATGCACCCTGGACAGTGACAGATCAGGCTGGCCTCAGGTGCTTATGTACTTCAAGAAATTGCATGTCCATATTCACCTCCTGACACTGGTCCTGCAGCTCTGGCTGCTTGCAGAGATGGGAGGTAAGGACAGCTGTAAAGTTGTAACTGTGACCCAGAACTATACAGGAACCCCATCAGCCTATTTTGCATGAGAATAGGTGAGAGAAAACTCACCATTAGTTTAAATTGCATCTCAGTAAGCAGAAGGATTCATATCCTATTCTTAAGGAAATGCTGGAGTCATTCAAGACCCTCTTGTTGCAGTTGCTGCCCTTTATTGGCTTGAAGTGACAATTATTAGGCTTATTTCTGCCTAACTAGCTATGGTTCTTTTCATTCAGCGTTAATATGCTGGCTATTTCAAAGACGACCAGGTTTAAGTGCTACGAAACAGTAATAAAATCATAAAGCCTCAATTTATTTCAACAGTGCCTTGATCATCCATGTAATTGCAACAGAAAACAATCAAAAACTTGATTTGAAGAAAGTAGAATTTTCCAAACCCCCTTGCTTTCTAGCACCTCTCACCGGGCGGAGGGCTAGATGCAGCTGAGTAAGGAGTCTGAATCATAAACTCAATAACAACAATAGTGTTATTAAGCAGGCATCTTTGTTGCAGCACTGTATGCATGGAGGATCGCTCTTCCAAACATGCATATCTGGTGCTTTCAACATTTGGGTTATATAGACCTTAAACATACATATTCATTACATTTCCTGGAACCATTAACATGGACTGTGAGAGTTCATTATAATATGTAAATCAGTCTTTGAGTATGCTCTGTTGATTATATGAATTAGGGTACTGGTCTCTTCACTATGTCCACTGGTTGACCTCAGGATCCACACATGTGGAGTTGTTTCTAGTCTGATTACCAAACCAAAAAAAAAAAAACAGAAACGGTTTCATCTTGTCTTGAAGATTTTTTACAGTTTTTACTGCTTTGTTTCAGGATGCCTTTTGGCAGGAATGTATGTGCTATCTTCTGTTCTCAATGGTTAACACATTACTGACAAGGTCTCGTTTCAACCAGTTTCTTTATGTGATTGTTTCAGGTGGCTTAAAACTCAGAAAAGATGAGGTATACCCCATACACTCAGGAAAGCCTCTAGTAATGCCTCAAAAGAGAAGAGCAGAATTGTAAAAACTAAGAAACTGGAATATAAATTGCATCCCTCTTCTGCTAAAGCTCTACCTCATCACAACCATATGCTTAAATTACCAAGGCATCATAAGGGTAAACATCAAGATAAATGCTTTTAAAATGTCCTTCCCTCTATTATTAACATCACCATGGACTATTACAATTACAGGACTCTTTAAAACATAATTGATTTTTCATAATTTATCTGTTGTTGCCACTGTTCACTTCCTTGGGTGTAAGTGAATCCCCAGAGAGGTGTTTCATATCTATATAAATGTATATTAGATGCTTTGCCTCTGGCCTTTTAGAAATAGCACAAATGCAGCTGTGTTTGTGCATCTATAATTTCAGGACACGAGCCAATCTCTGAAAGAAGCTCCTGTTGGCAGCCTATACTTCACTGTCTTCTGTAGTTTTGTAGAATATCAGATATTAGTGACCAGTGTGTGTGAGGCGTTGAATGCTGTGCACTACTAATCTGCTCTGTCATGGAAATTCCTATCTCAAATTATTTGGAGGCAAGAGGTGTCATTCAGTGTCTTGAAACTGCCATGGCCTACTGTCTACTGCCATAGCTGTGTCTACAGGCTATGTATGCATGTATGTGTTCGTGTGCATGTGTTTGCATTTGCACACAGGGAATAAGGGCTTTGATGAGGACTCCTATGACTGTAAGTACTAAACAAGATGGCCTGAGATGGCCATCACCCTCACATAGATTTAGTCCTTTGCAAAGAGGGAATAATGCAGTTTCCTTACTTGATGCCTATCATAAAATAGGAGCACACTGTTTGCTGTAAGAACTGCTGAATTTTATGCTTGCATTTCTATTCACCTCAGAACAGCAGAAATTAACTAATTACACTAAGGCTTCAGATTATGTTTATGTGAACAATTATGCCACAAACAAATTGAATCCACCTAGATCTTTGCTGGCCTTTTACCAATAGGATGAGAATGACATATGAAATAGTACAAACCAATTACCTTTCTTTTAAAGAAAGTGTTTACGGAGCGGATTACGAAAGGAGTCTTCATCCCCAACACACATCATATATTACATAGTAAATGCAACATGTTTAGCAGAAATTAATACCAATTTGTCTAGAAGAAATACCTGTAACCACTGGATGTGCATTCATTGTATCTCACAGTTTCCATTCCCAAAGGAGTGGTTTGGATGGAAACATAACAGACTTCATTTGAAAGCCGTTTGAAAGCCCTGAAATTTCTTTTACCAGCATTGAGACCAATTCAGTCAGAAACAAGCTAGGATTTACAACAAGCACTCTTGCAGCAGGAAGCATGAAACAGAACAACCCACCAGCAGTGTTCATACATATATGTGAACATATATAACAGGGTGAGCATGCTCAGGTGCCAGTTGGTCAGTAAGCTCTGCCTGAGTGAGCATGGCATGAGGAAGGAGCATGAACTGGCCTTCGCAGTGCAGGATGGGGGTGTGGGACCATGATTAGGGTGGCTAAGGCAGAAATATGTCTGTTGACTTGCCCTGAACCATACAGCACACTCGTAGCAGACAGAAAAATCATAGAACCATAGAATGGTTTGGGTTGGAAGGGACCTTAAAGATCATCTAGTTCCACCCCCCCTGCCATGGACAGGGACAGCTCCCACTAGACCAGGTTGCTCAAAGCCCCATCCAACCTGGCCTTGAACACTTTCAGGGAGGGGGTATCCACAACCTTTCTGGGTAACCTGTTCCAGTGTCTCACCACCCACACAGTGAAGAATTTCTTGGAAGTATCCAATCTAAATCTACCCTCTTTTAGTTTGAAGCTATTACCCCTTGTCGTATAGCTACACGTCCTTATAAAAAGTCTCTTTCCAGCTTTTGTGTAGGCCCCCTTCAGGTACTGGAAGGCTGCTATGAGGTCTCCCTGGAGCCTGCTCTTCTCCAGGCTGACCACCCCCAACTTGCAGCCTGTNCTGTCTTCACAGGAGAGATGCTCCAGCCCTCTGATCATCTTCATGGCCCTCCTCTGGACTAGCTGCAACAGCTCCATGTCCTTCTTATGTTTGGACCTCCAGAACTGGACACAGTACTACAGGTGGGGTCTCATGAGAGCTTAGTGTCATCCGCAAACTTGCTGAGGGTGCATTCAATTCCGCTGTCCCTGACAAAAATGTTAAATAGTATTCATCCTGATATGAACCCTTGAGGGACACCACTCATCACTGGTCTTCACCCAGTCATTGAGCTGTTGACTCTTTGAATATGACCATCCAGCCAATTTCTTATTCACTGAGTGGTCCATCCATTAAATCCATTTCTCTCCAATTTAGAGACAAGGATGTTGTGTGGGGCAGTGTCAAATGCTTTGCACAAGTCCAGGTAGATGGCATAAGTTGCTCTTCCCTTATCCACTAATGCTGTAACCCTGAGACTGACTGGCCTGTAGTTCCCTGGGTCTTCCCCTTTTCCCTTTTTAAAAACAGGGATTGTGTATCCCCTTTTCCAGTCACCAGTCTGCCACAATTTCTCAAATATGATGGATAGTGGCTCAGCAACTTAATCTGCCAGTTCCCTCCAGACCCCTGAATTCATTTCATCAGGTCCCATGGACTTGTTCACCTTCAGGTTCCTTAGACGATCTTGAGCCTGATGTTTTCCTACAATGGGCAGTATTTCATTCTCTCAGTCCCTGCCTTTTGACTCTGTGTGGTGGACAGCATGACTAGAGCACCTGCCGGTGAAGACCAAGGCAAATAAAGTTGTTGATTACTTCAGCCTTCCCCATGTTGGTTGTATCCAGGTCTCCCATTTGCTCATATGGGGGATTTCTTTCATCTTCCTTTGTTGTCCTATGTATCTGAAGAAACTTGTGATTTCTTATGTCCCTAGCCAAGGTCCTGCACTTCTGGGCCATATCCCTATAAATTCACCAGGATATGTATCCCTGCCTATGCATTTTGTTTTTGTGTTTGGTATGATAGCCAAGGTTTCTTTTTCCTGAGCCTATGAGGCTCAGGAGAACTATACTTTCACTAAGGAAGCCCTAAGCCAGATTTGGCCAAAATGTAGGTATTCCATTTCACTTCAATCTCTGACAGCTTTTGATGTCCATGTTGTTATTCTCCAGGAATCAGCACAAATTCCCACCTAATTAAGAAATAGAACAGGCTGGGAACAATGAGGTACACGAAGATAAAAGCGTAAGTATATTTTCAGAGTTGTGGGGACCCTAACTCTGTAATGGTTACAGACATGGAGAGATATGCATGAGAGAGGTGCTGTTTAGAGTTGAAAACAAACAAAAATGTTTTTCATATGTCCTCTTATGGTGGTGCAGGCAGCACTGTCCTGGGCCACACCATGATGCTGTGCTGTACCCAGCAGATCTGCCTCTGTAAGGGATGCAGAGCAGAGGCTGTGACAACGTGAGCGCATGAGGTGTGAACCAAGCTGTGAAATAGCAGGAAGGGACCATCAGTGGTGTGACTCTCATGCTTAGCATGTAAGGTTTGGCAGGTCTGGTTCAGAAGAGGGCACCGTAACAACAGGAGTGGGTGCTGTGGGCAAGGGATGGCAGGCCACTGCCGTGGGCAAAGGAGACAGAGGCAGCCGGCAGAGATGGGAACTGTACTCTGCATTGGTTGCTTACTTCTGAAAGCATAAACTTTTTCTGTTTATATACTAAGTGTCCTAAGTTCTTTTTAATTTAGTTGATTTTAAAAAAAATCAGATCATTTTAAGGCTATGGTGATTTATGGTCTTTTCCTCTCAGTAAACTGCAGAATGGAGTTAGCAAAAGCCCCAGCCTCCTAGGACATGCTGTATTTAATCCTGGCACCCAAGATACATAGTTTGATGTATTATCTGAATCTTTTGCCATGCCAAGAAGAACCCCTAAGTATTGGTGTGCTTGTTGTTTTGTTTCCTGCTGACTAGTACATCTGGCAAACAATCAAACTTCATTTTTTGTCCCCACAATTACAGCATTGTACAATACCACAGATCAGCATCAACTGATGCATGGTGCTTCGTGGTACCAGAGACTGAATTGAAGGGCTACTGAGGAGTGTCACAATCTTAAAAAATGCAGCTGAACCTAGAATTTGGTTTGTTTTGTTTTGGTAGGTGTTGTTTAAACCAGGCTCCCCAGTATTTCTCTGTGGAAAACACCTTATTCTGACACGGTTATAAAATTACCTTAGTTGAAGGATAAACCCAGTGACCATGAGTCTAACATCAACCCTAGGAAGTAATTTCTTGGCTTATAGCTACTGATGTTGCTCTATCACTGCGGTACTTGGTTGCTTTTACCCAGGCTATGCACCCTCAGTGTGACAGATTGCATGAGCAGAAGAGCCACTATGTGGGGAACAGGAGCTCAGGGAAGACAACTGCAAACATGGTTTTATTGGTAGGGTATTCCTCTGGCATCTATATGTTTGCTGAGGATTTGTGTCAGCTCTGGAAGAGAATTTATGCATGCAACAGAAAGGCTGGACACTGGTGACTGACTATATAGTTTCAGTTTGTCCACTTACTGTACAAACCTGTGATTACAAAAGGCAATATAAATACAATGGTGTAAACCATGCCTTAAAGGATTCTCTGCTTTTGCCTGCAAGTCTTTATGCCAATGCCACATGGCCTTATTTCTTCCTGAATCCTCATGTTGTGATATCTTGCCAATATACAGTGACATAATGTTATGCAACTGCATTATGCAGTGACACAAATAGCATGGAGCTGAAGTACTACTTTCAAGAAAAAATGTTTCCACCCATAAAAATAATGTGTAAATTAACAGAAACACAGGTTTTTAGTAGTAAGGTGGCTTAGTGTCACCAACTATTCTGAATCAGCACGTCTGGAAACTAAGCAGAATGAATCCTCATACCTTCAGATACAAACTGTTATAGTTTATACAAGTATAGTTACTTTATATCTCAGGAGATGTGCCTGAAGTAGGACTTCACATACCAATCTGGAAACAGCAGAACCATGCGTCAGTCTGTTACGCCTTTTCTCTGCATTGTGATTGTAATATGCAGTGAAGTAAGGTAAATGTGGGACATAGTATAACTATTACAGCAGTCCCACCAGCAGTACTTATGATGCATGTTCACTAGTGTTTTAGTTCAGAGTGTATTTTTGATGCAGATCTCCCTATCATCTCTATTGTCTGTGTTTCATTTTGCATCAGGACTGATTTAGGAGCACAGGGAATAGTCTGTTGAGTGAAATTAAACTGGAAAATGTTCTCCAGAAGTGCACCTAACATGCTCAGATCTCAATAGGTGTTCCGTCCAGGGGACCCAAGTGAAGGTGGTTTGAATTGAAAAAAAATGGAATATGCCTAGTGTGCATGTCAGATCCTCAGCATGAACTGTGTTCACCTGTGCTCACCTAGAGCACCTGCTCTACAGATTCTTGGTCTACTTGATCTTAACATGCAGATGTAACCTTCCCTGATTTTTAAGACGAGTTGAGAGGACCTACTGAAAATCAGGCTTCTAATTTTTTTTCCCATATATGAAATGGACTGAGTTAAATTTTGCTTCTCTACAGACTATAATCATTAGTGAATTAGTGCTTACACTATCACTGCAAGTGCCATGTCATTGCTGTAAATGTACTGATAACAATGAGGAAAATACGTTAATTTATTCTAGAACTTCTAAAATATTTCACAACTCGTAAACACTTCAATTGTTGCCGAAAATGCAGCCATTTCTAGAGTTGAATGTGTCAGCTGAGTCAGCACACAAAATTACAATGTAATTGTAGGAAGAGGGGGAAAGAGGGGGAATTGCATAGAGAATCCCATGTCTTAGGTATAAGTCAGCATATTGCAACCCAAATTGGATTTGGACTAGCATTTGCCTCTGATGTTGTGATAAGATTCAATGTGATTTTAAGTACTCTGGATCCTCCCAGCTACATTTCATTGGGAATTATAGTCTGGAAGTACTCTAACTCAGTAAACTGAGGCAGGAGCAAAAGTCCTAGAGAATGATGACTTCTACAGTAAGCAAAAAGAGTACACATAGCATCCTTGATATTTTTCCTGTCTGCATTTCTAAAAGGAAATTGTCAAGCTTTCACCCTGGGCTGACAATTAAATGGTTGACTGATGCTATTAAGCTCCCTCTCTTCCCAGAAAGGGAATGGAAAGAGAAAAAGGGAGAGAGGCTTACTGGGAGGAAACTAAACTACACAGCTTTAATGAAAACAGTAACGATGAAAAAGAAGATAATTAAATATATACAAATATATACAAAACCACTATCATACACACATACCCTCTCCAACAATGTTCTGTCACTACCAGGCTACAGGACAGGCCCTGGGAAAGTGCCGAACTGGGCTCCTGGACTCAGTGGCAGATGGGAGCTGGATGCAGGAATGCATGGATCAGGATCAAAGGCAGATAAACAGATGGAGACTTCCCAGGATGCTGGCTGTTTATGAAGAGAGCTTAACCCTCGTGAGACCTCAGATTTGTACGAGTATGATGCATATGATATGGAATACTTCATTTGGTCAATTTTGGGTCACCTGTCCAGTCCACTTCTCTCCACAAGACGGTCACAGGGTTGACCCTTTTGCCCCCTTTGTTTCCTTGGTTCTGCATACCATTCTCCAGCGGTAACTATAAACATCGAGCATTATCAGTCCTAGAAGCAGGCACTGACTGAAAAACATGTTGTTAATTTCAGCAAGTGCAGTTACATAGAAGAGACTTAACTGAAAAGTAAAATTACTAAAAAGAAAATTGATCCTGTCCTGGCTCAAACTGGAACAGAAATGCATTTGAGATACTGGCTAATGTAAGATTTACATTGATAAGTAAATGTTAAACAGTGCTTGGAGAAAGTGGGATGTTTAATTAGTTACAGGATTTTCAACAGTTCATACTAGTACTCTTTCTCTTAAGCAGAGGCAAACAGGAAGCATAACTGTTTCAGTATCACCACTGATTCAGATTTGATTCAACTAGGGAAGAAAAGTCTGTAGTAAAAACACCCAAATATATTAAAACCCACTCTTTCCTTCCTGGAACAGGCAATGTAAAAATAGGAAACGTCTACTTCCAAATCCTGCTAAAAGAGGTGAAAATATCTCATTTCTTTGCCAAAAAAAAAGGCTTTACCTTGATTTTGAAAAGGCAAGTATAATGACCTAACCAGATATGAATATGCAGCATATTAAAGAAGCTCTTGCTGAAGTTACACTGAAAACACTAAAGCACACAGAGGTCCCAACTACTTTGATTTTCAAGACTGCTATCACAAGCTCCAAAACCATGTCAATCAATTCAATCAATCTGTGAAATATGAACCACTATCAATCCATAAAATGTAAGAGTACAGACAATGGAATACTTGCTGATTTCTGACTGTTGGAAGCCAGTGAGCAGTATCAGTACTCCATTTAAAATAGATGTCATTATAACATGCAACTTAATTTTTCTAAAATCACAGAAGTTTATTAACTAGGTGTCAGCTGCTTTATTCATTGAGCTCATAACTGACAAACACTAGTAGTATTTAAAATGTTCCAGAGACTCCCCACTTTTTCTTTCCTCCCTTCCCCCATACCCCACAACCCAAAAACTGTTTGACTTGTTAATTGCAAAAGGTGGAGAACTGCTTTTCTTATGGCCCAGGTTTGGGCTTGGATATTGATTCTTATTTAGAAACTTTCTGGCCCAACTCTCTTTTTCTCTTGGTCAGCTTAAAGCCACAGTTAGAAAAGTGGATGTCTTAGTTTTTCTTACATTGAAGAGAAGTTTCATATTCAGAAGATTAACTAACCCAAATAGTTAAGCCTCAAATACTGTGTGGTTCAAACCCCAGGGCATCTTGAAGTGGGAGCCTCAGAGTATAAAATCTCCTACTGTTGGAGTCATAAGAATTGCAGTATTTAGATAACCATTCCCATGTCTCAAGATAAGGAGGTAGGAGAGGAGTTTTGAAATTTTTAGATCTGATGCGTGGCCAGTGACTTCACTGAAGAAGCAGTCATGTTTTTTGGAGACTTGAACAGACGAACCTCTCTCAAAATGCTGACGCCAACTATCATTCCATGTAGAGCAGAGAGGTTTCTTCCAGAATACTTTCTTGCAGGATCCAGCAGACTGCACTCACCTCCTGCTGCAAAACGATCTACATGATTAGCTGGAACTGAGTCAACATGCCCAGACCAGGGAACAGGATGCAGAAGGGTTTTATTAGGAGTTGGGTTTCCTGGAGGGAAGTCCAGCGAAAGAGGAGGCTCGCATTTTCTTCAGTCTACTGTTCAGTCACACTTGGACTCTGGCCTTTTTTTTTCTTATTATTCAGACAGCCCATCTCCTTGCATACCAATATGTATGTGTACAGTAAACACTGGAAGCTTATTGTAGTGGGAATCACAGAATCACAG
>VZRW01009544.1:32131-53012 GCA_013398125.1 Aegotheles bennettii | reverse complement strand
TTTATATAGTCACACTGCAGGTGACTTTTCTAGCTGAAATATCACTGCTTCCCCGAAGAAGGGTCCTGACGTCTCTTAACTGAGCAATAGTTAAAGAACCATTCTTCCCATCACAAAACTAGTAAGAAAACATTTGACAATCAGATAATGTTTCCTCAGGCCATTGCATGTAGTTCCAGATTTTGCAGTCACGGGAATGGTACAGGAATTAAAACATTTGATAGACACGATATTAGAGCTGCCACACCTTGCAAAGTAATTGTATCTTCACCATTGTGTTGCAGATGTACACACTTCTAAGTTTGCAGTAGATCAGGAAAGAGAGGAGTCTTTTAGAAAAACCTAATCTTCCTTATTTCTCTGACCAAAAAAAAACCAAACCCAAAACCTCAACTAAATCATCCAGAAACACCACAATGACAGGAAAGTGCTATTTAGAACTCCACTAAGTAGACCATGGCCAGAATTATCCAGCACTGCCTACTGCCATTCCTCAGATAAACCAATTCCCTGTGTACAAAGGAGCATTTGGCACTGCCCTGCTTGTTGAGGTACAGCAGGGTATTGACATTGACCAACAGTCTCCATGATGTGAATCCAAAACACGCAGCATGTTTCTCTGTTCTCCAAACATTCTGCAGCTCTGCAGGGTTCACAGCTTGCACAGAAGCAAGCTCTCAAACTGAAAAGATAGGCATCCATCACTCAAGCTGGATAGTGGAGGAATGTTGAACAGAATATTGATGTAAACATCATCACTACCTGGCAAAGTCTTGAACCCTTGGTTACCAAGATCTCAAAGAGAGAGATACAACAGACAAAAATTCTGACAGAAATCATGTAACAGAAGCCTCATAAATGATGCCAGAATTTCTTACATATTTGTGTTTTGCAAAGACAGCATGATAACTAAATACACGAAACTACACCAAAGCCAAACAACAGAAATTTTTAATTGGCATTTTGAGTATTTTATAACGGAGCTAATTCCATAGTTGTTTTCTCCTCTCTATAGGTTTGCAGCAGCTGTCAGTGATAATACCTAAGTTATGTGAAAAAAACCACCCTTTGCCTCTTGCAAGAATAAGGTATTTCTCAATCCTCCTAGGACTACTGAGGTTACTGTTACAAAAAGCGCACGTCAGCTTGAGAAGGATTACAATAACTGAAAGTTAAAATCTCCTGACAAAATGATGGTGTAGGATGCATGCAAAGCTATGACTTCACTTCTACTGTAGAAAAATTAATTTTATATGAAATTTAAAGGGATATCTGAACTTGCTTATAAAATTATAGTCTATATTGTATTTTGCAGAGGATGAAAAACTGTTTCTCCAGGAATGCGAATAGAACAGTTTGATGGAAGAATAAAAGTCACAGGCAATTATGGAGGTACTTTCAGTCCCTTGCTGCTGAGCAGAAAACTGGGAAAAAAAATTACTAAACTTCACAGGAAACTATGGCAAAATTCTTCATTGAATACAGAGGAAGAATCTAAATGTTGCCTTTTCAAGAAGTAAATTGGACTCTCTGAGGGGTCCAATACTGGCATGGGAAAGGAAAAGGCCATCATTGTGTGACTATATCTCTTATCAAGAAAATACTGAATGACTGGCTTACAAAGAAGAATTTCTCTGGTCAGTCAGCTTGCCAAGAAGTGAAGGGGCTGGGCATTCCCTGCCTGTTTATGACAATGTGTTCTGCATAAATAAATGAGATTGTGCCAAGGGTGTGCCAAGGACCACATTGTTTGTATGCTTGTATGGGTATCCTCTTGTGAATGTACATATATATAAGTAATTAAAGAATAATTCCAACTTCTGTTCAGTAATGAACAATTTTTTTTTCTTTTTCATGTTCTAATGGTAAGTTCAACTTATAAAAAAAATCTATGAATGTAGAATCAAAGAAACATTTGGTAATGATGCAGTTATATGAAGCTAGTAGTAAACTCCTTAATTCTGAATGAAATGTAAACATAATTTGAAGATAACAGGTCACATGCCCCCAATTAAGAATATATTCATACCCTATAATCAAAAGGCTGATAGACCTCCTCAATTCAACATCACAATTACATCTAACAATTTGGCAGAAAATTATTCATTAATATCCCTTAAGAAACTTGAGGAGTTCCTAGGGCTATTTCTTAAGTAAGAAATTTAATTGTCATTTCATACAACATATTCAATTAAAAAATCTAAAACACCAGTGCCTGTAATATGACTTACAAGTTCATGCTCTTAAACATTTAAATGTAGATTTTCAAAAAAGTGATTTGACCATCCAAATCAGGAATTTCCATTTTTTACTGATGTGTCAAAAATAAAAATTGAGCCTAAATTAGTAATTTCTTCTAGCAAGAAAAGTAGCTAAATACATTTTCTAGTGGCAAAGTTTTTGTCCAGTTGCACAATTATGTTAATATCCACCACTGCTTTCATTTTTAGAATGAAACATTTACACAATTTTCAATAAAACAGCAAAAAACCAATTAAACCCAGAATTGCCATATTAGTAGAATGGCAAAAAAAGAGGACAGACCAAAACTGTTATACAACTAACATCCATATTACAAGTAATTAAAACAAAACTTTACCTTTCTTTTCAAGGGACCTAAACGTGCTGATTTAGCATCTTGTGCTTTGTAAGTCAACCATAATGCACTGGCCACATGTTGGACAAAACAGATTGAATCACCATACTTTATTTCTGGAACTCCCATTCCATCAATGTCACGTTTAAGACTAGAATCCTGCTTTTCTTTCAGCTCCTAAGAAGGTAAAATAAAAGATGGCATTTAATCTCTGTACTGGAACAGGGTAAACCATTGAATTCTATGCTGAAACACATTCCAACACTGAACAATGCTTATGCTACTTAATGTTGTTAATTTCTTAATCCCTTTATTCCTCATTCACAACCAAAGGATTTTAAGTCTCCAGTACAAAAGCAATTATTTTTTTTCTTTAAAATAAAATAGTTTTCCTTTCAAAACTGAATTCAGGAATAAGAACAGAATTATGCTGCAAATTCTGTAACAGCAAGTCAAGGATGCATGTGCATGTGTACAATTAGACAGAAAATCTCTAATAAATAATTAGATTATATATTTTTTCTATTATTTCAAATGCTGATAGACTTTACCTTAAGTGTAGATAGTTGCTCATTTGTTGCTAACTAAACAAAACATGTTAGACTTTGATACATAGTTTAAATTATTATATGTGTAGCAGGTTTTCTTATCTCATTTCAGTTTACTGAACTTTCAACATCCGCAGAGTAAAGAGAAGTTCAGTTTTAACTGTGTTTATCTACTTTCACTTATAAGGAATTTAACTGTAAAATTTCAACAATCATTTTAGTGGAACCGATAGCATTATAATACCAAGATGAAGCAGAATAAAATTACAAGACATTCCTTGGAGATACCATTACAATATCAGAACTATGGGGAAACCATGACACATCATATTTATGCAAATGCACTATCACATACAGATAAAGATGAACTCTTTCAATACGCATTTACGGTGAGGTCATTAAATGAAAAATACAATAAAATAGCACAAATTAATTAACTGTCAGCAATTAATTATTTGGCTTTACATAGCACACTGAAGATTATAATTTTTTTTTAAATATATCTGCATCAAGAATCAAGCATCAATGAAAATTTCAATGAAAGAAATCATAATGTGGTAACAAGTGATCCTAATTAGATTACTGTTTTAAAAATATTGAACGATACCAATCGCTGACACTTTGATGACACTAAACAGAGCAAAAACAGGATTTTTCAAATTTCAGAAATAAAGTTTTAGAATTATTTTGGGGGCCTGAAAGCTGTTCTCACTTTAAAAAATATGGCATAAATTCCTCTTCGTGATGTTTTGCTCTTTGAGCTCTGTCCAGTTTCTCTAGGATTTCAGCCAAGTCATTTGATAACAGTGTGCAAAGAAAGGGTGTATTTTCTAAACTGAAAAGTATAGTCAGATGAAGATTATCAAGGAAGAAGGGGGAAAAAATCTCTTCTCTAGATATTTGTGCATATTTTAGCAGCAAAATATCCAAACACTTTCTTCTTCAAAACTATCTCTTCACAATCTATTATCAGTTTAACTCCCTCAGGCCATGAATGAACCAAGTCGAAGAAAACAAATTGCATCACGGATCTGGAAAATGGCAAAGCAAAAATAACAGTAACAAAAAATGAAAAAAGAAAGAAGGAACGAACAAAGGAACTTGAAGGCAAAGCTGATAAAGATGCAATTTTCACAAGATATCCAATATACTAAAGTAAGAACAAGATTTCGAAAATGAGAGAATTCATAGAATCACAGATTCCTGCGTGATAGAAGGAAGGTAAGGAATGGCAGTGTGAACAGGACAAATAAACCCAACTGTCTTTACAACAACTTTTTTCAACAGTTGTCTTGTGAAAACACAGTAGGGACAGAACTCTTGATATCTTAAGGGCTTACCCAAAGGATGGTAAGACAACGTGACTGCTGAATTCTTATTAAATCTAACCTACATGAGCAAATCAAAATTGTATCTTTTGCTGTTGCACGCTGTTATTGCATTAAAAGTACTGTCATAGGCTACCCCAATTTAACAAACTAAAAAGGCCTACAAATATAAGAGCAGAGGACTGATACACTGAGCTGACCTATCTTGTTTGCTAGTGGGTTTACTGTATTCAATATACTTTGTTTGATACATTCCTACATCCCAGTAGGCAAGGAAAAAAAAAAGGAGATTTTAATTTTGCCACTTACTTTCTCCTCCGATATAAAATAAGTAGAAAAAATAGCTTAATACTGTATTTAAAATTCAGTGTTTACTGGGAAGTGATAATTGTAAAATATGAACTTACAAATAAATACTTGAAATTTTATAGACAATTGTAGGTAGAGGACTATTTAATACCTGTCATCTTATTCTAAAAACAAATTAAACTTTATGATTACTACTAAATTATTACGACATCGCAATGCCATGTTGAGCCCCTAAGATAGCTACATGCTGGCAGCAATATTAAAATGATACCAAATCCTTCTGCATGAGTCATCTGTGACTTTTGAATGTGTCAGAATGTTACTTACTGGGACTACAGCAATAATTTCTTCATTGTCAATTGTACATACCATCATGAAAATAAAATATGAAATCTCAAATACAAATTCTAGGCTACAACAATTTTTAAATAAATAAATAAATTAAAATATACTACTTCTTGTTTATTATCAAAGAAATTTGTAAGCAGAATCAAGGTTCTGCTCAGCAGAGTATACCGAGCCAAGTACTGTGCTGGAATGAGAACTTCCCATTTCAAAACAGGATTCCATCTGCTGTAGAGAAATTGCTGTCTCTGTGGTCACAAGGCATTACAGAACTGCTGCCTTGAAATATAAAGGCTGACATTTTAAGACTTTGTTAAAAGTAAGCTCCATATTAAATCCAAGAAAATGCATAATTTAGGGGGTTTTCCATCAATTTCTGTTGCTTGTAAGCTTAGTTTGCAAAAATTTGAAGTCAACAGACATATATTGCATATGCTGGATTCATTGAAATCAGCGCCATAGTGTTCTTTAGCACATTCCACTTTTTAAAGGAAAACTGGAGTCTGTCTCAATTTCCAGTGTTACCCAGCAAATGCAAACAGAACAGTGAAATTAAATACATTATGAATGTAAACACAGGTTTTGAAAAGCAAGGAACACACAAGACTGCTGAAGTCGTATGTAACATTGCTGAGGATGAAGGTGTGTTTTTTCAACAAGAGGGTGTCTATAACAACTGTCGGAAAAATAAGACTTCAAGTCATGGCTTCAAGTTCATAGGCTCTTGGGAAGCCCTGGGGGTTTAGTGTATTTCACGTAGCTCTGTCTGCTGGCGAAGTTAATCTCTTTTTTCCACAAAAACCCTTTTGCTGGCTTCCAAACTGGAAAGAATACCTCAGTGGAGAAATATTTTATCTCATTTTAGATATTCCACAGCAAAGTATATTCTGAGCAATATGGTCTGAATTCAGCATTGACCCCACCTGTAGTAGAAGGCTGGACTAGATGACTTCCCAAGGTCTTTTCCAATCAGAATTATTCTATGATTCTAAAGAACAGGAGTGCTGTAAACAGCCAGGTATTCCAGCACTCTATTTTTAAGGAGCTGTATACAGCTGGACAGGAAGGTATTAGACAGTTATCTTGAAATTTCCCTAAATTCATGCCATGTTAATATCCAGGCAAGTGAAAATATTTCTTCATTGAGAAAATGAACAAGAGAAAACAAAAGTTTACAAATACACGTGCAGAAATTAAGATATTCACACTTGCATATATCCAGTCTAGACATTAGCTCTACACTTCTTTTTCCCTTCAATCAGTATGCAATCAGCACCTGGCTTTAAGAGTCCTTTCCTTTTTTACAGTCCAGATCAGTCTTTGGGGTTTATTCACTTCCAAAACCTCACCTTTCTTTCTTCAGGTAGAGTTATCACTGCTTGTTCCCCTCACCTTTGGAAACACTAATGCCTCTACCCATGGGCCAGTGCAGCTCTCACCTGCCCAGACAATAAACAACTATTCTTATTCTTGGCACAGGCAAAAGCAAATTTATAACCTATTGTGAGATAAAAATATTCTTTTCTATATAGGACAGCACAAATCATAGGATGATGAGACACTGAACTTGTATTTCACATAAAAATTTACATTAACAACCATATTATGTACAAACTTAGCAGAAGGGGTAAATGCATTACACAGTCACTATTCTGAATAGTTAATTACTACTGTACTTCACCTTAGTTGTTTTTGGGATTGTAACAAATTTCACTAATGTGTCTTTGAGACACGCCTCAACAAAAAGAGTAAGAAAATAGGGTATGTTTATTCAATGTAACAAAAATTATTTCTTTTATGAGTTTGCATACATAAACATAAAATTTATATACTTAAAATTTGTACATTTATATGCATAGATTAAAATATTGAGAAACTGCAGGACAGCCAGTGTCCAGTTAGGTAGTGAATACATTATAGGAATTTGAACATAATGTTAAACCAGTAACTGTGGCATTCCTGTCATACTCACCGTCCTTACCAGGGTGCCATGGTTTTTCAAAAATGGCAAAAGATTACAGCTTAATAAAAGCCCCTGCACAACATCATACATACAATCTACACTGCATAGACCTTCCACTGAAGACAGAACCAAAAACTGTTTGGTAAGCATCTAGCAATCTAAGGAAATTTCCCAATAGCTTTTCAATTATTTTGATTGGTCAAAATAAAAATTATTGGCAAACCGTATGCAGTCACACTACTAAAATAAACATTGTTATTTTAAACATGCCAAAAAGAAGTATTTGCTTTATTATAGTAACAAAAGTCTAGCATCTGTCAAGACCCTTAGTAACAGATTTTATTTAGTATATACCTAACTTTAAAGATTCTTTTCACTGCCCTTCAGGGACCATATAGCATTCAGAATTATATGGAACATTTAACTTCTCATGGTTAATAAAAACTCTATTGTAGCAGCTACGGCAACTATTTATAAGGAATACCATGAAAGCACATAAAAACTTTTCATCATCTGTAGTGTAAAAACCTTTCCCTTTCTGGGAAAAAAGTTCTTCATTTCGCCTACCTCCATAATCATTCTTCATTCTCTCTCACTTGTACTGTTTTCCTCAGCTGGAAATGATGAAAAATCTAGTAACATGCAATTAGTAGCTCACTAAAGAGCACAGTTTGAAAACAGATTTTAGAAATCAGCGACTACATTTTCCTTGTAATTCACCTACCAACACACTGCACAAAGAATAGCAAGGCCACAATTTTGCCCAAATGAATTGAATTAAATGATTCTATAATGATGAAAGCATTCATATTAAACCATTGTATCTTGCATTGATTAGTTTTGAATCTTATTTTTTTAAGCTGTTAGTTTAGTTTATTCTTTATTCATCATCCCTATTTTTCTTCAAGGAAATCTTTGTCACTCACAACTCAGGTTATTTACCTTTGTATTTAAATGCATAATCCCTGTCAAATGCTTCAATTTAGAAATTACAAATAATTATAAAGTCATTGAACTGTTATCTGAGTGCTCCACATTTAGGACAAATTTACATTGATGTTATTTACCTTTGATGCTCTAAAACAAAAGGCAGTAGATGTTGTGTCCGACTTTTCTCTGTCTAACATTGCAAGTCCTTCATCTTCATTCAGAGCCAAGTACTTTCCTGTTGTAATATGTCGAAGACGGATAGGCTGTCCCCATCTGATGTTACTTCCACTCCAGCTAAACGTATCAGACATCAAAAAATAATTTATGAAGTAAACAAAACCAATATTTCTATTCTGGGCTTTAAAGAACACGCAGAAAATAGAACGTGCTATATATATTCCTTTTTCCTTTTTATTCCAATATTTGCATTAAAACAGATGCAAAACTGTTAATATATTTGCAATGGGAACCTTGGAAAGGACTATAGCTTTAGTTTTCTTGTTTCTATACCCTCTCTGTGTTTTATTAGGCATACACAAAAAACCCCTACATGTTTCTGAAAAATATTAAAGTGTAAATTAACTACTGTATTTCGGTTGACTGCCTAAATAAATATATTAAACCTAAGTGAGGACTCAACATTCCAAATAAATACTCTACACCTCTGTTAGTTATGAGGGTATTTCATTTGCAATCATACACCAAGAGTTAAATATACAGTTCAGAAGGCCTTCAGAGATAAACATGTACACCCTTACAGTATATATTGAAATTTCACTTGTAACAAGTTAACAGATAACTAATCACCTAGGAGGAAAACAAAAACAAACAAAAAAAAAAGACACCCATGAGGGATATTACCCTTCTGATTTTCAACCATGCTTCTAAAATTCCAAGTGACAACTAGGAAAGCATTTAACTTTTGGACAGAAGCAATGACTCAAGCAGAGGTATCTCATAGGCAACACTACTTTTGATACGGGACACAGACCAAAAAAAAAAGAACAATAAAGACCCTCTTAAGATACTGACATTCCCTGTATGATTATATCACGGCAGGTTATTTTTTATTATTGACTAACACATATCTTATAGCAGGACAAATATATTACTCATGTTCTGCCTTAAGGGTCTGTAACAACTGAATTGCTGTTAACATAACAAGAGTTGCTAACAAAACAGTTCAAAAAATATCAGTACCTTATTCGAAGGGGTTCTATTCTCCACAAAGATCTTGCCCGAACACCAGCTCCTCCAGTTTCATAAAGTACTTTCCTAGAGAAAAGATTCAGAATATCATCCTCTTGTGTGGTTTTTTTTTGCTGTTACTTAATCAGTCATAAAAATATGTGATTCATACAGTTCCCAAGAGATTAATCTAAATTACTAATGCTCTTAAATACATATAAACACATTATTAAAATAAGTATACATATTTACATACATTAATGATTATCTGCATGAATATGACAGACTTCACTCCTAGAATTACTTTTAACATTCTTAATTAAGGCAGAAATGGTGGTTGTAAAACAAAAATTTATACTTACAAAACAGATAATACAGATAAAATTATATACTAGCTTTAGAAAAGTCAGATGAATAAAAAAAAAGGAAGTGAATGGATTGAGCCTTTATATAATCTGGTTTTCTTAAATTACTGGCCCAGGGTTAGTGACATGTTTTAGTGCTGAAACTAACATTCTACTCAATAATCAAATACAATAGAAACTATGCTGGATTAGTCCTGTTCACAGGAATACATGCAACAAAGTTTTTCATCTTTCAGTAATCATTCACGTCTTATCGTTTAAGTACCAGAATTTGTACAACTTACTATTTGCAACATTACTGCTATTGGGAAACTGTGTTAGAACAAAGGCTTTGCTTTCACAATGTGACTGTCCTTCGTAGTGTACTATGTAAAGACTTATTGTACCATCATTACACAATAAATTGAAATGTTCTGTTACTGGCAGCAAATGCTCAGTGGACATTCTAACTGAACAGAAATCTGTTCAGACAGCAAAATAATACTAGAGCATGACAATTATTTTTTGCTATGTCTCCTCCTTCATTTAAAAGAGTACACATAGATGTTGTCATGTTAAACTGTGAGCGTGGTCAGAAACTGAGACATCCAGGCAGCCAACAACAATAAAATAATATTCTTAATAATTGTAATATATTGCAGTACATTCCTTCCTAATTCGATCAAGAGAGAAGGGTTCAGATATACAAGCCAAATTATTCTAGACGCAAAACAAACTGATTCACTAGGTTCTTTTCAAAAGTGCAAACTTCCAAATTTTGTTGGCTTCTTCACTTTTTCTTAGAGCAACATAAGCAGACAGCCTTTTTTTATTTCTAAACTTTTCTGACAGTGGTTCTTCAAGTATTTATTTATTGATACCTAAATGAGAGATTGGTTGAAACATTTAACAAGATAATTAGATTCACGCTTATCCTTTAACCCTTTTCCAGCTTCTTCTATATGCAACATTGTACTAGCATTAGTGACCTGTTCTTACAGTAACAAAACTGCAAGTAAAGGAGAATTGCTACTTTTTCACAACAGCAGCCAAATTTCTTCATCTTCTCCTTGATTCCATCCCTCCATCCAAAAGACAGGACAACTCCAAATCATCGATCTTAGCACACTGTATCACTATCACATATTTGAAAATGTTCAATACAGCATTCACATTATTCTCCTAATTTAGGAATATAAATACACATATTTCATTCAGAAAAAATAAACATTTTTTAATTTTATACTTATATTTACATAGTTGTAAAAAAATTGAAGTAGAGCTTAAGGCAGTAACAATACACACCAAATATATATTAAGAAGAACATACAGGGCAATAGGACTTAACAATTTTTATTAGTTTTAACTATATCTGACTTCTAGATAAGTAACAGCAACAGCATTTCCGAATACACTGAAAAGGCTCAACACCTATTGCAACCTTATTAAGATAGGTTGTTTATAAAATTAGTCTGACTATAGCATCTGTTCCACACAAGGTGTCTAGATCCGCTAGTATTTTAATACTAGGTGTGCACATTTTCATACTCAGTGAAAACTTTGTATCTTTTTCTTTCTATACATACACATACATAAAGAATAGCTATAAAAAAAAAATCACCAACAAGTGAAGTTTTCTGACATTCAGTTTGTCTTTTTTTTTTTTTGGCTTTAGAGATATTTTTACTCCACAGAAATGTAAAAATTACAAATGTAGAGCTGAGAACTTTACTTGGCATAACTGAATGTTACTTGTGGTATCATATTATCTACAGCATAACTTATTTACCACAACAGATACAGAGATCTCATTTGTTGAATATGATTTTTAATGCTGGGGGTTTTGTGAATAAAAAATATTAGCTTGCTGTGGTTTTGATTATCAGCAAAATTCAAATAATAAATCAATGTAATATCTAACAATTGCAGATTTACATTTAATACAAAAGTGATTTAGTTTTGGTAATATGATTTTATTGTCTTAACATATTAATCAACTTTGAGAGAAAAAGTACTTGCAAAAAGGTGCAAAATATATCAAATATGGAAGTCATTTTAAAGGCTGAACTTTCAGAGATTTTTTAGGGCTTTTTTTAAAAATATTACTATCTTCCCTGCTAATGCTCGCTTACCTCTGCTTACAGCAACACACACTAAAGACAACATAATAAGATGAAATCTCAGCAATAAGCTGAATTTCAGCAATAAAAGTATTCATGAGTGATTTTTCTGCTTAGTAGGTCTTCTTGTAACAATGTCACTGCCTAATTAGAGATCACTGTAAAGAGTGCTTAATCTACCTAATCTCAAATTCAACTGATAATTGACATTTTATTTTTTGAGAGAAGAGAACATATAAAAATGCACTAGCACTTACTTGTGCTGTGAATCATTCTGATCTGTAGACGGAATTGTCAAACACTCATCATGGCCATGAAAAAAACGTACTACATGCCCACCAAGAAGATATCCTGTAGAAGAACATTTACTCATTAGCTTAAACATTGAGAATATGAAAATAACACCCTTAAAAAAAAATATTAAAAATTCAGAAGATCTAGGTGAAATGTTTTCCAAATTTTCACTCATAACTGAAATTAAAGAACAAATTTAGTATGACAACATTTTTTATTATTTTTTCAGTTAAAAATATTTCTTCTGAAAATAAAGATAAAAAGAAAGCAAACTCTTAACATTTAAAAATCAGGATTCTGGGACAGAAAAGGAAAATAATAACTTCTGCAACAATTACTGTTATGAAAATTGAATGCTTTAGGTAAAAGCCAAATCAAATATATAATACCAGAGTTTCCTCCTCCTTAATACAATTTAAATGTTCTCAATAAAAAATAATTTGGTGAGTTCATCAGTTAGTTCTGACATTTATAATTTGTGTCAAAATCAAAACTGCACAGCAGCAGCAGGAGACAGAGGACAAAAAAACACTTAGCAGTTCTAAAGATTAAGTTTAATGGAAGCTAGCTTTCCAAATCATTTAACACAAAGACTACAGGTCAAAACCAGGCACTTTGCGTCACAGAAAAAAAGAAAAGAAAAGAAAGATGTAGGAGAAGAATGATTCATCAGACCCTCAGTCCAAACTGTTCTGACCTTGTAAGTGAAATTAATGTCTTTTAAAGGAACAAATACACATAAAGGAGGAAGGGTAAAAGGAAACTTTCATCCTGTGTAGCCAATTCAATATAAATTTGTAAATTAGGAAAACTGTAACTGGCAATTATTCTGTTGCCCACTAATATAAAGGTCAAAGCAAAGAAAGAATGCAAAAAAAATTCCAAACTTTCCTGATATTTATGTTCTGTTAAAATTCTTCAAATATCACAAAAAGTATTTTGTTCAACTTCCAGTCCACATTTAGACTCAGGAAATCCGACTTTCTCAGCCTGTCCATGCAATTTGAGCTAGGCTGCTAGGTCTTTTGACCTAGGACAAATCCCTCATATAAACCATTCTGAGAAATGTATATAGAGCTAAACCTCAGGCTAAGAAGTAGTGAAAAAAATGTTGAGTAGGATGAAAATCTATTTCTCTGCTTACCCACCCTAATTTTTTCTGGTTTTGATTATGAAGTTTTGGATTATGTGTCCAATTCTGAGCTACACAGTACAAGGGTTCCAAGTACAGCAAAGGGCTACTAAGATGATGAAGAGACCGGTGCATCTCACACATGAGGAAAGGCTGAGAAGACTGTGACTCTTTCACCTAGAGAAGAGAAAGCTCTTGGAGGAGCTCATCAGGGGTCTCTTCAGTGGTGCCCAGTGACAGGACCAGAGGCAATGGGCACAAACTGAAATACTAGAGGGTCCATCTGAACCCCAAGAAACACTTTTTCACTGAGAGGATGACTGAGCACTGGCACAGGCTGCCCATAGAAGTTGTGGAGTCTCCCTCCCTGGAGATACTCAAAAGTTGTCTAGACATAGTCCCAGGCAACATGTTCTAGGTGGCCCTGCTTAAGCAGAGGATTGGACCAAGTACATTACAAGCTCAATCCTCTGTGTTTCTGTAAGCGCTTAGGAAATTTATCTGCCAAATCCCTGCTGTTACAGAAATCTAAAATATACCACTGATCTTCCATGACTTCTCTGTGCGGCTCATTACGTTTGTCATCTGTTACGAGTTTTAAATTTTACTACAGGATGGCTTTTCTTGTTTGCTTGGTTTTGTTTTACCTGTGAAACCTCAGAACATGGGGACTTTTCCAAAGTTAACCTTTATTCTGTTTATTACCCATGATGTCAGAGGACCAGACAGCCATTTATAAATATACAGCTCTGGCATAATACACTTCTTGCAACAGAAAGCAACCAGGAAGTATTACAAGGAAAAAATCTGTATCCCATATGCTCTTAAAATGGAAACCTACAAATACTGTGAGACAAGTTTCTTACAGGCCAGTGCACAGAAACAGTATGGGATGTTGATTTAAACCACCTGGGCTTAGAAGGACTCAGCCACAGTTCAGATAAGCTTAATGACTGTTAGTCTTTAGCACCAGGGTAGTCGACTTCTATCACAACTTAGCATAGTTGATTCCAGAGAAATACAATGTCTCTTTCAGGTCCCTTATAGCTCGATTTTTTCCTATGACCCTGTATATTATCAAAAAGATGGATCCAATGCCTTGTGTTGTGGAGTTGCCATCTTGTGAATGACTGAAGCTAGGGGCTGTTTATGCATCAGGAAAGGCATCTAGCAGTAATCACTTGAAACTCTATGCCCTGCACTTTCAATGGTAAGAGTTTCATTCATGGGCAGTTCATGGTTGCAGAGATATAGTGATTTCAAATTGGGTCCATCTTTTTGAAACATCCTGTATCATAAGTAATTCGTTTCAGGGCCAAGGGATACAAAATATCCTGACTTAAAGACATTTACCATTCATGAATGTGGAGGGCTGATACTTGAAACAGAGAACAGCAGAGATAAAGCACAATGTTTGTTCTGACAGTGTTAATGACAGAGTACGGCATTCAAATGAGCAATATTGAGTGGATGAGCCTTCCATTAGAGTACCAGACAGTTCTCAAACAGGGTAAGGCGATGCTTCTCAAACATGGTTATAAAGTCAAGTACCTAGAAAGAGATCCTGACCCTGTGGTGTAGGATTAAGGCTGATTAAGAGGATGCATTTAAAGAGTTCATGTTCATTGACTATTACAGAGAGATAATAAGGAGGCATGGCTGTGAGATCCAGAAAGGACATAAAGCAAATATCCTTAAAAAAGACAACCAAGAGGCTGAAATAGGAACTATGAGAAACCTGCTTTCCATTTTGCATGTACCTTTTTCTCTGTTACAGCGTGATCAAAAATCCTATACAAAATCTAAGTTTACTGGCTTTAGTTATTCTGCAGCTCCTACTCTCCAAAATTAAACTGAAGACAATAAACTCATCTGTTGTTCTCTCAGTCTTTATTTCTCATAAAGCTTTTTATGCTTTGCTATTCTAAAGTCACAACACCTATTTAGCTTTTCTTCAGTTAATCCAGTTGTTGTATCTGTATTTCTCCATTTTCCCTTCTGTTATTCTTCTCTCCTATGTTAATTTTCTTTATTTTCATTAAGCTCTTTGGTTTGATATTCTGAGGGTGGATTTTTTTAATCATTTGAAAAGCAATACAAAGTCATCTAAAGTATATACCTTTCTAAATAAATAAAATTACAAACCTTCTATAATATTACTTCCTGAGCATGTAGGATGTACATTCCACAGTGTTTGCATAAAGGAGGCATCCACCTGAGTACTTCCATTTGATATGGAGAGATGCTGAAATAAGATGACAGAAACGAGAAACAGTAAAATTTATGCACTTAAAAATATTTAGTATATTAATTTCTCAACAAAATAGAAATACATGAAAAAGTAAATATACAGATATTCTTTAAAAATTAGTAGTCACTTGCTTTTAAAATGAACTCTTTTCTAAATCTAATGAGCAGACTCCAGCTGCAGCTTAGAATCTTCCACAGCTATAGAAATAAAAACTGCCCAAGATGGAGAGTATCCAAAGGACAACGAAGCTGGTGAAGGGTCTAGAGCACAAGTCTTACGAGGAGCAGCTGAGGGAACTGGGATTGTTTAGTCTGGAGAAAAAAAGGCTGAGGGGAGACATTATTGCTCTCTAGAACTACTTGAAAGGAGGTTGTAGAGAAGTCAGTGCCAGTTTCTACTCCCAAGTAACAAGTGATAGGATGAGAGGAAACAGACTCAAGCTGCAACAGGGGAGGTTTAGATTGCATATTAAGAAAGATTTGTTTACTGAAAAGGTTGTCAGGCATTGGAACAGGCTCCTCAGGAAAGTGTTGGGAATCACTATTCCTGCTGGTATTTAAGATATGTAGATGTGGTCCTTAGGGACATGTTTTAGTGGTAGACGTGGCAATGTGCTAGGCTAACGGTTGGACCTGATGATCTTAAAATTCTTTTCCAACCAAAATGAGTCTATGAGAATGCTGAAATACACATTGAGATAAAGGCATGGAAACAGTCTTGTTCTAGGGGTGCTAAACTTTTCACTGAGAAGAAAAAGTGCATTACAACCAAGCATTATTTCATAGATTAGAAAAATATTCATTCATAAAAATCCCAACCATTTTCCCCAATCCCTTGCAGCGCTTTGTATTTTCCCACCATGTGTTCACTTGCTAAACAAACAAACCTACCAGGTATCTTTCAGAGGACACACTGACCAGGATAAGATCATCACCTATTCGAACTTTTTCTCCTTCTGATCTTTGTTTAGAAGCAGGGTGTATTGTCCACCAGCATGCCTCACCTAAAAGCAGAGATAGTTATCAAGAGTATACAAAACAGGCAACTCCCAAGAAATTTAGAAGTATTTTTATACAACATTGAAACAACATAATAAAGAATTGTGTCTTAAAAGACATCCACATTATAAAACCACCTCATTCCTCTTTTCAATCCATTTGAATTTTTTTCTTTTTCCTTGCAATTTTTGTCAACCAATCTTTGTCTTCATGAAGCTGGTATTTCTTTTTGCATGTTTTTTTAAAGCAACTAACCACTTACAAAACACTGCTCAGAACTGCCCTGTCTTCAAGGTACTCACTGCCAGTAAATTGTTGACAGCTACTTCAGCCTTAGTTATCACTTTTTGTGTCTCCTTTAGCTTAACATTCATATTTATTTCACAAATCTTCTGTATCCTTTCCATTCTAAGCTACATTTATGTTCTAGAGTACAGAATTACAAAACAAATACACCATGACTTTACATTATTGCTACACTACAAATATCAGTTCTGGGAGCAGTTCCATTAGCACTACAGACCATATGACTACAGGATAGCCAAGCCTAAGGGTAACAACCACAGAATATTTCCTGCACATTAAATATAAGATTTCAGATTACTTTGCACACGTCATTCCCTCACACACACACAATCACACAGACATCTGATTCTAGGGAGATTACCTAATTCATTCCACAATTTCACACCCTTCAGGATTTAGGTAAGACCCTGAAGAAAACAAGTTGAATAACAACCTTCTCACTGGGCAATGCAAAGTGGGAGAAAATTAAACAAAGGCGAAATTGGAAGTATTAGACAAAGCACAAAAAACTGTTTCATCAACTAAGACATTTCATGTCAAACCTCCTTAAAACTGAAGGTTATGAAACTGATTACAAAGACAATAAATACAAGTTACATCTCTAAAAGGAAAAGTGTTAAATATTTAAGAGAATATTGTAAACATCCAGTGGTTTTTCACTCAATACCTGCTAGGTGAAGAATACTTCCTGCAGCTGTAATTGATTCAATAGGACAGTTTCATGGGTGGGGAAGTAGGGTAAGAGGAAGTGATATTTTGGTGTTCAGTTTATGAGGTTTACAAGCATGCAGATGTTATCCAAATCCTCTGTGCAGACACACAACTAAGCATTCCTTTTATGTGTTGATTTTTATCTTTTACCTATGTGTACAATGGTCTTTTTGTATAAGTACAGTTAAGCAAATACCAATATGAGACAAATAAAGATATTTGTTACAAAATCTTATAAGCACAAGCAGACACATGCATGATAACTGAAAAAAAAAATAGAAAATTATAAAGACAGATTTCACTGAAACTATTTTCAGAGAGATAGAACACATACATTCTTTTTATCAACATGTCTAGAGAAAGCAGTCTCCATCTAAGGCAACAACCAAAGATACAATCAAGTTTAATCATTCAAAAGAGAAGCTCATGTAGATAATCAGAATCACCTGAAAAGGAAGTTTCAAAGATCATGGTCCACAAACATTTTAACACCTACACTGGCAGTCCCTCTTAATCATCATTGGTCTGATTTTATTTTATTTCCAAAAACATTAAAAAACAGTAGCAAGCACAGGTTTATATTAATACAACTGGCATTTTTTTATTTGAAGCTTCACGTTAATGAGGTGTGTATACAGGTACTTAGATTTGCCCTTCAATGTGTATGTCTGGGCCTGGGAATGACACAGTCACCTGTTACTTTCTGATGAGTACTTACCACTTTCAGTAACCATTAACACTATCTATATAGGAGCACGTAAACTTATTTGTGACTCTTTGTGGCTGAGTTGCTTTTAAATTCATTTAGCATAGTTCCCAGGGGCATTTCATAATTTATATGTCATTTCATGGAAGAACAATTTTTTTTACTATATTTCTGTCAGCAGCACTGTTACTGGCAGTACTCCCGGAAATCTATTAATTAGATTTTAAAGCTCTCTCATCATTTCTTACTTGTGTCGTATCTCTTCCAATCTGTTCCATTATTATTTTGTTCCATTTTATGCTTTTATTTTTCTTCAGCACTTATAGCACTGCTCTCATTACATTTTTTCTGTTTTCCTGCATTAATGTTGCATACTTCTTTTGTTGCATGGTTACAATATATATTGTGAATGCACCAACATATGGCTTTTCTGTACTCTAATTCTATTGAAAGTGCCAAACCATACAAATAGAAAACAAATGCATCAAACTTATTCAATGGAAATTTTTTTACTTTGAGCATTATCACCATTGTCATTGCAGTTGTGGTAATTGCAGTTTAATTTCAATACACTCTCACATTCTTATACAAAGTCAGTTAATTTACCCAAAGTCATCAGTATTGACAGTCATAATTTCATTTTAGTCATTTTATTTCTAATGAACACATAAACACATAAGCTTACAGTGCCATTAACCTCAGTGTCTCCTCTAAAACCAGAAATGTGTTACATGTTTTCCATCAAAAATAACTCATCATACCTGCTGCATTTTCTCGTAGACCCACATCAAATGCAAGTTTATCTGTCTGGGATCTTGATGATGTTAAGCATGTCAAATACTGCAAAACAGTGAAGTTATTGAAAACAAAAACCCAACACTACCCATTAACACATATCCCAAATGAATACATTCACATTATTCCATCTTACTATCAGCCTGTGCTTACTTCTTTTAATATTAGTTAAGCATGATATTATTTGTATACAAGCTCTTCCTGACTAAAATATCAAAATCTTTTTCCACTTCAGCACATATTTCTCTCTGCAATTTAGCTTTAGCAATATAGTCTTCTAGTACAGGAAAATGGAAAGAAGATGTTTTCTTAAATTCTCATTTCTTCAGCTTCCTATGAAGTATACTTGTATGGGCTCTTAATAAGTCAAAGATTCAAAGCAGTTAAAATTTTCCAGTTGTACAATGCAGCGAAACAAAATTTATACAAGGTACCCTGAAGATAGCATGCTTTCGGGCACAGTCTCTGGGAACTACGGGATGTTAAAAGGAACACCTTATGTTATAAAACATGATGGAAAAACTACTGCATAACACAAAAAAATCATTTTCAATAACAACAACTTGCTAATGAAATTATCATTAAAATAGATTCCTTAAGGACACAGAAATAATCTATGACTAAAGGAGCTTTCCAGCTACATTTCTGAGTGAAGTGGATTGAAGAATCTGAGTTTAAAATATAAGGGCCACTTCCATTTTGTTGAGACAACGTAAGCTATTCAATTTTTTTTTTATCTAGTGCAGAAGTTAGAAAGAACATTCTTCCAAATGTACATACTTTTTATTTTGATAAAGACATTTATTTTAGTTGTATGTTACCCATTCTGTGCAAGTGCTCTTCCACTTACCATTTCACTAAACGAATGTCGTAGTAGTATAGCATGGCCATATAGCAGGGTTCTGTGACCACCCCCTTGAGCTGCCTACAGAACATAACAAAGAAGATCAGAACTCCACTGCACTGCGGGGACTATGGTCATAACTATACAACAACATGAAGAGTTACTAGAGTTCAAGTAATAAGTGCAAATATTCAAGCAAATTATGAAATGTATATGCTGGGCAAAAACATAGTAATAAAGTAGCTACAGCAATAGCCAAATATTTGCCAAGGGAACAAATGTTGTTCTTGGTTAAAGACGCTTATTGTGACCTAATTTTTATTACAATTAAGTAAAAACACAGCATTTTCAAATAACTTTTTAAATTAAATAAGGTACTACTTACCTTTCTTATAAACTTCTCAGGGGCATTAAAAAAATGATAATAAAATAAGCATATATACACATACACAAACTGAAATATGAAAGAGGACAAATGCAACTATTGCCTAGAATAGTTTAAGCACATACTAAGGATGTCTACTTAATAGGATTAATATTATCTTAAGCATTTACCAAATTCATTAAAGCAACTACACCCATAATTTCAACCAAAGACAGTTATTAATTTCAAATATGGAAATTTATGACTAGCTCAGGGAGAGGCAAAACTGGATTTTTCATACACTTCCTTTATAGAATTTAACACCCAACTTTTGAACTTTTTTTGGTGACCTGAAGAAAATAAATTCCAAGGGAAGAATCTTAACAAGAAAGTTACCTGTTAACAGATAGTAGACAGTCTTATATAATTTTTTGCAGTAAATTTTATTGAGAAATTTCTCAGAATTATATGGATACTATGTATAATATCTTTCACAATGTGATCCATATAATTATGTAAAATTTCTTAGCACACCTACTAGAAAGCAAAAAAAAATAATAAACTCCTGGATATATATTTTTTGACCCACCTAGAAAATGTGTAATATTATCACAAAAATATTGAAAAAATTGGACACAATGATCATCACTGGTCATTTGCCAGGTCTTGCACTTGCGCCACAACAACCCCAGGCACCAATGTAGGCTTGGGGAAGAGTGGCTGGAAAGCTGCTCAGCAGAAAGGGACTTGGGGGTGCTGGAGATGAGCCAGCAGTGTGCCCAAGTGGCCAAGAAGGCCAATGGCATCTT
>VZRW01009544.1:12743-31973 GCA_013398125.1 Aegotheles bennettii | reverse complement strand
AGAGGAGGCTCAGGGGGGACCTCATCGCTCTCTACAACTCCCTGAAAGGAGGTTGCAGTGAGGCAGGGGTCGGTCTCTTTTGCTGGGCCTATAGTGAAATGATGAGAGGAAACAGCTTTAAATTGCAGCAGGGGAGATTCAGATTGGATACTAGGAAAATTTTTTTGACTGTAGGGATGATTAGGTATTGGAATAGGTTGCCCAGGGAGGTCATGGGGTCACCATCTCTGGAGGTGTTCAAAAGGTGTCTGGATGTGGCACTGGGTGATATGGTTCAGTGGTGACACAGGTAGGCCGTTGGACTGGATGATCTTGAAGGTCTCTTACAATCTCAATGACTCTATGATTCAGAGAACATAGCGTACTTTTAGATATCGTTATAAAAGGCTGGTCAGAAACAATAAATAAAAAAATCCCAAGAGCTCCTCCAAAATATGTCATCCATAAAAAGTGGTTTTAATAATGTATCCTGCAGGAACTTAGCACTGCTTGGGGACAAAAACCAGTAAAAAATTAATGTAATAGTGAAAATAATACTATGTTCTTCCTCCAGAAAAATCTCAAAAAACAGAACTCTATTCCAAATGAAATTTAATATGGAAAGCAAATCATTCAACGGAATGATAGACTGATTGAACCATTAAAAGATTAATGTCATTTATATGAGGCCAAACTCTATGCTTAGAAATGTCTTTGTATGGAGAACAGAATGTAAATTAATATTTTAAGATGTGCATCGCTACCCTTCATGCTGTCATTTTTCTATATAAAAATTATGAAAAGACAGCATTTTGTACTATTCATCTCGAAAAAAAGCTTTTTCTGAAATCTAGTTTAGAAATTACTTATTACCATATCAAATTTTTTCATGGTGCTAAAGATAGTGCCTCATAATACAAACAATTTACTTGATTGGTAGTTATGACATGTTTCAAAACAGAATCAGTTAATTGTAACTTAAAAAATAACCCATCAATTTTACCAACAGCTTGTTGACAAATGCTAATTAAGAGTCCACCTTCTCTAAATGTAACAAATCCTTGTGGTCCAGAAAGAAGTTTCTTGCATTATTGTTCAGGCTTTCATTTTTTATTTCATCCTTGTTATTTATATGAAATGCTGAGCTCCTATGACAGTTTCCCCAAAGCATGGTACCTTGATTCAAAATAAATGCAGAGCAAGGCAGTTTTGAAATAAATATGGCACAACAGACTACATTTTCTTTTTTATTGCCCACTGCCCCCAAAGCAACAGTATGTTCACTTTTACCAATGAGATTATTTGTACTCTACTGCCAGTCTAAAATATAAAAATTCATATACTAGAAATCTCATATTAAATCTTTTGGCTAAGTTTTTTGGTGAATATTTTGGAAATATTAAAAATTGTGTTATTGCTTAGGAATCCTAGAAGTGTTTAAATCAATCTTACTTTCACTAAGCAAATACTTTTTTCACCAAGAGCTGCATTTTTCTAGAAAGAAATGTAATTACAAAAATCAAAAATTACACTTTAAACTGGAGACAACAGTGGAAAACAAGAGGTTAATAACCATGAGATCTGAAAGCCATGTATGCAAAAGCTGACATTGCAAGATAGGAAGTGATAGAGCAGAACTCCTGCTTCCCTGAGCTGTGCGATGACATGGGCCAGTTAAATATCTGGAGTGCAGAAGAAGCCAGTAGGTTGTGGTTAGCCTGACACTAAGTTACAGAGAAAAATAAAGGTTCTTCTACTTCTCAAAAAGTAAAAATTAAGGAAAATTTTAACACCTGTGATTCAAATAACATGTGATGAGAAAGCAACTGAAATAATGAAGTCTTTCCGAATACATAAAACACTCCATCTTCCTACAGCACATCTCATCCCCATGTAATCTAAACAAGAAAGATGGCTACAAGAACAAATCAATATGGAGTCAAAACAATGAGTGACCATAAAACATCAATTTATTTCCCTTTCTCTTTTCAAGATGACATATTTTTAAAATAGGATTAGTAATTGTTATTTCACTATCGTATTTCTCTCTTAATTTGTAAGATATAAAAAAGATAGAAAATATTTAAGATATTTTGATTTATAAACTGTAATAATATTTTTTTATTATGGAAAAGCCCAAAATGTCACAGATGCAACAGCAAGCATAACTTCTAAAAATTCCAGAAGTATTAGTGCATAGATGAGAGGTCAATCTGTCTCATCTCAACAACTAGCAATGAGGTTCAGCTGATCACTGAAAAATTATCATTGTTCATGTATATAATTGAAAACATAGGCAAATTTTTAATCTGGGATTTGGATTAGTCTTAATTTTTACTTATAACACCATCATCTTTTGCTAAACAAATAACTTAGAAGTTCTATGAAAAGTACAGTTCTTAAATAACTTTGACAACAATAAATGTATAATAAAGTGCAGGGGGGGAGAGGGAGGGGGGTTGGCATCCTGATTGCTCCAGGAAGTCCTTTTTCAGTTATTCTTAGTATATCTTAGATTTGAAGTGATAATTCAATTGAAACTTTAGTAACATGAAATGCAAACGTGATGACATTTCACTGCGAAGTCACTTTATACTATACTGTAAGCATTCCAGTAAGTACGCTTCTGCTAATATAGTAAAAGATTAAGAAACCCAAAGAAGATAGTTTTGAAATAACAATTTCTATTCAACAGCTCTTGCTTGTTACAGTAGATTAAATAACTTCAAATTATCCTGAAATAATTCAGTTGCACAACTACAAATAAAAAAAAATAGTATTTTTATATCTGATCTAAAACAGATTTAAATCTGTCACTTCGTTTCATTGACAGGACTTCATTTCCAGCTGTTAATTTCATTGAGGAGAAATCAAATTAAATCCAAATACCTGAAATACTTTCTTAGCTCAGTGAAATGAGATAGAATATTTACATGATGAGAAAATTATTTTGCTTTCCCCATTAATAAATAGCATTATAATACAAGAATTCTTTTACAGCAATAATGTATGTTTCAGGAAAAATCTATCCATACACTCTCTTCAGGCTCATAAGAGCGGGACTCAGTCCAAGGGTTCTCTTATTCCTTTTTCAGTATCCAGTTCTGGACTGATGGTAATAAATGATCCCTGAAGATTATATCTTATTGTGGGGTTTTTTTAATATTTCAAAAGACTAATTGCACCTGTTCCTCAATGCTAAAGAGGAATGCGTATTATTATAGTAGTGGAGCAATAATGCTCCAGGAAAACAGAAGAATCTGCTATGACATGAGGCCAGTCCCCTACAAAATCATGGAACAAGGAAAGAAATGAGAACAATCAAAAAATTTAATATTCTTTTATGTCAATTTACTTACCCCTTCACTAGCATTATCCCCTGTGTTAGCCAGCATTTCTTGAAGGGCTCTGACAGACAGGGACTGCTCAAGGACAAAATTACAGATGCAAAGGTCTGGAGGAACATACTGTAAAAATAAATTAAACAGTGTAAGAATAAATCAGCAGAACAGGTAAAACAAGATGAAAAGTGTGCTTGAACACACATATGTTTTAATTTTAAAATCCATACTTAATATTTACTCATTTGTTTTTGAGATGCAAGCTATTTCCCTGTATGAAAATAATATAAATTCATTCTTCATAACTTGTCAGTGCAACAACTTAACTTCTCCTAGAGCTGTATTCCTTACAGTGAAATGAAACATCATCTGGTTCAAAAGCAAAAAGTTTTTCTCTACATACCATTGCTTTCCTGTCTTTTAGAATTACACCATGAACATTGTATTTCTATCTTATGATACAATAGTATGAACTATTTTAGGAGATCTCGATTGTTCGATCAATATGTCTGGTGGTTTTGAAACACAAAACTTACATTCAGTTCAAGAACAGCAGACTTTTTTTCAATTAATTGGCATCAATGTGTTCAAGGAAAGATGCGTCCAAGGAAAAGTCATCAATGTATATAAATACATGACAGGAAAGTATGAAGTCAGAGCCAGACTCTACACAGTGGTACCCAGTGAAAGGACAAGAGGAAACTGATACAAACTGAAATACAGGAAATTCTGTTTAAACATGAGGAAAAATAGGTTTTTTAATGTAAACATGGCAAACACTGGAACAGGTTGCCCAGAGGGGTTGTAAGTCTCCATTCTTGGAGATAATAAAATCTTGACTGGACAGTGACCAATCTGCTCTGGCCGAACCTACTCTGAGCAGAGGGGTTGGACCTGATGATCTCTGCAGGTCCTTTCCAAGCTCAGCGACTCAGTATTCTGTGATTATGATCCAGATCATGGTTATGAATGAGCTTTACAGTGGATATACACTCCTTTTTCTTTTTTATATCAGAGTGACAGGAGGAAATAAAATTCTTGATAATGCTGAGTTTTATGGTGGTGAAAAGGGAAATGATACAATTAAGAGATTTCTAGACTTGCTGAAGTAAAGTCTTTATAGCAAGCTAATCAAGCACAGTTGGAACTCCCACGCTTTGATCTCTACTCTAGACTCCAATTCTTTTTTTCTTTGGTGTTTTCAAATACATTTTGGAAAAGACTTTTAGGCTAAAGGGTTGACATTGAAATTGCATACATTAGAGAGATACATATGATTGTTACATGTATTATTGAGGTAAAGTGAACTCTTGCAACTTTCTCATGAGACTAAATACTTGTAAATAGCAAGTAGTTCAAATTTCATTAACTACAACAGGAACAATTTAAACTGTAATACTTATCACTCATCTTCACTATGAGGTATGGCTTTTTTTACCATTCATTAACTGCATCTGTGTACATATACACACACACAAAAATACTCTGTTATATAAACTCACATATAAACTATACATAAATACATGTGTGTACATATGTGTATGTAGCATCCATATACTTGCACACATGTATGCCCAGATTGTAACTGAAAATTTAATCTCTAATAGGTTACATTTAAGGCCTCTCATATAACCAGACACTAGAAGATAATTAGGTTAGATTTTGTGTCTCTATTTGTTAGTAAAGTCTAGAAAGACTTATTTAGAATATTTAATTGCTATGAACATAAAAATCTACACAACTTTAAGCAGTCTCTGCTTCCCAATGAACCAGACAGGTAAACAAAACCTCAGAGGAATACCTCACCCATTACTTTATTGCCTTCAATTGCACCTAGCAGGCAAATAAGCCACATAATTATTAAAAACAAAACCCAAAACAAACAACAAATGCCAAACATAAATCCAGATATTTTTCTGTTGTCATCTTGTGGCAACTTTCAGATTATGCAGCATCCATTTTATTAAGACATACCGAGTATGTATTAAACCACGCTGTCCTTTACGTACATTTGAATTTTCTAATAAAACAACAACAATCTTTATAACATCTTTCTATGTTCAATGAAACTTAATTCAGAAACTAAACTGGAATTTTTCCTGGGAAAAAGTGACATAGTTGGTAATAGTTTTAAACAGCATCACACTACCTCTAGCCTTTAATCCCACTCCAAACTGAATATGGCATAATCAATATGATCCAACACCTACCAATTGAACAAAACAACAACTACCTACTTCACTGGCCACTGATCTTGTGTCACATAGGCTGCATTTTGATTTGAAAATTGTTGTGGCCCTTGCTTTAATGTTGTACTAATGAAAGATACACTCTTAAACAATGTACTCCAAGTCAAGTTTGTATAAAACGTACATCTTAAGTTAACACACTTAATTTTTCACTTCTTATTCTTTTTCATAATCTATGGAGCATTCAGCTTTGTTTAACAACATTGACACTGAGAACTATAAAATTAATAATTTTTCCACCCATGTCTTAGAGCAGCTAACCCCTCTTTCAAACTTGCCATGTTACACAATAAACTAACACATTTATGCTATCACATACCCCATTTCTGTGGTTGGACAGCAACAAATTCTTTTTTACATTCCACTAACCCGAGAAATATCAGTGAAAGATAATTTATGTGGATGGAACATGACCTAAGTACCAACTGACCTCCTTAATTAATCTAGATCACTTTGTTTAAAAATAAAATAAAATTCACTATTGAGTCTGTCAAGGCTCATTTATTTTCTGGTCTTTTTGCAAATGATACTGTTTTATAAGTTTGATACTCAACAGTTTCTGTGTGGCAGACCATTTTACACTCTTAATATTACTAAGATAAAAAGGGTTTAACAAAATCTCGGCTATCTGCTAATCTATGGGTTTTTTTCCCCAACTCCAAGCAAGGCTGTATTAAAGTGCCAATAATGGATGTTCAGTGAAACAAGAATACTGAGAGGCAAGAGCTACAGGTAGAAGATGCAGAAATATTCATGTCAGAAATATTTATGCTGAAATAAAAACCAAAATCTGTTCAGGTACTAAGATAACGTTTTAGAAATCTGCTGTAAAGTAACAATAAGCATAGGTATTTATCCCCCTTCTGGCTATGGGAAGTTGGAACGAATAAACAGAAGACAACATCATTTTCAAGAATCATTGATAAATGAAAAAATTCAGGTGGAGAATAAATATGTTATTTTACAGGTATTTAAAGATATGCTGAACAAACATTACTGTAGCTGAATTTGTGTAGCAGAATAAGTAGACTGATAATACATATGGTAAAAGAAAACAGGGATTTGGAATAAATAGTTCTTCAAAGTCGATGAGAGCTTTTGGGAGTTCTTCCAGCACACCTCTGCACAGTCTTTTCCATACATACAGGAAGATAAATACAAACCCAAATGTTATATAGGAAACCTACACAAATTTGCAAAGTAAATCAGAGGAAACCATTCTATCCTGTTCTACACTGACAGCTGTTCTTATTCATAAGAAGAAAATGTTTATTTCAAAGATTATTTCCAAACAGGTCTTTCCTATAGAGTTCCCAGTTTTCCATTAACACATTCAAAGCACTGAATATATTTCCGAATGAGGTGTTATGATAAATAAAACTAGCTACTGAACTGGAAGTGTTCGATAGATCTGCAGAACACCTGAGCCTTAAAATAACTCTATTTTCTCACAGCAATGCATTGAAGTCCAGATCAAATTACTTTATTTTCATCTGAATTGATTTCTAGAGGAAGAGAGAAGGTGAAGTATATCAATAGGAGAGGTGACATGAAGAAACAGATACAAGCTACACAGTAGCTAGAGAGGAGCAACACAATCAGTTATAGAAAGAAATTAAGACTTACATCAGCGGAAAAGGGGCCATGCTTTGTAAAAAATTTAAAAAAGCTACCAAACCAACAACTATCAGTAGGTAGGATTTCACTCTCAAACAGCTCAAAATACTTTCTAGAAAGTACAGAACAGCAATGAAGTAATATAATTAGATCACATTGCTCAACAATTCTATTTCTAGTTTAGTATAAAAAAAATATAATTTTTCACCTCTAGTTAATTAGATTTTTCCTCTTTCATTTTAAATATCAGACATCATTTAGGCAAACATCTGATAATTCACAAACGAGCCATATAGACAAGAGGAACATAATTTTGTAGTACTGAATTATTGCAAAAGTGCTTTTAAAAAGTGAATTTAATAGCCAGTCACCATAGTATAAATTATTAGCGAACCAAAACTATAATAGTTTTTGCTAATAAACTGTAAAGAAATAACATGCAAGTTGCTTACAGATTTATAGTAAAATTTGAACAGAAGTATCTTGTAATTTTAATTCCCTCCAGCATGTCACAAAAATTACCAAACCCACTAATGGTCAACCACAGAAACACCATTTTTTTTTCTAAGTTTCTAAGATTATTATTTTTTTAAGGTACATGCCTTTTCTTTCCTTACCTCCCTTTTCTTTTATCTACTTCTATCTTCTGACTTTTAAGTACATACGACTCAGATTAAAAAATTAATCATGAAGTTACATGTTTTCATTCTGGAGTTAGCAGATACACTGAGGATTTTCCTGTTTATCTTGTGTTTTCCAAAATTACTTGAATGAAAAAGCATTGCTTTTCTTGTTTTAACAATATTTAGCCAAAGTTTAATGAGTGAAGAAGCTGTCACATGTTCTGCAAATAGATTTTGGCTTTGGTAAAGTGGTCAACTGGAGAAGACGAGGTGGTAGAAGGTATCACTATGATTTTCTATCCTGTACGTCTGTTGATAAAAATGCCTTGAATCTTCTTTAATGCAATTTCTTCTTAATAAACAGAAGATATAAATCTACCTTTGTAAAGTAATTTCCAGGCATAAGGAAGGAATCAAGAATCCATCTCAGCTAAACAGTATCATTTTAACAGGGAGGACAGTCTTCTGTATATAAAAAAAAGGACTTCTGTTATGAATGTTTCTATTTTAGAAGTTTATGGGCAGTGTCCATACTTTCCTCTTTTAAACCAGACAGGCTGGCTCCTCCTCCAATGATTCCCATAGCACTTCCTGGAGCAATCTCCACTTTATTGACATTCTCACAAGTTTGAATGCCATGACTGTACTCTCTATTCCAACAGCATTGCCACAGAGGTAATTAAAAAAAATAATTTGCAGAGATAATATAACTTCCCAACTCCTGTGAAGTTTCTTTCAATCATACACCTAAGACTACGCTACAGCCCTTGAGCACATCATCACTCCGGAAACTTATGACTGTGCAAGATCCACTATGACCTTCACATTCCTTACAGAGGACAAGAATAGTTTCCCATTTTGTAAGCATATTTACATGCTCAGTTATTAGACTTTACACTGGCAGCACTGAAATATACCTCTACTTTCTATTAATGCACAAGACACTCCAGAACTTCCTGTGTGTGGAATGTCTTCATCTGTTGCCAGTTCCTCAATGTTTTTTTATCTGAAATAAACGCATGTTAATTTAAATGGTATCTTAACTGACAATTTTTATCACAGCAGTGAGAACAGAACCCTGTAGGATTTGATTAGAAACACATCTATTCAGTAACTATTTTATAGTCCACTGGATGTGTGCCATTTTGGTTTTCTCTTTCTTATTTCATAACCATAATTTTGTCCAAAATTTTCACTGTTCTCAGTCAAGACCAGCAGTTCAGAAAGCTCCTTAGTAAGCTCTTTTTAAAACAGTTTTATAAAAGTTTTCTGAACCTCTTCATTTTGAACAAACTGCAGAAGCTTGTGTAGTATTTGCTGCTACCAAAGCACTTCTGAAACATAAAGTAGATTTATGGCATTCTGCAGTAACTCATACTATTCCTCCTTTTCTTATAATATGAAGAGCAACATGTTTTCTTATGGATTGAGATTGTCATCATCAATAACAGACAGGCCATATTGCAACTGAGCTGTTGATTAATAAAAAATTCCAAAACACTGTTGAAGATTTTAAGACAATAGTTGAATATACATATATGAAAACTAACTGCTTTTACTTAAGCATGTAAAAAGATTATTAGTGATTTGTAAAGTACACCGGAGACAAATTATCTGACTGAACTCTTGAAATGCAAAGAAATGTAAATTTAGAAGCAGCATAATTTTTCACTGTAGAGAGGAACAAGGACCTTTCATACTGTGTAAACACACACTGTGGAAGTAACACGTTCATAATACCTAGACTAAAAATAGGACCACATGGCAATATTTCAAGAGAAAAGATACAAAGATCCCACTAAAAAAAAAAAAAGTCAGAAGAAGAAATAAACTATCAGGAAGAAGAGAAAAGAAATAAAGACATAAAACAAATACTAAAAAAAAGATGCAGAGAGAACAGAGAAGAGAGGGAGGAGGTCCTCCTCCATTTGCCTTTATTATTAACATTCTGCTCTAGTACAGGGCTAAAGTTCCATCTCTTCTCCCCTTTCTCCTCTCAAGCTCCTCTTACTACTCTATTTTGTTTTATTTTTTCTTCAAATCTCTAGCTTCTTTTCTCCATTTGCCACTGGTTATCTTTAAAACTTTTCAATTGCTTAGTAATTGTTTCCTGTACTCTCAACTTTCTGATTAATCAACACAGTTAGAAGCAACACTTAACAACAGTAACTAACAGCTGATAATGCTTCTAAAATTATTAATCCAGAATATCAAGATATTTTAACCTACAACAGTAATAGGAAGAAGTTTTTTAGTGAACTCACATCTTTATAACAGTCTGGAGACTTAATCTTGGAAATATGAAGTATTTCGGTTACAGGAATTATTTTAGATAGTTAAATAATAGTGACTTTTGACTGCTAACAGGTATGCCTCAAAGTATATTTAGAATCTCTTAGAAATTTCATGTTGCAGTCACAGAAAGAAAAGCATGCAAAAGACACATCTAGCATCACATTAAAGAAACTGTAAATAAATGTATTCATGGATAATAAGTAGGTTAACAATCACTGATCAGTTACATCAGTTGAGGGTATCAGCTTCTTACTTTAGCTTCTGATGTTGGTTCCAAAAAGCACAGGCGATTCCCAAGTCCCTCAGCTGCCAAGCAAAACTTCCTTTGTTCTTTGTGAATAGTGGCAACACACTGAAGTACTACTTCGTCATCCTGTTACAAAATAAGGTGTGAGAAAAAAAGTAAGTATTTGGAAGGTACATACACACTATAATGTTAAGAAATCCTGCAACACAAGATCTGTTGAAAATGAACACATTACACTCCTATAACTGATATCATGTACATATGTAGAGATTGTTTTGACGTGTATGTAAGCAGATATTTATGTATATATTCAGGACTATATCAAAGTGACAAAGACCACATACTGTCTCCAGAGCTTTCACAAGTGTTGTGTCCTTCTGTTGTTTTAGCAGTGGCTTGCTATGGTGTCATAAAAAACTGCAAGTACACTGTCACTTGGTTTTACTCAGTAAAACATCTTTAATGTTTACAGTAAATAACTGTTACTGTGATTTTGCAAACAACAGTAACCTAAATATAAACAGGTTTGGGGTTTTTTTGCACAGTAAGCCCTCCACAAAAGTCCTCTGAATGCACAACCTTAACTTTTAAGGTCTCATTTAACCTGAAAACTGAGTACCACCAAAGATCCAAGAGGCATTTTTCAAGAGATGGTTCAAACAAGTCATTGCTGCTCAAAAGACGTATTCCAAGAATGAGAACACTCTGGAAAAGTGACATGAAACAGCCCTGTTGTTTAGTAACCCTAATTATTCTAAAAGCTCTTTTCCAAATTGTTATGTAATGCAATGCCAAAGACACACTTCCTTATAAAGCGCCAAACCCTTACTCACCTTTTAATGTGCGATACTAAAGCTGACATAAGTGAGCCAAACCAATTTTTAGTGTTCAGCTGTGTAAAAAGTATATACAGAATTAAAAACAATTTTATTTTCCAAAACTTGTCCACTAAGCAAGAAAAACACTACTTGCAGACTAGCACGTAGAAGAATTTATTTTTATACAGGTATGTAACTAACTGTCCACCAAAAGACACTGCCTTAGAAGTTTTTAAGGGGGCGGAAGCTGATGAAACAAGAAGGATATAATATGTCAATGTCTCATCCAGCTATGAAGTTATACTGGTGTCAATTATTATTGTCAAAGCAGATGCACAACAGCCGCCTGTACTGAACTCAGCGATCCCTTTAACAACTACATTCTAAAAGCAGCACCATTTTTTCCAGTCCCCTTATGCGACTGCAATACTATAACAGCAGCACAGCTACTAGTGCTTGAAAGAAAAACCGGGAGTGACAAAGTGATTTTCATTAAAGGAATTAAGTGATGTGCCCTTTAAAATAGGAATTCAAACCCAAGTTTTTCACTTGTGTGATTCTGCAAGTGTGTGCAAGTTATATGGCTTTCTTTCAGGTGACTTTTCACTGTCTACTTACTACTACTAAAATGGATTGCTATTTTATTTCACACTAATCAGCAGTTACAGAGTGTTTTCCTTATCCAGCTTTGCATATAAATCAATAGCATTTGTAACAGTACAGAATGGGAGTTCAAGAAATATAAACAATTCTAAGATTTATAGTCAAGTAGGAGGTAGACAGAATTAGCTAATTAATGTTAAACAAATTAATTTTCTTTCCCCCCTGTTGCTTCTGCTTCCATTTCTGTAAAATGCTCTCTGAAATTCTCAGCTTTCAAACTCGTTAGTAAAAACATCTGTGCTTTTTTAAACTTCAATGTAATAAGTTGCAAAATATAAACAATACAAGGTAGTCATTACTATGTCCCTCTGTTCATGGATTTTTAAACATTGGCATCAGAAGCATATTTATTTGGGGGGGGGAACAGAACATGTGTAGGATAAAAATAAAGGTATTTAAAACATTTTTCATCATCTGGTTCCTATATCGATATTTGAACATACCTAATTCAGAGATTTAAAAACAATAAAATACTAAAACAGAAATTTATAAATACCAAGATTTAGAATAAAATTGAGATTTGCCACTTAGCTTGCACTTATAAATGGATTCCAAAAAATTACTTATATATAGCTGAAATTGTATTTATTCTCCTTACTACATGAAAGAATTCGCCATTCCACAAAGGCATATATACATAGTATCTATTGCAATCCATAGTTTCCCAAAAAATAAAATTATGCCTTCAGACAACATACATTTAAACTTACTTTAAATGAAAATTACTAAAATAAATTATTTTATTTAAAATCCATATGCATAAAAGGACAAGAGTTTCTAGAACAATTAAATTAATGATTTCATTTTCTAGAATTCAAAAAATTAGAATGCCTTTTTAGAATTTACACTGGCATCACAAAATCTTTATCAAGTATTAAATGACGCAACCCCAAAATGAAAACTCTGATAATGTCTTAGGGACTGTATGCACCATTCAACATCAATGTTTTACAATATTTCCCTTACATTTGTGCTACAACATTTAACAAACTATGTATTTGCTACACTGGATGAGCAAATTTAAGAGAGTTTCTCAAAAGTGGCAATAATAGTGTATTTCCGAATGTTTTGGAGCAGAGTTCATCATTTAGGTGCAGGTGGACTGAACATAAGGAATTCGTGGAATCTGTATAATCAGCAAATACAACAATGACTTGCTGTTAAGATGACTCAGTATTATAGTGTACTTACTGAAGTAAGATCATTCTAGCTGAAGTCTGAAATTGCTTTTCTGGCCTGAAGGCACTAATAGAAATGTGTTTTATGGAGTTGTTACCCTATAATGATATTGTAAACTGTGCCTCAGCAATATCTTGTTTTCTTAAGTCTTCTCTCACACGAATTCTGGTATTCTAAAACTTTTTCCTGGTAAACTCATTTTCTTCTTCCCTTGTTTTTAAATACATGGTGCCAGAGCCATTTAACCTTGATCTTCACTTCTCTTATACAGAATTTCATTCATTTACTTCCATATACCTCTTTTAGTACAACAAGAAGCCTTCATGCCCAATGATATGCAGAGAGTTGTTAATTAAGTTGTATACAGTCAATTTTCAAAGACAACAAAAACCAAAGCGAAAGAAAAAAAACCCACAACTTCCTTAAGATCCAGTTTGTCAACCAGGGATTTAAGAAATTTCAATATTTTAAATTTGATAACTGTGTTTTAAATGCAATCTTATTCATCTAGCAGCTCTGACATTTCTGTGTTTAGAAATTTAATATGTTCTTGTCCTATTAGTTTTGGTGGAGTTTTTTGTTAGGGGTTTGTTGTTTTTTTTTAATAAAACAGGTTTAGAGTGCATGGAATCACAGGCTACAAAGAACCTCTGTAACCAAGAGTCCAATACCTCATTAGAGAAGGGCTAATTTAGATCAAGTTTCTCAGATGATCTAATGTGCTTAATTTAAGAAAAAAGTTCACTTCAAACTTCTGTTCAGCTTGAGGTATTGTTACAGATTCACACCTCTCCCTCCATCACACACAACTTCTTTTCAGATCAAAACCGTAATATGCAACGGTCATATCAAAGTACTCCAAATTTTTCAAGGTTTTGCTTCAGTGAGCAAATGGGAGGAATAATTTCAGGTTGATCAAAATACTTCTATGATTTACTGAGCAAATAAAAAAATAACACATTTGCCCTCACATAAGAAACTGCCTTTGCTATTGTTCCTCAAAAGTACACACAGTCTAAGTCAATTACTAACAACTGGTTTCCACCAGAAGAATCATCAATAATTACATAAATTTATCCATGAGATCCATTTTGTACTCCATAATTAATATCTATTCACAAATACAGAAAAATAGCAATTTTAAATTATTTTTTCTGAACGAAAAGGAAGTGAAAATTCTCCCCTTCTGTCCCCAAATCCCTTATCTGGTTAGGATTCATCTGTCAGTCCTTTAACACAAGAACACAGACCAGGTAACTCCAAACTCGAGACTAAGAATTTTTATAGACAGAAACACATTAGTATTACTAAGATATATTTCAGGCGGTCTGAAATCCCACAGAGTCTACCAAGCATCATGCAGCTACTGTGGCATAATTCCGTCAAGTATTATTCATCTATTCACACAAATGCATGACTTCTGCAAAAAGAAAAAAGCAAAGACAGTTTTGGAGAATTGTTTTCATTTTTGAAAGTAGGTAACCTCATAACCGTGTGTACTGAAAACAAGAATTTTTATTTGCTTTGGCCAGAGATGAAGCTGCAATCTGAATTTGCACTATATAGTAATGTCTGCATACGTCGAGAAACAAAGGTATTTTTAAAATGAGTCACTCAGTACCTTCTACTTTTAAGACTAAACAAGTAATCAAAATTGAACTTGGCTCTTCATAAAAGTACCCCTAATTTTAAACAATTTCTTTAACTGAAAACTGTGATTCCTACCCTTCAGCAATATAGCATTAAGCAGCGTGCTATCTAATTTTTAAAAAGTGTTTTTAATGAGCCACTGTCCAGCCTTCAGGTTCTCTTCCTCCTCAGGTTTCATAATAGTGATGGTGAACTTAAACTGAGATGAAGTAATCAGCCAAAACATAAACAAAATTGATTTTAATTAATCAGTGACCTGACTTGCTGCAAAGTGAGTCGATGATCAAGGTGCATCAATGTATTTCAGGCATGGCCTTGCTTCTGCTCAGTTCACTAGTTTTTCAGCTCAGAATTTAAGAATAAAGAAATTCCAACAGCTAACGAAATTCCTTTGTTTATGTTGCCTATATGTCCCAGAATTAAGAATTATACACTACATTTAAGTTTGTATAGATATTATATTCAATAATAGACACACTTCCATATGTTTCATGTTAAGAAGCACAAAATGTTGCCTAAGGGGAAAAATCTCTCCTAAATCTGACCCCATCAGAAGAATTTAAAGAGAAGGGAGGAGGGTATGGTGGAAATCTCAATAGATGAATACAGAAATCCTTGCTAGAACTGGCAACTTAGTTTTGCAGATGTCTTGACTTCAGAGTACAGAAGAGAATTTCTTATGCTGCCTGTGATTTCTTCTCAAGGATTCAAGGTGGATGAGCTCCATTATTTTCAGGTCAGGAAATTCAGATTTGTAGTTTTTGAGCATGAAGCAGACATGCCTTCCACTCATGCTCTGCCTGTCCAGCCTCTTGAATCCATGTAAAATTTTAAATCACAACCTCCTTTGCTCTGAAGTAATACAATTCAGCTACAGGAAAATTCAATTTTTGTTTTGTTTTGAACCTGGTTCCTACAAGCTGCATTTAATATTACCAAGCTCCCAGATCACATCAGTGAAGATTATTGTCCATCCTCGTCATGTCACGCCCAGACTGTATAGGACATTTCCAGGCTGAAATGGGACATTTCCAGGCTGAAATGTCCTAGACTCCCAATAAGTTGTTCCTGATCTGATCAGCGCCCTGATCCTCATCTGACCTTTCCCTGAATAATTTCCAGTCCCAGTGGTTTCTTTAAAAGATGACGTGACCAGAATTCCACATACTATTCAAAGTATGAAAAAATTTACATATTTATGCAATAGCAAAAAGATGTCCTCTGTTGTGTTCTTTACTTGGTTTTTACTAATCTCTAATACTCGATTGCTTTTTTTGGCCATTAATGTGTACTAAGTTGATGTTTTCACTGAACAATTATAACATCAGGATCTTACTTTTCAGTTCAGAGCAAATAATTTTAAACATGAAGCTGGATTTCTTTTTTTTTTTTTCTCTCATGTCCATAATTTCACCTTTGACCTGCATTTCATTTTCCATTTTACTGCAGATACTTCACTTCAGAAAGTCCTTCTAGAATGGTTCACAGCCTGATCGTGTCCTTGCTATCCTAAATAACTTCCTACTGTGAGTGCTCTTCCTACTTAGCCCTTTTCTCAGGTCCTCTCTCTCTCTCTTTCCTTCCCCTATCCTCCTGGTCCACTCCCCCGTGAGCACACTGAGTGGCTGTGGACCATCCATCTTTGAAGCAGGTTGCTTATGACATTGTCTAGTTAGGTTTTGAGGTCTCCAATCCCAGTGATTCTGTGGCTTAGTGTAATAAATTTTAAAAACTCAACTAATTAGGGCCATGATAAACAGTTTTTAAACGTATATAAGAGGCTGATCCAAAATGAAAGGGAATATTATGTTTCCCATGTGTAAGAGACAGAACTAGTACCATAAATCTTAAACTGCAGCAAGATTCAGGATGGGTATTAGAAAAACGGTTTCCTTCTCCTTTCCTAATGATAAGAACAGCAAGGCACTAAAATTGGGTAACTCACAGAGCCTGTATCACCACAGATCTTTAAAACCAGGTTATGTTAACATCCACGGGCATACTGTTGCATGGGTATAGTCAGTCTTTTTAGGTAAGGGAATATATGCACCATGAGGTCTCTTAAAGCTATGTTTTTCCAAGATTCCTTAATTGATACATGGCTACTGCAGGATAGAAAATTATTTATAGTATACATTAGAGTATCCACAACTTAATTCTGCAACAGATCCTTACACTGGGTTGATCCTGACTCAGAAAGGTAACATTGCCCTCTGTTTTCTACATATGTATGTTTTCATCTTGTCTCATTAGAAGAAATGCACAACCTGAAGGAAGGCATTAGAACAGAAAATTACTTTAGTATTCTGTCTCTCCCTATCTTACTCAGAATATGACTTATATCTACAACTTTATCACCACAATATTTGAGCACGCTAGAAACAAGGCACTCTACATTTCTAACTGCTTAATTTCCTCATTGGTGCTCACATTCTCCATCCACCAACATTTGACAATTGTGTTGTAAATTACAATAAATATTATTGAAAAGATTATCATTACATCTCTCAATTGGCTTCTTTACCAAATGTACTGTCAGTCACAATGCTAACAAAATGGAAAACACACTCATTTCATACTGCTGAGTTCTGGAGAACTCTATTACAAAATGCACATATAGAACTCAAGCTTTCACTTTAAAATTTTGTGCATGTTAGTGTTTGAATATCTTGTTTTGTTGTTACTCATAGAGCAGTTCTCCCAGCAAAACTTAGCCCTAATCTGTCAGTGACTTTTCTTTGAAGAGAAAAAACAAGACAAAGACCAGGAGAATAAACCAAGACAACTGTTCATTTCAACAAGTGAATGAAATACAACAACCACAATTAAGATAAAATAGAATCAATATACATTTAAAAACAGTATGTGTTCATAGAGATATTCCATGTCAAAACATTTGCTGATAACTTAATCCTGATGCTCCTAGGTGCAAAGATTTTGTACTTGCCCTCTTGCAATTCTGTTTCTGATTGTAGATTTCAAGATCTATAGGGCAAAATACATACTTTTTCCCCAGCACTTTTCACCTATACTAAAAGGCTATGTAACAAGGTATAACTGTGATTAAATATATATATATTTGATTCCAAATAGGTTTGGTATGGCCCTAAAAAGCTGGAAAAACAGAAACTGAATTTAATTCTAATCTCATGTATAGTACTGTAAACTATGGAGAACTCTTAAATCAGTAGAATAACAAATGTTAAAACTCACATGAGGAATGAGATTATTTTTTTAGAAAACATATTGCAAATTCACTTAAATGTAGGAAATAATTGTTTAAAAATTATATGAATGATGCCCACTAATATTATACAAAACATTTATTTTCAAAAAAACCCTGAAGTATCATAGCTTTTATGAAAAAGGAAGATCATATAGTTTATCATATAGCTTAACAGATATGACCAGTATCTTCATCGTGGGTAATACACCAGCTTTAATAAAACTTGTAGGTTAGACCTCTGAACTAAGCAGTGTTTTGCAGGGATCAACTCCAAATCACTAGGTGATAGGAAAAGCCTAGAATTAAGTGAGTAGTCAAAGTACTTTTTCACTTGTTCTGACAGGCTTGGTTTTTTTCTTAGAGTGATAAATGACTTTGCAGTATTTGAATTTCACACCTTCTTGTAAAGGCTAACAATGCATATGAAACATTGTGACACATATCCCTTGGTTTACAAATCGAAGAAAAATAAAGGCAACTCAAGTTAGCAAGCTGATGAAGCATACCACGGCTTCCTAAATAATAATATAAAAATAAAATCAGTTACTGATGTGTTTCTGTTGAATAAGTGATCCATTTTTAAAATAAAAAGTTCATAATTTACTTAGTTTCTGTAAAGGTTGACCAGAGGGCTACCTGATTGTTACTTGACAGAGCAGCCCTCCTGGTCATCACACTCAGGTGATAATTGTTTGGTGATAATAAAGCTAATGGCCTAACAAAGGGGTGGACCTTAAAAGGCAGGGCTGGAGGCACCTGGGTACCTTCAGTGCCTGAGCACCGGGGCAGGAGCAGGACGTGCTCTGTGAGTTGGAAGTTGAGAAAATACTCAACCTACGATACCAGCAAGGACATCGAGTGCTGGGAAGGGAGGCCGGCTCTGCGCTCACTGCCTGAAAGCAGCCTCACTTCTGTCTCCTACTGATTCCCACAACTCACTCCCAAGCTGATGCCATACTGAAAGTGAGATTACTCCCTTAGGGACCTTAAAGAATCCTTTCTCCTGTCCCCAGGTGAGCAGCTCTTCTACTTCCTGCTGCTCAATCTCTGTCTCAGTTATTTTTGCTATTAGCATCAGGCATTCAACTAGAGGTTTTCCCATTGCAGATGCTGCATTCTCCATCGGGTTTTCAACAGCAGACACCATGTTTCCCATTGTTGTTGCTCACTGTGGTCTTTACAATCCCTTTTCAAACAGCCCTGTCTTTTACAGACAGCCTAATGCCTTTCTCAAGGTTTTGCCCACAACAGCTTTCCCTCGCCTTTTGTTATGATCCCGAATGCTCCTTACCGGATCACATTGGGGTCACCAGATGTTGGGGATCCAGGCAAGACGATGTGTC
>VZRW01009544.1:0-12642 GCA_013398125.1 Aegotheles bennettii | reverse complement strand
CCCCTTTGTTAGGACATTAGCTTTATTATCACCAAACAATTAGCACCTGAGTGTGATGACCAGGAGGGCTGCTCTGTCAATCAACAATCAGGTAGCCCTCTGGTCAATCTCTACAGTTTCCAACTTAATGGATATTGTCAATCATTTCACTCATTCTAAAACAGAAGCTTCATACAATGCTACTTTGAAGGATTCCACTATTTCCACATTTTAAAAGAACAAAACTTTTCAAACCTATAATCTCACAGAATCACAGAATACCTGGTTGGGAGGGACCTCAAGGATCATCTGGTTCTACCTTTCATGGTAAAGGCATGATCTAAACAAGATGGCCCAGCACCCTGTCCCACTGAATCTTAGGGGTCCATAGTTATGAAATCCATCACTTCCCTGGGAAGATTACTCCAATGGCTGATTGTTCTCGTTGTGAAAAATTTAACCCCCTGCCCGAGCAGATCATTTATTTGCTCACACCGCACACACGCGGTGTCACCGGCTCCCTCCGGCACCAGTGCCAGGCTCAGGCATTCACTGCAGCCAGAGACCTGCACGGCTGCTCGGGGGATCCGTCTGAGTTCCCACATTCTTTTTCACTATGGTTTTAGGGCACGTTGTGACCATGGTCTATCTGGCTAATTTGCCTGTATTGCTCCAGAAAGCAACCAGTGTTCTCTGCTCCTCACCTCCCCTCGCGCTGCTCTCCACGTGCCCTCTCTGCTTCCCCTGCGGCTGCTGCCGCTCTCTGCTCCGCGCTGCCGCGTGCTCTGAGGGAGCTGCCGAGATGGCAGATGCCACATGCTACAGATGCCCTCATGATCCTGAGATTCACTGAGTACTGATTGTTATTAGGAGCAGCTTTCCCTTACCGAGCACATGGGGAAAGGTACATTACTGAAACAGTTATGTTGAGGAGCAGGAACCATTACTCTTGGTCTGTCAGTTTGGAAATGGAGGAGGTGATCTGAATCTCCTCTGGAGAAAATCTAAGAATGTATATAGGGCAAGTAAGCTTATTATGTCTTCCAGGGCAGATTCTTTTGTGTATTCTTCTATTCTCTTTCCTTCTTTAGATCAAAACAAAGAGAAGTCACCCGGTTCACTGACAAGTCGAGTCTCTCTTTTTTTAAAAAAAATCTTTTTTTCTCACCCCTCTCTCCTCCTGAGAAGAGTACTAAACTTTCAAATCCCAATTTCATTTACAGATACATTCTCAGGTAAAGGACAATTTAATTTACTTTAAGTTTCTCTTCCCTAGTTTGTGTGTGCGTGTGTGTGTGTGTGTGCATGCATACATGTGCATGCGGGGGGGGTGAGCTTCATCACTTGTTTTTTAAATGGAAAATATGACTTGACCTGATGCCTTGGTTTTAAATCAGTGTTGCCAGTTCTTTGCCTTTTCAGCCAACGGAGCTTACTCAGGCTGAAGTCTAAACTGAACAGAAACATTCACAAGTTCAAGACAGTACTGAAAAACAGATGGGCAGAAAGACATTTTGTATGAACTCTGTTTCCTTTGGCAGTTAAGAGACAAGCTACATAAATAAATCTCAGTTCAATTAATATTAAAACATTAAGTAACTCCTCAGGAAAAGAGAACATGAAATAGGATAAATAATGGTGAAGATTAATGTGAAGCTTCCTTGTTTATCTCAGGAACTAATTGATGCTGACCCTTCCCTGCCTCATTTGTACTGCTAAAACAAAACATTGACTTCTTAAAGTAAGCTAATTCAAGTAATATGAACTTTAACCCCACACTTACTCCTAAAAATAGAAACAAACAGAATGAGGAAGCAATATGCAATAAGTATGATCCATATTGAAGCTGTGTGAACATTTAAAAAGTTCTGAAACTTGAATAGTTATTTTTTAACCTTATGTTTGGATCTATTTAATTGTCCTAATTTAAATCTTCTTATAAGTAACTTCATATTTCTATTAAACTTTAAAGGCTGTATAACAGGTACTCATACCGCCATATTTTATTCAGTATTTCCACGTTTAAGAGTTTCAGTCATATTGCCAGGCAGCAGGGGAAAAAAAACAAACTGCTCATCAAAAAATACATAAATAAAAAAATAATAATGGAAAAAATGAAAAAACAACTGTAAACTGCTAAACAAGGTAATCAAGTTAGGATAAACTAAATTACCTTTAAAAAAATATATCTACAATGTCAGTCATGAAAACATTTGTATCGGGTTTGTCTGACATTCATACCAGTCAAGCAGACATCTCCTGTTTATAAAACTCCCAATTGTGTCTCACAGGTTTGCCATTCTGCCAAAAGGACATAACTCTTCAGTACATCTCTTGAGAACACCTTTTTCCCCACATTATTTACTTACAACATTGAAGATCAAATTTTTCAATAAATTCTGATTTATTTACATAAATTAACATTAGGAATACAGTTTACTAAAGCATGTATCCAAGCACCAAAGCAAAGTTTAATATCAGAGTAAGCTTATGAACCAAAAAAGGTTCATAGAAGATTTGAGTTTTGTTTTTCATTCCTGTAATTTAAAAAGTCTATACAGCTCTGCTGCAGTATGATCAAATTTATTTTAGGACTTTCACACAAAAGTGTATACCTCAAAAATATTTTGGTCCCAAAATACAGACACCACAGTCACTCAATTGAATTAGGAATCAGTCACATGAATGTATCATCTTAGGCTTTCCCTTTGCTTTAAATGTCTATAAATAAATCTACTGGCAAGCAGTATGTGTTAATTTCTAAAACAAAAGTGTGCTTAGACACAACTGTCATGCTGTAACTCATCAAAAAATCATCAAAAGAAAACCAATATCCAGAACAGATCTTAAATCAGTGGTGGTGGTGGAAAGGTGGATTCTCAGCAGATTTAGCTTTACTTTCATTACTTGTTATAAAATGTTTCAAACATTTTTTTCTAAATTAAAAGCCCTTGTTTGGTAATAATACACCAAGGCCTTTCTTCCCCCAGTGAATTTCTCCTAATAAACACAGACAGTTCACTGCAAATGGATCCTTATGATGACAGCACAGTTATTTGATGGAAATTCATGCACCATCATCTGACAGTTCTCAGAAGATTTTAAAAATAGAGTTGGGGTTTCCATTGTCAGTCTACGTCTTCAGCAGTGGTTGGATCAAAGCCTGACTTCAACTCTGGAACATACTTCTGTATCTTATATCAGGTCATCAGCAAGACAGAATAAGCAAATAATTAAACAGCAATAAAATGTAGATAATTCTTTTCACAAAAATTAATATTTCTGAATGAAAATTTGCTTCAGAAACTTCAGTATTGACCATCTAGCTTCTTTTTCAGCACAACTTCCAGGTTGTAGACTTGCCACTGAAGCATTTACATAGTTTGATGTCTTTTGTATCACAGCTTTTCCCACCTCTCCCTTCACCCAGTTCTTCAGGAAATGAGATAGAGACAACAAAGGAATGTTGCCACAANGAAGGAACAACCACACTAAATACCAAGAGCCAAAGTGACATCCAAAATACTTCTTCATTATCTGTCTTAAAAGCTGAGTACTAACTATTGATTTCATACTGTAAAGCAGGAGAAAAAGAAGCTGTATTAACAGAGCTGGAAGGAACTAGCCATGCAGACCAGATTGATGCAAATCAGTGGCAAAATAAAGTATGTCTTCTCCTATCAGGCAGTATCCTGTCTTAAGAAATTAGGTGACTTTAAGTACACATGTTCTCAGAATGACAAATAGACTAAAAGCAGCAAGATCTATTCTGTGCTGATCAAGGAAGTGTAATCACCCAAGAATTGTGCTTCCTGAATAAGTACATTATCATTACCTACTGAATGGACCCATTGGAGCAGGTCCCAAGGAGGTCCACAGAAATGGTCAGAGTGTTGGAACACCTCTCATATCAAGAATGGCTGAAAAAGTTGGGGTTGTTCAGTCTGAAGAAGAGAAGGCTCTGGGGAGACCTTAACGGGGCCTTTCAATAGTTAAAGGGGTTTATAAGAAAGACAGAGAGACTTTCTACCAGGGCCTTTAATGACAGGACAAGGGGCAACAGTTTTAAACTGAAAGAGGGTAGACTTAGATTGGGCACCAGGAAGAGCTTTTTTTAGGATGTGGGTGGTAAGACACTGGAACATGTTGTCCAGAGAAGTTGTGGATGGATCATCATTGGAACTGTTCAAAGTCAGGTTGGACGGGGCTCTGAGCAACCTGATCTAGTGAAGAATGTCCCTGCCTGGGGCAGGAGCTTGGACTAAATGAACTTTAAAGGTCCCTTCCAACCCAAACCATCCTATGAATTGCAGTGTCAGTATTGGCATGCTTTGCTCCTCTGACACATTCATGATGTCTGGCACAGTATTATACGAGCAAATGAAGAAATTACCAGATTTATTAGGAAAGGAGGATATAATAGTTCATTTTAATGAAGCATGCTTTTGGAGAGAGAAATGAAAGCAAGAAGCACTCTGTACGTACATACTTGCATATATTTGGGTTGTTTCTCTCATTTCTTTTACATCTGCTGTAAGCAATACACTGGCAGACCAACCAGTTAGGAACAGAAAGATAAAACATAGGACGTCCATAACAACAAATTTATTTTCATTTCAGCAATTAACTAGTTAACTGGAGTTTGTGATTGTAAGACAAACATTTTGGCATAATAAACTCTATCTGAAGGGTTTAACTTACAATTTTTTACAGTTTAAAAGGAAAAAATCAAAAATATTAATGCAATAGTCAGTGTCTTGTCTCAGTTACAGATGAACCCATTTAAAAAACTTGGCACCTGACAGCAAGAAGGAATCCAAATAGAAGCTGTCAGCCTTTTGGAATCTTAGTGCATGACCACTACCAGATTAGTAAAGATACCAAGAGCAACAGAATCACTTAGGCTGGAAGAGAAAGATCATCAAGTCCAACCGTTACTCTAGAACTGCCAAGTCCAAGTTAGATCATATCTATTTCAAATGAGAATGGGTGTGCACAGTATTTAGCATATTCTTTAAATTATGTGTTCTGTATGTAAGATAGCCATTATCTCTCAACTATCAACTATAAATATCTCAGATGTTTATTTAATATCACAGTTTGTAAAAGAATGTAAGACTTCCCTTTTGGGCTAACAGTTTTTGCTAGGAAATTTAAATGGTGACTTTGAGGTAAAAATCCTTTGGATCTTTTTTAAAAACCCAGCATCATTCAGGATTTTACACACTGTCTCTTCCAACTGTTTTCAAGAGGGATACTTAGGGTACAGCTTTGAAGATCAAGAACCTGCGGTGGGACAAACTAATATTTGTCTTAAATTTTAGGATCTTAAAACAAACTGGAAAAGGTTCTACAAAAAGATGAAACAAAGCAGATGTTTTCTCAGTCAGTATATGAAGTTATAGGGTAGCTGCTTTCTACATTTAACTGTAACTATTTTATACCTGGGGGAAACACTGACACATTTTAAAGGAGTTTTCAATCATAAAAGCAGAGTTTTAGACTAAATCCCAGGCTTCTTCCACAAACTTGCTATAGAGAAGATGGAAATATGGCTGTGAATATACAGCAAATATGCTGCCAGGCTTGCATGGGCTAGAATGGAATAGGTATGAATCAGGGTCAAGTGTTTACATGTACACAATCATAAATTATACAGAGGAACAATTCTAAAGGAACTACAATACCTACAGTTATTCTATGCTAGTAAATACAGATACGTTAAGGTACAGGCATACATGGCTAGATTCAGACAATGTACATCAATGGATGTAGAGAACATTGAAGAGCTTTTAAACACAGTGCTCCTCTTCAAACTGTGAACTAAACTTCTCAGTTAATATCCTTATTGAGCAAATGGCTCATAATGCTACCATATATATGGTAGTGTATGTTACCTAGCAAAAAAAAATAAATTATAGGTAAAGCTTTTAAAATTTACTAGAAAATCAATAAACTTCAACGGCACATTCCATTCTGCAGACCTAGTGGCTATATACACACAATTCAGCATCAACCGTAATTACTTCCTCAACGTTAAACCGCAGAACTAAAAGAATCTTTTTAAAATGAGTTCTAGCACCCACAAATTATTTTAAAATACGCTTAATACAAGGATACAATGTCTTTGAAATCCAGCAACGTCTTCAATTTCTTAGTCCATACTCCACCATGCTGATACTGCACTATGTATATGCACATATCTGTTGGTTTACCATGTTTTCTGTTAGTAAAACTTTTCAAGCAGGAGTCTGCTAAGATGAATTACACTCCTATTTTGATTAAAAAATTCTGAAAACCATAAATTACTGTCATGTATATTTAAACTTAAGTATCTGTTATATTTCTGAATTATGACTTGCTGGAAATTTATTTCAGAAATGAGTGCTCTGATATTTTTGGCAATTCTTAAAACAAAAACCTCACTATACTCAGTAATCATCCACATCTGTTAAATTTTAAAAGAGAAAAAGCATCAGATTCAGGCAAAGTTCCAAGAGAAATCTTTGAAACAGAATCTGAAAAACACGGCAGATATTTTATCAACCTTTGTACAAAATACATGAAAAAGGACAGAATAAAGTAGAAAAGATAGCACAGAAATAAAATGTGAAAACTGAAGTATATTCAACTGCTGTCCATCCCATGTCAAGTATTTACACCTGTTACTCAAGATGGACTGCAGAAAGTGGAGTAAACAAGGTTTAGACAAGAGATGGCAGGGACAGGAAATTGAAAGAGCATAAATGAATCATATTCATTTTATATACCTTCAAAAAGAAAAAATTCCAAACACCAACAGCTGCATAGCAGCTTTCCCTGCATAGTGATTTTACAAGTGTCTTACAGTTAATGCTACTCCAGTAGGCGATACCTACTAATCTGCAAGCAGTAGCAGTGTTTAAAAAAAGCCATAACTCAATCAGTACCCTCTAGCAAGCTGAGTGGAAATATGTGAGCTAACTACATGTTCAGCCACAGATGTCTTATGTCAATGATGCTCTCATTACATTGGATCTATAATTGAGAACTACAATTAATGAGAATAGAACGATTTTCCATAAAATTAAGACAAATATTTCTCAGTGTCTACCTAATTGATGTTACAAAACAAAAAGACATGTTAATTTGCTTTGTTTTTTTCATAAATTAGATGGTGGACTCTGCCAAAGGCAAGTGCATTCAATTTTTAAATTAAGCTGATTTCTATAGAAAAGTCAGTATCACTGTGTTTCCCACTGTTTCTCTCCCAGATAAGATGATAGCAGTGCTTGCTTACTTGCAAATTGCTTCATAGGGTTCAGTTACAAGTCTGTACTACCTGTTCACTAGCAAATTAGAGTGCCAAACATTGAAAAGTTTTCAGCAGAGATGTTCATAACATTTTACTACTATTTAATAATCACTTACACCCTTTTCACTTTACAAATTTTAACCACAAAGATTCACATCAAATGCTGCTGAGTTAGAAGTGACCTGTAGAGACTGTCTAGTCTTACCCCTGTGCTCAAAGCAGGGTCAACAGCAGTGAGGTGCTCATGACCATATGCAGTTAAGTTTTGAAGAACTCCTGAGAGAGAGACTGCACTGTTCCAGTGTTTGACTATCTCCACCATAGAAAAAAATATTTTATTTTAAGGACCAGGATTGAATTTTTTTGTTGCCACTCTCTAGACTTCCAAGCACACAAAAATTTGCAGTTCCCCCAACTACCAACACAGGCCCTCCGCCTGTCTAATACCTGGACCTTATACTTGCCAGCTAGCCCAGTTTGTAGCTTGCTAGGCAAATTAAACACATGTGCCCACACACCCCAAGTTAGGGAAAAACATGAACTATGGTTCCTCCAGCAGTTGATGCTTAGGCACACAGGTTCTATGAGCCACAGCTCCACGATCATACTGCCTGCTTCCATGAAAGCTTAGTTATCACTGGAGAGCTAAATTAGATTTGCTAATCAGAAATATCAAGGCTGATGTTATGCTTTGTGTGCTGAGTTGGATTCATGTTTTTTGTGACATATGAAGAAAAAGGAAATTACAAAATCTATCACCACTTCAAGCTGTCTTGCAAGGGAACTGTTATATTGCCACTGTGAGTTTCTACCACAGAAATTACTGATTGATACCCATGATTTCAAAGAGTAAGTGTATACAAAACTCATCTGGGCTAAGAAAATTACTTATTTTCAAATCTAGGTCCACATTTTGCTTCATATATAATCTATAACTTTTTGTTCACCTAAATCTGCCATGGATAAGCAAAACCTATCATTCTAATTTTATTACCACTGGGTAGATCAGTGAGTGACATTACTTTAACTTCCTAGATTGGTGGTTGATGCCCCATGGCTGTCAGGTGTTTAAGAGGCATTTGGACAATGCCCCTAATAACATGCTTTAACTTTTGGTCAGCACTGAAATGGTTAGGCAGTTGGACTAAATTATTGTTGTAGATTTCTTCCAGCTGAAATGTTTTATTCTATTCTAAATAGAAAAAAATAGTTAGTAGGGATGACCCAACGGTATAAACAGAGGACCATAAACAACTTTGGCCTGCCCATTTTGCCCTGCATACAGGTCCTTGCTTCAAAGTTTTTACGAAGGTCAATTCTCTTTGACTGATTGCAAATCTAAGTGCTCAGAAAGTTCTTTCTGTCTTCACTGAGGCCTCAATGGCTGCACTAGGTTCCTTTCAGAAACTGCTACCTGACCTGTAGCCTCCCACTGACATGTTATTTCCCAGTTACTGCTACACCACAGTAGAATCTTCCCACCCCTCACTGTTCCCAAGCTCATGTGCAGGAAAGGAGCCATCCCTTCCTTCAGTTTGCCCAGTCCAGTCTGAACTCAGCCATTACTAAGACAAAAGAATTGTGAACAAATATTGCCTATCAAAGATGGTTTTCAGGAAAGAACTGTATGTTCTAAAAAAACTAGGTTAGCACAGTCAGTTTTGTTACTAGACTTGTTTAAGATTCACATCAGGGAAGATAGTGAAAAAACATGCAGCAGAACATTTATTACGATTATTTTACTCGGATCAGATTGAAATTAATTCAGTTACAAATCAGCTGTCTGAGAATGGATGAGAATGAACTTTTATATAGCCGAGACCAAACAAGACCAAAAGCTTAGAAATAAACAACTACTAGAGCAACCAGTGTGACTCTTGTGAGCACTCTATCATTCGCGACTCACATGTGCAACACTGAGATGTTACTAAATCTAGGATTGGAAATCTGCAAAAATCACAGCCACTATAGCCTCAGCATTTCCATACCTTCTATTTCATGTAGAGACTACTGTGCTTTAAAATACCAGACACAGAGCGTATTCCATAGGAGTGAACTGAGAGCAAAAACTTCAGTTCAAACAAATCATCCATTTGTTAAGAAGTTATATTGAAAAAACACAACAGCGATTTCCTTAACACAAACAAGCCAGTAGGAATTCAAGCCACTGACTTAAACAATGAAGACACAGCTGTTCAATAGTAGTACATAGAAAAGTATTTTCAAACTAACACACCCGGAACCACCTCCTCCTTCTGTAAAATCTGGTACTCACTTCATTTCATACCTTAACCTGCATTAACAAATATTCTGGCTCCGCTACAAACTTCTTATTATCTCTATATAAACATCATCTCAAATCACCACCTTGAAGCCTAAAAGAAGCCAGGAGGTTGAAGATGACTAGAAATGGTATCACAGATAATAGCTGAAAATAATAACTGTAATTCCTGTAAAAGTCCAGTATTCATTAGAATGAAATACAAAGCATAGATCTTTAGGTTATTGGATTCATTTTTTTTTTTAAATAAGATCTGCACATCTTGCTTCTCTTATCAGTTCTACCGATTCAGTGCTGACCTACACTTTACTAACACTAAATTTTTGCAGCCATGGAATTTTCTGAGGTTTTATAGATGCTCATTTATGATTAAATAAACAATATGTTTCTTATTTGGTTATTGCCAATTTATTTATTTATTTCAAACCCCACATTGTCTCAAAACCAAATTAGTATTCAACTTTTCTCTTTGGGCTATGGCACAAAACGTCTACTGCTTAAGCAAAATAATAAGTAAATGTTTGGACAATTGACATATTCTCTGACACTGTCATCTAGAACTTTTATCTAGAAAATACAAGTACGTTGACCTGGAAGTCACAATAAACTTCTAGAAAAGTTTCACTCATTGAACAGTCATTCTCATCTTCTGAAAATTGAGATACTATATAAACAAACTCTTTACTGGACTTGATTTCATTCACGCAAGTTTCAAAAATACAGGCTTGGAGGTACACACTATGATGTGTGTCAGATACAAGTACTAGGAAGCAAAGACAGACTGTCTATTTAACTTGTATCCCTGAGGTAAAGTTCCTGAAAATCTGAATCTGGATCTAAATTTCCTGCCTCTGGCCCTTTTGTAGGGAAAAAGGAGTCATGAAACTTTCTACAATTATTATTTGGAGGTAGCAGGAATCTTCTGGACAGAAAACAATTGGAGTTTTGGATAAAGTTCTGTTAACATAGTAAAATCTGTAAAATGCTTTTTAACCTAAGGAAAAACTTGAAGATTTGCCTTCAATATAATCTGGGGACTCAGGAGGTTCTGAGTTGATCTGGAACCAGGTTTCATGTTAGTTGATTAACATTGATATTTCAATGCAATATGATTACAAAGTAAAAGATGAAATACCAGTTTAAACTACCACAAAGAACCCAAATGTTTTCAGACTGATATTTCTTGATTTTTAGTCAACTGGACTACAGTAAGAAATACAAGTTGCCACTCATAGAGCAAATGCAAAGGGCAACTCCTGTAGTTATCAAATTCACTAGAAATTAAAAAATTGTTTTACATGATATCCCACGGAAAACAAAAGGTAAATATTTCCTGCACCTAACACAAGTACTTGAGAAAACTGCTCTGTGTAATTCATTCTAATGGTGAAAGTTTTGGCTGATACTTGAAAAGTTAGTCAGAGTGAAGTTGCTAAATGTCAACAGTACCTTCAGAAAAGCACAGCTCATTCATATTTGACAAGATTTGCATTAGATTATTCTATTATTATATACAATACAGAGGACATTTAAAAAGATTTACAGTACCACCAGCAACAGGCAGGAAATACTTGGCAAGTGGCAATAGCCCTGCCATTGACAACCAAAATCATAACCATAACTGAACAATGACTAGGTATTTAAACTGTTAAAAACACAAACAAAACACCTGAAAAACCACACACCCCTCAAAATGATGTTAGAGCATATTCTGCCTACAGTCACAGAAGGTATTGCAGCAATAATGATGGTGATGATAGGGTTGAGTGTTTACGGGTAAGAATCAAGGGGAAGGCCAATAAGGCAGGCACCATGGTGGGAGTCTGTTATAGACTGCCTAACCAGGATGAAGAGGCAGATAAAATATTCTATAAACAGCTGGGAGAAATCTCATGATTGCTGGCCCTTGTTCTAATGGGGTCTTCAACATACCAGATGTCTGCTGGAAATACAATATAGCAGAGATGAAACAGTCTAAGAGGTTCCTGGAGTGTGTGGAAGATAACTGCCTGACACAGCTGGTGAGGGAGCCAACTAGGGAAAGCACCCCGCTGGACCTGTTGCTTGTGAATAGAGAAGGACTTGTGAGTGATGTGGTGGTTGAAGGCCATCTTGAGCATAGCGATCATGAACTGATTCTTGGAGAAGGAAGGAGGGAGGTCAGCAGAACTGCTACCTTGGACTTTCAGAGGGCAGACTCTGGCCTGTTTAGGAGATTGGTGACAGAGTCCCTTAGGAGAAAGTCCTGAAGGGCAAAGGAGTCCAGGAAGGCTGGACGCTCCGTAAGAAGAAAATTTTAAAGGTGCAGGAGCAGGCTGGCACCGTGTGCTGAAAGATGAGCTCACAGGGAAGACAACCATCCTGGCTGAACAGAGAGGTTTAATTGGAACTCAGGATAAAAAGGAGAGTTTATGGCCTTTGGAAGAAGGGGCAAGCAGCTCAGAAGGACTACAAAGATGTTGCTAGGCTATGCAGGTGAAAAATTAGAAGAGACAAAGCCCAACTAGAATTTAATCTGGCTACTGCTGTAAAAGATAACAAAAAATGTTTCCATAAATACACCAGCAACAAAAGGAGAGTGAAGGAGAATCTTTATTGGATGCAGTGGGAAACCTAGTGACAAAGGCTGAAGTAACTTAATGCCTTCTTTGCTTCAATCTTTAGTAGTAAGACCAGTTTTCTCCAGGTACCCAGCCCCCTGAGCTAGAAGACAGGAATGAGGAGCAGAATGGAGCGCCCATAATCCAAAGGAGATGGTTTGCGACCTGCTGCACCACTCAGACACACACAGGTCTACAGGACTGGATGGGATCCACCCAAGAGTAGTGAGGGAGATGGTAGATTGCCCCAACCCACATGCAGAACCTTGCACTTGGACTTGTTGAACTTCATGTGGTTTGCTCTGGCCCACCTTNGTCAAGGTCCCTCTGGATGACATCCTTTCCCTCTAGCATGTCTACCGCACCACACAGCTTGGTGTCATCAGAAACCTTGCTGAACGTGCACTCAGTCCCACTGTCCATGTCGCTGATACAGATGTGAAACAGCGTCTGTCCCTATACCTGCTGAGGAACACCACTTGTCACTG
>VZRW01009543.1:90839-93449 GCA_013398125.1 Aegotheles bennettii | reverse complement strand
CCCACAGCCACTGCTCTCTGCTCTGCGTGACTATAACATTATAGTGATTTTCACCATTGCATTGTAATATGGGTTTTGAGTACCAAATGAAGTACTTAAAGATTTAAATTTAAGTGAAAATTTGTTAAAATTTGCAGTTTTGTTTCAATTCTGAAACTGAAAAATTATTTCTACAGAGGTCTGGGTATATCTTAGATGCACATTATAATCTGTAAGAAATCTGATGATTTTTAGAAGATGAGTACCTCTACTCTAAAAAGGAAGGCCATTTCTGTGTATGAGGGTGGGCATTCCAAGCTAATATTCACTTCTGAAAATTTCACAGAATCACAGAATCCTAGGGGTTGGAAGGGACCTCGAAAGATCACCCTTTACATATTTGTAAACATGGATGAGGTCACCCCTCAGTCTCCTTTTCTCCAAGCTAAAGAGACCCAGCTCCCTCAGCCTTTCCTTATAAGGCTTACACATAAAGGCTTACAAACTTTCCTAACATAAATTTTCATTGCAAGAAATTAGTCTAGTTATTAGAAAACTATCAGACAGTCAAAAAGAATGCAAGTAGTCTATGTGACTGTGATTTGGGAGAGTTAAGGCAGACTAAATAATCTATTAAAATATATTCCATACTAAAAAAGATTGAAAATCTACTATAAAATAAGGCACAATAAGGGGATGATATGGGATGACTGACTTGCTATTAACCACACCATTGTTTTTCCTTAAATAAATAAAAGACTTCAGACTCTAGTGCTGCCCAATATATATTTTTCTTAAGCATTAAATTTCCATAAAATCAGTCACTGTGACCTGAAAAATAGCTGATCTGTGGTTGAGGAATATTTTCTAAAGGAATTCCTTAGGAATTTTTATTAGCTGTCTAGATATATGTAACAATAAGATAGAGACAATCCATCTTCAAAAAAAGCTCCAGTATTTGGAAAAGATTTTAAATCTTTTGAGGATTTAACAATTCTTTAGTTTTATTCCCTCTCCCTGAGACATTTTCATAACTGTGCTTAGTACAATTTTAACAATTTAAAAATTGTATTCCTACTTTCAGCTGGTCATGACTTCCATCTGTATAAGCACTTCCAAGAGAAACTTGTGGACCTCATTGTAGCATGAGATTAAGCACCTTTGAAAGATGCTCATCTTTCTCCATTGACTGCAGAAATAGCTTAGATACCTAAATTCTGTTCAATTAGTCTTTTTTAGCTGAATGTAAGTGAAGTAAGTTTTAGTCTGTCTAAGGACATTTATGAAAACAGATGAAACGTAGGTTGGGTTTTCTAAAGAAAGATGTTTGGAAGCTGCAAACAAGACCTCAGATGAGCTTTTTTCCTTACTCCACTGAGTGAGGAAAATATCACAGTAGTATAATAAAACTTGAAGTTTTTGTCTTTCCATAGACTTCCTACTCCGGATATTTCAGGGTTGTTGGGAGATAACATATGACATGACTCTAAAGCGGAACCCTGGAATGTTTGCCAGATTTGTGTTTATATTCTTGACAAACTCTAGAATCTTGAAGGAAATAAGAGGGAAAAAAAACAAAAAAAGCAATGTTGATGTTGTTTCTTAATTTTCTTTCCTTCCAAAGGAAGACATATGTAGATCAAAAGTTGTATTGTTTTATTATGTGCCTGTTGTGTCCTTTTAATTTTGTTTTATAGTTATTTCTGTCTTTATGTTAATTTCTAAACCAATCAAGAACTACAACATAAATGAGGATCATCTATTAAGTGACACAATATTTTTTCATTACATAAATGCTGTAAAAGGAATGTAAAATGCTGAATTTCTGCAAATAGTCCTGCATGACTCTAATCACAAAACAATGTATTAAATAGCTTCTATTTTTCTCATGTGGGAGACAAATTAGTATGTCCCTTTGTAGCAGAGTCAGCTGCTGCATGACAGTTGCTGCCCATTTAATAAGGAATAAGTTATTTCAGTTATGGTACAAAATAATCACTAGACTTGAGACATGCAGGCAAAGCAAGGCCTGGTATAGGTTAGATCATTAATCCAAGACTGTGATACCCAATATTTGGGATCCATTCTAGGGCATTTCTGTTATTTTTCCAGGCCAGTTCTCAAAGCTTATGTCCTTTCGACTACTGCATGGCAGGTTAGGGCTCTGAGTGTAATAAGCAGACACTGTGTTGAACAAATCTTTTTTATACAAATATCCGTAAGAATAAAACAAAAGGAAAAATAATATCAACAAAACTGAAACATTAGCAGATAGTTTTCCATGATGACTAACAGATTGACACAAAGGATTTTGAGTACTTTATGTATTTATTGTTTTTAAAGGCATTAAATGTACTAGATTAAATAATTCATTTATACTTGAAAATTTATTTCAAAGACTGAAATCTGCCGCATAGTATCTTTTTAATATAAGATGCAAAAGAAAAGTATGGCCCTTAACTTGCAAGATACTATGTTTCATCATTTGGGACACCAATTTAATGTGATTTAACATTAAGCTTTCTGAATTTTGTGATCCATTGTAACAGCCTCCTTTGCAAAGAAAGGTAACTCTATCTGGCATTCACAACCCAGCATGACTCCAGCATTTTAGAAAGCAATGACTCCTAA
>VZRW01009543.1:53339-85839 GCA_013398125.1 Aegotheles bennettii | reverse complement strand
TATTTTTTTCCCCTCCAACAGTCTTGTTTTATACTTCCGATTCCAATTTTGATTCTCATTCCAGAACTTCAAAGTTTTACAGGTTAGAACTTATGTTTTAGGCTTGACTTCAGACAGTTTGATGCTACTTACATGCAACTGCCAATCTGGGTTGTTTGGGGTTTTTTCTGTGTATGTAAACAATACGTCAAATGGACAGATATCCCCTAGAATGCTGTAGTGCTCTCTCTAGAACATCAAATGCCAATATTAACTCCACTATTTCCTTCTGTATTTTGGTTTAATGCCTTTATTTAGAGATTGTTTTTATCCCTTTTCACTGTTTCACCAACATACATTCATGTTCTCTCACGTTTGTGATTTTGTACATATATCTGTTTCAAATGCTTGCCATATTTTTTTGACTATTGAAATGTTAAAAACAGAAAAAAAAACATTTAATATCTGTAATTGTAAGGGTTTAAATATTTCAATTTTCAAATCCATTAGAAGTGGGAGAAAAAAAACAGACACTAAACACCTATTTCCTATTTTTCTTGTTTCTACAACATATACGATGTATTGTTTTTTCAGAATTCCTATGGTGTTTCAAAAAACTAGGTTCAATTTGATTGAGAGACTGTGTTACCCTTAATGCTGATTTATCCAAAACCTTTACACAGTCCATGGAAGTTTATATAGTACCAGTATTCTAGATAGTATATCTAGATAGAGTGTATTTACAGAAATGAAAAAAATTAAAAATATGCAGCATTATTAAGCATAATAAATCTCAAAGAGTCAGTATTTGGATTAATTTAAAGTAAGCACCTTCTAAACATCATTTTCACTTCAAAGAGATGTTGAAAATGTTGTGTCAACAAGTTCTGTAATGAGATTACTTTTCTTTTCCAAATCCAAACATGGTCCAAAAGTGGAAAAGAAGAGCCATAGAAAAATCAATGAAACAACTGAATAGCATTTTTAACACCATAAAATATAAGGCTTGATTCAAGCTTGACAAAAACAGTACAATTGACATCAATGAACTATTTACCTAAATGTAAGTTTCAAGGATGCATCCCTTAGATGTAGAAAATACCTATTAGGTAATCAATCCATCTCCCTGTCATGGCTCTTGCATTTTTTAGTTATTTATCTGGTCTAGTTTAAGTGTTTTAATTGATGAGACATTCAAGGCTTCATTAGAAAGACCAAAGGAACAACTTTCAGATTGAGCTTTGAGTGTTTTAGTTTAACAATAGAAACAATTCCAGCAGAACTTAATGAAATATTTCCATCCCCCCACGTAAAATTTCATCAAGTCTCAGCTGAATCAGATTTAAAACAAAGAAATTATCATGCTCTGAAAGGGGCACAACAGTACAGATACATAAGAACTAGCAGACACGCTGTAATAACATAATTCATAGTCACAGACTACTGCATTAGTTGGCAAAAAATCCCAACTTTGCATAGCTTGTCATAACAAAGAATTGCCAACTATTTATTTTAGTGTTCCTAATTGTTGTCAGAATATGACCTGGGTCCGTGACATAGAATTTTTCAAAGTCAGCCTGGGAAAAGGAGTGTACATTTATCAATGTTTTTATTTTATTCACCAATGCAGCAGCAGTTGTGAAGGTCTGTTTTTATTTAATTCTCAAGATTTTGTTGTTAATGGAAAAGCTGTCTCATAAATTAGGCAAGTGCTCAATTACAGGCCTGACAAAGATTGATTTAGTTCTATGTTTGGTCACTACTGGCAAGTGAGGGCTAGTGAAAACCTAGTCAGAACTAATGGTACATCACCTTATAGATGATCAGGGAATAAGCAGATTTAAGAAGAAAAATGGTTATATAATTGCATATTCTGTGAAGTCTTGGTCAGAGGACATCTGAAGTCACTCTGAACCTTTCCATTGACTTTCATGTGTTTTGTCTCAGACACCAATCACAAAAACCCTGTTGAATGTGGGCACAGTGTTGTGGTGCTTAAGGAACAGACCCTCTCTGGGAGTTATAGGTGGCTCATGTCTTGCTGAAGAGATACTCCTGAACTGGGATTTATGCTGTGAAAAAGAAGGTAAATAATTTTAAAAAGATATTTCACTGAATGTGCGTTGTCAATGATAAGTCCTAATACTCTTTTATATTGCTTTTATAGTTGCAATTTCACCTTCAAATTCAGAGTGAACATTATTAGTAGAGATCTAACACTCAAGTGTCAATGTTGATAATGTTAATGTGGAGGGAAAGCAAAGCAATTTGAAGTAGTCATGCCTCATTGAAGGAGGACTATACTACCTTACAACTACTAGAGCTAAGGGATAAAGAACAAGTAACGTTGAAAATCACATCAGATGAGAAGCCAAGATGTGAATAAAATGTCACCAAATATTAGTGAAATCCAATGGAAAACAATGTCTTCAGGTGATACTGCTAATTCAAATGTGAAGGTCTGATAAGAGACTGTATGAGTCTCTAGTTCATGTTAAATCATGAGATATGCATGCATAGGTATTGATATAGGTTATATGACTCAGTGTGTTAGGAAATTATGTAATTAATGCTCCCATATCAACATGATACAACATTATGATACAGTCTTTATTTTCATAGTCATACACTATTTTTCTCATGGAATCACTAAGATCAAAGGTTATATCAATATATTTTAATTTATATATGAACTGGTTTTTTACAGGATCTCTTCTCATATCCTTCAGAAAATAGAAAGTGCATATAGAAGAGATGAGGAATGTAACTACCTAATTTAACCACCCATCCAGTTTAGGTAAACATAACCCCTAGGAACTGGGTTGTTGTGAAAACCTTTGCTCTACAGCCTGCTGTGCCACAAAGTTCTTGGGTGACAGCAGGCAGGTAACTCAGACCAGTATTTTCAAAGTTAATAATGAGATATTTTCTTTGGGTACTTGATTCAAGAGTATATATTTCATTCCATATATGACCTGAAACCCCTAATTTCATCAGAATTAAATGGCTATTTTGGGCTGATGAAAAGATACCTGAAAAGCTAGCCAAAAAGCCCAAGTACTCTGAAAGAAACAGGTAGCTGGTGCCTGATGTTAGGACTTTGAATAGGATATTTCTGACTTCGATTTCTTTGTATTTCAGCCTTTCTGATCTTTAAAATGCTGCTTCCTCATCTCAGAGAAGTCTTCTGTAATGCTTATGATGCATGAAAATACAACAATGATGACAAATAAAAGCCTAGATTAATTAAAAGATTAAACTCTTTCTGTCTAGACAAGAATGTCTAGCTGGGAAGAAGAGTTCGGAGCTTGTGCCAAACACTGATCTTAAACTAACTTCTCTCTGATTAAGTTCTATTTGAGACAAAATAATAATAATAATAATAATAATAGTAATAATAATAATAAATAAATCAGAGGGTTTTATCCAATTATATTAGCTAGGTTCACCCATCTGAAATTTGCATAGCATTCACCTGGAGCTCTAACCTTGGAAGTCACCATTGCTGTTCTCAGCCATCATCCTCTCAGTCAGATTTAAACAATTAACTGTGCTGTTGTATCATTAGAGATGCATGGATCATTTTGTAGAAGTAGCAATAAGTCTGTCAACCCTTTACCCACTGAAGTCAATATAGTTAGTCTTGATTTGCAATGGTATAAAGGAGAACACAAATTGGCTTTCTTACTGTAGCAACCAACTCCACTTTCAATCTGAGTTTTCCTGCTGACAGTGTTAATATTTTGTGTCTCACAGTGAATTAAAGAAAATTAAGCACAAAGTGTGCAATGCAACATGTGGAAGTAGTGGAAGCCTACTGTGCTACAGTAAATGTAGAATACAAGGCTTTTGAGTGTTTCCTTGCTACAGGAATTTATATGATAGGTTACTGATCTTCATGGTTCAGAAAGGTGGAAATTTTAACTTTCAGATGAGAACAAAAGAGTTTTCCATAGGCAAGTGCAATCTCTAAAGTAAACCAATATTAAAAGAAAAATAGACCAACCTTTTCATGTAACATATTTATAAGGAAAGAGATCTGTAATTGCAATGAAAATACTTGTCTAACTTCAGTCTGTGGGCTACAGGAGAACCTGTAGTTATGCTCCACTAACACTTGCTGACACAAAGGTATCTCCAGCACAAAGCTCTTTCTAGTTCAGTTTGTAAATGAGAGGCTGTTTAGTCTTCAGTATAAAGAGTGAGGAAAGGTGTCAGTTCTTGAAACTTTTGAATGTCATAAAAATTCTTGTAAGGACCTGTCAGTTTTAACCACACTTTTTAACAAAATTTAAGCTCAATTTACAACTATTAGTAGCTTTGAAGCATCACTGAATATTTAAGTACAAGGAAGTATCCTGGAGTTTTTAAGCCAAATCTAGCAGGTTTTTGTTTACTTGAATTTTGTTTTCTGGTATTGCAAATTGTTCAAGCTTAATCAAGGTAAAAAAGAATGGTGGCTGAAAAGATTAAAATGTTATAGAGGTGATGAAAACTGAGGATATAAGAAGACATATTCCTTTGCAGGCCCTGTATAGAAGGCTTATGTGAAACTGAAGACTCAGTCATGCTCTCCCTCTAGGTCAGCTGCACATAGGCATTCAGTGATATGTTCTGTGCAGAGTAGAGATGAGACAAGCACATGACATTTCAGATTGGAACTGTCAAATATGCTGATTTGCTGAATGGAGAAATCTTTTTCTCATACCTCACTTAAAAAAAATTTCTTTACTTGCAATGTTCGATTTTCTCACTGCTTCTTTATTGCCACCAAGAAAAAGTGCAATTACAATTTACAACCACAACCAACAAAAAAGAAAATCATCATTACCACCTTTCTCCTCCCTGCATATATGAGGGGGTATAGGATTTTGGATAAAGCAAATAAAGAACAGATGGTCAGATAGAAACATCTGCTTGTGCTTAAAACAAGCTGGTCATTCACTACACCAAGCAAGAAATTGGCCTTACATGCAGTTACATCTACATTGTTTACTTAGATGTATCTCGTGCTAGTTTTCCATAATAAGAAAACAATAAGGCACTAAAAAAATAGTCACCAGTTTCCTCTTGTGACCAAATCCTACTTTTACTCTCAGTATCAAGTAAAACATTCAAAGTTTGAAAACAAATAACAACAACAACTGGCAAATTGAAAAAGCATGTGGTTTCGTTATTACACATGTTCTGTGAAATCACTCTTAAAAAAAATCAAAGTTTTATATGCTAAATTAGTGTGTGGTTGTGTGGTTTTTAAGACTTCTGTGGCTTATAGATAGCATATGTACTTTATAATATGGTAGTTATTAAATAAACAGTAGGTATTCTCATGAATGGTAAAGGAATAGGCTTATAAAATCTGTGCAGTGTAAATTACCACTGCATAAATAAAACTTAGCTTTGTATAGAGTATTTAAAGGAATTGTATGACTATTTTATATCTTTAATTAAAAATACAGAGTTGAGTAAGCAGCAAATACCAATGGCATAGAGGAATTAAGGTAAGGAAGAAAGGATATGTTCTCAGCTGACACTTAAAACAGATAGTGTGTGGGGAGACATAAATATTGAAGATTATTCCAGATGCTTACAGCTGTAGAGGGTGTTCTGGCCCCAACGGTAACGACACAGAGAAAACAGAAGTGGCCAGCGTAAGGAACACAACAGGGACAGTATCTTGAAAATAAGGATAGGTCCCAGATGTCCGCTGGCCAGCAACAAAATTAGTCACACAGGGGACATGAGAAATTTTGCTGTGGTTTGCTGTGCGTAACATAAGAATCGGAGACATTTCCAGGAGCACCAGGATTTGGGACACTACCCTGGGGAAGCCCAGGCTGAATGAGGGCACCCTGCCAGGATACATGTTGGGTTGGGAGTGTCAGCCTAGACAGAGAGCAGAATCTGTCAGAGATAAGGAGAGCTGCAATGTGGCAAGAGGAGGATTTTCAGATCCTGGAGCCACAGCCATTGCAAAGGTTCATGTCAAGGTTAAAGTGATAGAGACAAATGGGAAGCACAAACCTAGAAGAGACATGAAGAAGACAGATTTATGTTTCATGGTACTCGTTCTGGTAAAATCAGAAAACAAAAAAAGCCTTCACTGCTGTCTTGACAAAATTAGATCAAAGTAGATTAGACAAAAACATTCATAGATTATTTCCATGTGTCAATGTAAAAATACTTATACTCCAATGAATTACAGATCACCAGTACCCAAGACAGAATAATGACAACTGATTCACTAAGTTATGAATGTACATTTATCTGATAGTAACAACTTAGTTAATTCTTTAGTACACATTTTTTCTTATCTACACTTTAAGATTGAATACCTATATGAGACTTGGATATACTTACTTTACCATAAAGTTTATGACATTGTGTCCTATAATGACATGCAAATGGGAGACAATATATGCCTCTATCATACAGAATATTAGAGAAACTAAATGGATTTCTTATGAAAAAATGAATGGATTAAAATGTAGCTTGTTTTCATGGAAAGGTAATTAAAACCAGATTGTTTTCTAGAAAATGGAATATTTGAAGAATTCACTTCATGGTTAAAAATGTACAAAGATACCTAGTTAATTCTTTTGCATGACCACAGAAATCAATGACAGAATGTAAATTTTTAACACAGGACATGAAACTTCAACAGTGTAAAGGAAGCTCTATTGATCCTAAGCTACTTTTTCTGCCTCTCTGTGGAATTTTTTCACAGAATCTTCACTGGTTCAGTCCCAAAAATTTACAGAAACATTATACTACACTTATGAACTTTAATAAACACTAGAAATTTGCATCACAACAACAGAAATGTACTTTTGGATTTTCAATACTTTCCACTCAAACTATCTGCCATATTAAAAATACAATAACAAGGATGACAGTTAATGTGATGAATATACATTTTGATATTTCCTACTTTAAAATACAGCTTTTATGCATTTAAAATATGTTAATTTACTGTTGTTTAACCCCAGCCAGCTGCTCCCTCATTTCCCCTTGGTGGGATGGGGGAGAGAATCAGAATGGTAAAAATGAGAAAATTTGTGGGTTGAGATAAAGACACTTCAATAGGTAAAGCAAAAGGTGCACAAGCAGGCAAAGCAAAACAACGAAATCATTTATTACTTCCCATCAGCAGGCAGGTGTTCAGCCATCTCCAGGAAAGCAGGGCTCCATCATATGTAACGGTTACTTGGGAAGACAAACACTATTGCTCTGTATGTTTCCCCCTTTCTTTCTTCTTCCCCCAGCCTTATGTGCTGAGTATGACAACATATGGTCTGGAACACCTCTTTGGTCAGTTGGGATCGGCTGTCCCAGTTGTGTCCCCTTCCAGCTGCTTGTGCACCTCCAGCCTCTTCGCTGCTGGGGTGGTGTGAGAAGCATAAGAGGCCTTGACTCTGTGTAAGCACTGCTCAGCAGTAACTAAAACATCCCTGTATCATCAACACTGTTTTCAGCCCAAATCGAAAACATAGGCCATACTAGCCACTATAAAGAAAATTAACTCTATCCCAGCCAAAACCAGCATAATCTCCACCTTTTATTCCACACCATTTATGTCATGCTCAAGTCCTTTGATATAATGCCCACATATCTTTCCCCTAGTCTAAGGACCACCCTTATAAAATGCCTGTAAAATATTCACAAATGTCCACAAATGGTCCACTGAGTTCATTCAGTCCATCACTTTGGGCTCCAACTGTTGTGGTGGTCACTCAGGAGAGAAGAGGTGGTGTGTTGTGTGAAGTTACTGGGCACCAAAGCTAGCTCAGGTTGGGTAACTGCTGCTCTTGCACTGCTACTTGTAAGGATTGTCCTCCATTGTTTCAGGTGGCTCCTGCTACAGTTATTTCCTATAACATGCAACTCAAATCCTGGGTTACAATACTTTAAAGGTACATCCATTACAATTACAGGTGCAAGTTGGAACATAGGAGGTTCTGGGTGAACATAAGGAAGAATTTTTTCACTGTAAAAGTGACAGGCCACTGGAACAGGCTGCCCAGAGAGGTTGCGGATTCTCCTCTGGCAACATTGAAAACCCAACTGGGTGCATTCCTGTGTGACCTGTTCTAGGTTGTCCTGCTCTGGCAGGGGGTTTGGACTAGATGATGTTTCGAGGTCGCTTCCAACCCCTACCATTCTGTGATTCTGTGATCTCTATCCCTGGTCCCTGTGGGCAAGGTTATGGTGTTTGATATTGCAATGAACTTCTCCTTGTGCTCCTAGCCTGACTAGCAACAAGGGGTTCCTGCTACAGTGATTCCCATAATGTGCAACTCAAATCATGGCCTACAATAATTTAAAGGTATTTCCATTACAATTTCCACCCCTGGACCCTTTGGACCAGACCATTTGGGTTAACATTGCAATGAACTCCTCCTCTAAAAACATATCTGTGTTATCAACACCTGTTTTCATCATAAATCCAAAACACAGCTCATACTAGCTATTATGAAGACAATTAGCTCTACCCCTGCCAAAATCAGCACACATATAAATCAAGAGTATAATTTTTCACATTTTTTTTAAGTAGGAGCTTTTATTTAAACCCATAACCTAAAGTATCTCAAGTGAGTAGAATGAAAGAGAGCAAATTAATTCTAGTAATTCAAAGAGACAGGACAACATTTTTCTAACCAGGAAGGTTTTAAGGATCACAAACCTTTTTTGTCATTCATGTGAAACTTATTTCTCTTTTGATTGATGCCAGTCTACCTACTCAGTGCAATTATTTACAGACATGTTTCAAATAAATTATAAAGCTTGGTCTAAATATTCTAAACATGATAATCAACATATTATAGACAGTAACTGTAAGCAGAGTAGATCTTGAAGATGTGCCAAATTACCACCCATTAGTTCAGTTACTGAACTAAAGATACCAGCTGTCTCATTTGCAGGCACTTTGGGTATTTTTCTTTCCATATTGGCTGCTATCTATTGGACATTTCATTCTGAATTTAAGGAATCATTATTCCCACCAGGCATCAGTCTATATTTTGTACATGACCCTTTAAAGTGGATACTTAGCTGCTGCTGACAAGACTAAGTGGATGGCTTGTATTCTGCTAATATTCTAAAGCTCTTCTGATGCACAAGTATCATGCACCACAATGAAATAATTGCTTGTAATACACTTTCAAGTTTAATGCTGAGTGAAATGGAATGGTGGGAGTCAGCAAAAAGAGCTGGATAAGTATAAATTATCTTAAAACTTTGGTCATTCTTCATTAGTACTAAGCAATTCTGAATTACAAACAGTCAACTGCAAAACATGAGAGCTAACAATCAAGCTTTACATGCATGAGAGAATAGGATGCTATCCTCATCAAGCTGACTCTAAGAGCTGCACTTTGTCCAATGTGTTGAACTACTTTCACTAACATTTTATCAATTTTAATTGCACTTAAAAGAATTAATTCAGTGAAACAACTATTTGAGTACCTTTTTACAGTGTAATTGACAATAGCATATGAAGTTTGCTAAATAAAAATTGAGCTGTTATTCATATATTTTGTTCACTGAAATGAATTCTTATTTTAATCTCCCAATTTGCCCAGTTTATAGAATCAGAGAATCTGTAGGCATGCAAGAGCTATACATTTTGTTTCAAAACAATATGCTAACAAAGCCTTCAAAAACTTTAAAGTCAATAAAACATGTTTACAAAATTAGTCTCCATGATAGTGCAATCAAAATTACAAGATAATACAGCGTACGTTCTTTAGATTTAAATTTTTACTAACAACAGTTGTTGCTGGAATAAATTCCACTTACATCAAAGGAATATTGAACAAGTGTGAGAGAAAAATGAGAACTTTTTACCTCATTTTAGTTTCTAATTGATCAATATGTCAAATTTCATGCCTACAAGGAAACTTTTTTGTTTCCTTGATTGTTGATTTTTTGTAATATTTTGTGTCATCCACCAGAATAATGCCATTTGGTCTCACTATCTTTCAGAAACCATTGTAATTTAAATTGTGAAGGAAAAAATGCCTTTACCTTTCAGATAAGAAAAGCTACCTCAGTTCATGACACCAAAAGTTCAGGATGAGTTGATATATTGGCCTGCATAATTAATCACATTTTGTATGGGAACTCAGTAAGGCTTTAGATTGTTTTGATCTTCTCATTTGTCCCTAATATACTTCTTCCTAGAAAATCTGCATTAGGTAATTCCAGGAAAATACCTTTTCTTTCTGATCTATATCACCAAAATTTTCCAAGATGAACTTCCATACTCCCTGAATCTCCACAAGATACTTGTGTTACTCAAGCAGTTTTCTTCAACCTTGAGGTCTGAAAGGCAATTTTTCTCTTAAGTTTCATTATTCTTCTAATTTCACACTTTTTATTATGCTAGCATATTTTTTTTCCTTTTCATTTTATCTCTCCAGAGTTTTTCCTTCACTGATAATTTACTGATCCATTTTATTTCTGATTGCCTGCTCTCCTCTCAGCATCCTGCCTCAACACACAGTTGTTATTTTATAATGCGTTAGACTTATTTTATCTCACTGTAGTGACTTCCTGCATTACATGTTTACATTCCTGGTAGAAACTGTGGTGCATTACCTGAACTATGGCATTGTTCAAGATGACCCAACTCATTCTAAGCTAAGTCTTCAAAAAGTAATCCCAAGAAGGATTTATATCCTTGCAATTTCTGAGCTGGTTATGTGAAATCCAAATAAGGCTTGGAAGATGAGACAGTGTACAGGTTTTGACTGGGGTGGAGTTAACTTTCTTCATGGCAGCCCTTATGGTGTTGTTTAAATTGGTGACCAAAACATCATTAGTAACAAACAGATGTTTTAGTTATTGTTGAACAGAGCTTACACAGCATCAAGGTCTTCTCTGTTTTTCATGCTGTCGTGCCAGTGAGTAGGCTCGGGATGTACAAGAAGTTGGGAGGAGACAGCTGACCTCAACTGACCAAAGGAATATCCCATACCATATGGGCCACCACCATTCTCAACAGTAAAGGCTGGGGGAAAAAGGAGGAAAGGGAGAAGTTCAGAGTTATTGCATCTGTTTTCCCAAGTAACCATTACACGTGATGGAACCCTGCTTTCCTGGAAATGGGTAAACATCTGCCTGCCAATGGGAAGTAGTGGATGAATTTGTGATTTTGCTTTGCTTGTGTGCACAGATTTCCTTCACCTATTAAACTGTCTTTATTTCAACCCGTGAATTTTCTTGCTCGTACCCTTCCACGTCTCTTCCCCATCCCACTGGGGGAGAGTAAGCAAGTGGCTGTAGAGTTAGCTGTCTACCAAGACTAACCCACAACTGTCATTTAAAAGAAAGGCAGTTTATCAACTTTAGCTCCCTCATTAATATGTTCATAAAGAAACATTTATTAAGTATTCCCCAATTTATTGTGGACATGGATTTTCTATGTGAATTTTAGAGTACAACTAATATTTAAAAGTTTTTGTGACTTCTTTTAAAATGTATTTTAAGCTACAGACAAAATTACAGCCTAAGAGAAACTGAGCACCTGTAGGAATTTGGAATTGGGAATTGTCAATTGCTTCATGGTGGCCAGCAGACCACAGAGGTGGAACATGACCTTCTAAGGTGGTGAAGTATGTCACATTCTGCTCTTCTTCAGTCTCCAGGAAGACATATCAGAGAAATTATGAAATCAGAAGAGGCCAAAATACTGACACTTGGACATTTAAAGGCATTTCCTACTATGAGCAATTTAGTAAGCTATTCTTATTTGGTAAATAACAGGAATTTTGAAGTTGCTGAGCTACATCTTGGAAATCAACACCCCAAAATCTGGTCATAAGCAAGTGTCTCATGATAGCTATTCACATTTGAAAATTGGCATTTAGAAAGAAGAAGCAAAATTGTATGCAATATTGGAAAACTAGCAATCAGACAGTCAGAAAACACCTCCGCAGTGTCTCTCTCACATTAGTGTTTCAATCATTTTATTAACATTTCTAGTTAAGACAACAAAACTAAAAAGAATAAAGAGGTAGTTCAAAACTCTACAGAACTTGGGTTTCTGCACAGTTTATAAGCTTACATGAGACCTAAATAAAGAGTCATGTCCATCTATACACAGTAGTTCCATTGGTTCTGAGTAAGTTCTTTGCCCAGTTTGTGAAAGTCTACATAAAACATAATTCAAGGTGAAAAGGGAAAAAAAAAGATAGATGTAGTCTCCAAGGAAAAACTAATATATTTTAGTCCTTTATGAGAGATCAGTGGTGTTAAATTATTAATATGATGATAGGTTAAGGAACATCTGTTTCTGCCTATGGTCCCTGATTTAATGGTGGTCTTTTAGTTTACTTCACTTGCTTTTAGATTTGTTTCGTCCACCACAGTGGCATCATTCACAATAGACTCCAATGGAAAAATAAAGTTATTTCTCCAATGCACTTTAGATTAAGGCACAAGTCTATTTCCACTCCAGTGAGCAAGTGTTAGATGCACAGTTTCTATTAACAACAGACAGAAATCTGTGCCTAATTCCCACATGCATCCTTAAGTGCTCGTCTGTTTACTGTGGTTTTAAACTCAGCCATTTCTTGAAACAGGTGAACAAATAAAAATAAGCCAAACACAAAACAACCTCCTAAACGTTATTTTTTCCCTATCATCAAGCATAAAAAAATATATCGAGCAACATTACTCAGACTTTATACAAACTCACATTGTTTTCTGGAATAAAAACTGTGTTTTCCTACAGTTCGTGTTCAAAAATGTGCAAAAATAAGAACTCCTTCTTCATAATTTTTCTGATCAGTATTGAAATGATGGAATAGTGATGATATTAGAGTCTGGTTGGAGGACTGTGACTAGTGGAGTGCCTCAGGGGTCGGTACTGGGACCGGTGTTGTTCAATATCTTCATCAACGACCTGGATGAGGGTACAGAATGTATCCTCAGCAAGTTTGCTGATGACACTAAACTGGGAGGAGTGGCTGACACACCAGAAGGTTGTGCTGCCATTCAAAGAGACCTTGATAGGCTGGAGAGTTGGGCGGGGAGAAACTTAATGAAATTCAACAAGGGCAAGTGCAGAGTTTTGCATCTGGGGAAGAACAACACCATGCACCAGTACAGGCTGGGGGCTGACCTGCTGGAGAGCAGTGTAGGAGAAAGGGACCTGGGGGTCCTGGTGGACAGGAGGATGACCATGAGCCAGCAATGTGCCCTTGTGGCCAAGAAGGCCAATGGCATCCTGGGGTGCATTAGAAAGGGGGTGGTTAGTAGGTCAAGAGAGGTTCTCCTCCCCCTCTATTCTGCCTTGGTGAGGCCACATCTGGAGTATTGTGTCCAGTTCTGGGCCCCACAGTTCAAAAAGGACATGGAACTGCTTGAGAGAGTCCAGCGCAGAGCCACAAAGATGATTAAGGGAATGGAACATCTCCCTTATGAGGAGAGGCTGAGGGAGCTGGGTCTCTTTAGCTTGGAGAAAAGGAGGCTGAGGGGTGACCTCATCCATGTTTACAAATATGTAAAGGGTGAGTGTCAGGATGATGGAGCCAAGCTATTGTCAGTAATGACTAATGATAGGACAAGGGGCAATGGTTTTAAACTGGAGCATAGGAGGTTCCATGTAAATATCAGGAAAAACTTTTTCACTGTGAGAGTGACAGAGCACTGGAACAGGCTGCCCAGGGAGGTTGTGGAGTCTCCTTCACTGGAGACATTCAAAACCCGCCTGGATGCGTTCCTGTGTGATGTACTCTAGGTGAGCCTGCTCTGGCAGGGGGGGTGGACTAGATGATCTTTCGAGGTCCCTTCCAACCCCTTAGATTCTGTGATTCTGTGATTCTGTGAATGTTTCGTGATTATTTAACTATTTTCCACATTTTTAAATTAACTGCAGAAGCCTCTACTCTCCATGCTCATCTTTCTTTAAAAATATTCTAAATGGACACTAATCCTCCCATGACAGTTTTTGAAAAGTATAAAACAAAGTAATCCAATACCCTGATCTATTAAACCTTCCATAAACTCAGGAAACAAACTATATAGAATTTAACAAAATGCTCATGTGTCCATTCAAAAAAACACACACAGGTTTAGTTTTAAATCTATGACTATACCCATCCTGTCTGAAAAATGGTCTTTAGACAATTGCGTACCACCAAAAACATAAAAAGCTTTTCTTCTTCTTGTATCTTTCCTATTTGTTTCCCATGCTTGGGCATTCCTGCACACACAGATAGTCAGAACTTCACAGCTGCAGAGGTTACTAGCCACTGTCCTTGTTACTTAGTGGAGGCAGGTAGAGGGATGAGCATTGTTCAGAGGACATCCCAACATGTCTATGTTAGTAAACTGAACAGGGCAAGACCATGGATGCAAGCAGTGGTAAATGAGTGTCCATACTGGTAAATGTTGGAATGCTCCCTGGAATGGTTTTATTCTGCTCCAAGTAGCTTTCTCCCAGGTATTTGGCTGGTTGTGATGTATCAGTAATTGTTCCCAACAGCAGTACTGATAAGTCCAGCAGCCTTGAAGAAGGGGAGAAAGTTTGGCCATTCATGTGGTGATTAAGTCTTGATTTATTTTATTTACAAGTATAGGTGACATTGTCAGAACCAGTGTACAGCAGTCAATAAAGGAACAGCAATAAAGCCTTAAAAATTCTGAAAGCCCCTTCTTACAGAGAGACATGTTAATAAATATGATCATCCAGAAACCAATCATAAAATGGTCATATTAACCATAAGAAATGCTTATAAAAAACAAAACAAATATGTATCTAATAGTCTCTTTGAAAGGAAAGGATTCCAGTCAGAACACATTTTTTTTTTATTTTGTTTTAAATAATAAGTCTTGTGGTACTTGCACAAGTGTAGGAGATACAGATTTCCTTCACCTATGCAGTAGCCCTTGCTTTAAACTACTGTTAGCCCTTGCTTTAAACTACTATTGCTTTGTTTGGGTGGGGTGACTTTTAAAATTAATTCTTTCAACAGATGTTTTCTAAGCTTGAACTCTTCATCCCTCCGCCCTCTTTCACATGTCTTCTTCTGCTTCCAAGCACTTCTGGGGCTACATGAACCTGACTTAATCTGTCTACTTGTCCTGCTGGTACCATTTGCCATTTCCTTTTCAAAGGGCTATTGCTGTTACTGCTCTGTTCTAGGCAGGGAGTGGGAAACCTTTTAAACTGATGTAGCTTCATTGCACAATCTATCAGAAGGAAGCAACATTAAAGGAAAATATTTTCATGCCTGTTTAACTGCTATGGGATTTAGCAAATTTAAACAAATGATAAGTAGATATATATTTTTAAATTCTTATTACCTGGCTGCAGAACCACATTGATTTCAAAGGCATGTTCTCCCTGCACAGAATAGAGGGGAAGCAAAAATTGTTCTTTGAAGAGAAAATGCCACCATCAGGAAAGGAAGACAGCTCAGGCAGCTCAAAGAGTCCCAAAAGTGTTAGGGAGCCACGGAGGACATCTAAAGAGGAAAGTCCAGGTTGTGAGCAACCTGAGGAATTAGTTTAAAAGAACCCCTTTTCTCCACAGAAATCCTTCAGATGAAGCGGCAGCTGTTGGGTTCTTTCACAACTAACATAGAGGGATCAAGCTCAAACAGTTCTGAAAGTCCTGCAAAACAACAGAGGATAACTAAAAGGTCTAAGTAAAGAGCGGGTCCTATATTAAGGCATTTTCCTCTCCTGGCATGTAAAGTGAAGAGAGGGAGGGAGAGCAGAAAAATTAAAGTCATATGTAAGATTTGAGTTTGAACAATTACATTCTTTCTAACTACATGTACCTTGCAGCTTTAATTAGATATAGTGTTTTTCTTTTGCTATTAAAAAGATGACACCTGTCAATTTAGAGGTGACTACATTTCAGTGGGGGTGAAGTATAAGCTATTTGTACTTTACTGTGTAATGCCCCCAAGTACCATATAAAGAAAATTACTATTGTATATGTTTTGTGGCTTCTAAAGTCCTTCGAAATAAAAGACGGACTATAAACATAATATAAAAAGGACTACTGATGAAGAACTATATAGTCTTGATAAGTATGTTTTTATTGGCAGGTAATTAAAAGGAGTCATCAGATCAGGACAAAGCTTTTATCCCAAGAATTTTATAACCATATTTAGGGCATTAGTTTGTATTTGGATGATTAAAGATTGAGAGATACTAATAAAAATGAAGACTTTACTCTGTTTCAGCATGAATAGTATGTAAAAGTGTATAAACAAAGATAACAGCAAGGAAGAAGTTTCTTTGTCAATATAACCTTTCTAATTTAAAAATATTTAGTTGAATGATGTATCTCAGCATGAAGACAAGGGTTATTTAGTTATAACTGGTCTTTGAAATACATTGTCTACAGCTATATTCACACTGTACCCATAGAGAAGGTACTCAGGGGGGAGGTAGCTGATGTTATGGTGATGCCTGTAAGAAAGAATTGCATGTACATCCATTTAGACAGTGTGAACACATATATGAGAAAACTTTTAAACAGCCCTACATTCAATTTCTGTCAGTTACATTTACATGTTTGTAGACCTAACTACAGCATCAGCCAACCCTCTTTGGAACAGAGTCTTACAATGCAAATCATCTTTCCTGTCAGCTCCTGAAACCCTAGAAACCCTCAGAAACTAGAAGGGAGGAAGAATGGCTTGTGAGTGGATGTTTAGGCAGACAAATTACAAGTAAGTATTTCTTCACTTAAAGCACTTGCCTATTTATTCCTTCCAACTCTACATGACCCCAAGCAATACTCCTTACAAACACCATCTACTTAGAAGAGGATCACTGACAGATGGATCAAGCCTGAGGGACAATCTTCCCTTCCCTTTTTCAGCATCCCATTCACCAGATCTATCTCCCTGGCAAACCATGAGGCTTCAGCAACAGTAAATATTAATTGAGTTCCATGACAGCTTGAAAAAGTCAAGCATGAAAATGTTTGTTTGCTAGATCCCTGAAGTTTCTTAAATGTCCCCTAAGCAAAGCAAGATAATTACTGTCAACATTTTTTCCAAGATAGCCTTATGGAGCTTGCTATTCAATGACAAGTACTCTGAGTTTAGATCACTAGTCATACAACTTAACTGCATACACAATATGATGGTCTGACAATAGCCTCTTCTAGTCTATATACAAAAATGACCTATGCCCAAAATTTAAGGTGTAGAATATGGTTTCAGATTTGAGGACATGAGATTGAGGTATTTCAAGGCCTGTTATTCAAAGTACGTTAGTCTCTGCATTCAAGTTAAACTGTGATGCTACTTTAGATGAACCACATCTTTGCCAAACTTGGAGTGTAAACAGAATCAGCTATATGAACTAAATTCTTCCTTATATTCTTCTAGCTGTCAATATCACTGATTTAATGAATCTGAATGACGGAGAAACCAATGAGATTCTATTTCAAAAGGCCTGGTCACCAGGTCTTTATTCCATTTACAGTTAATATTTCTGATGTAGAAAATGACCAAAATAATTTCAGCAGTTGAATGAAAGAAAATCAGCAATGCTTACTCTGGGGCAGAATATCAAGTAAATGTAAATAGAACTGATAGAACTTTGGCTGTAGGAAGTGTAGGAAACAATTGTTTTTCCCACTCATTGGAATATACAATCCATTTTACTGAATCTTTTGTGATGTTAGAATGCCAGAAAATATATAGCATAGACTTAAGATCCCTCCACTATCCACAGGAAGAAGTGGAAAAAATGGAATGAGGTCATGTATCTGATGCAAGAAAGTCTAGAAATAGTGATGTGGTTACTGTGTCCCACCCTGAAAGGCCCTTAAGATTTTAACCAAAACTTTCTCATCCATTCTGGAGCCAGGAGATTCAGAGTTGTCGCATGTCAGTCTCGCCAAGACTGGATGACTTCAGACACAGGAGGTGCTGGAAACTGGAATATACCAACTGCTCTGATTAGGATAAAACAAGCAGGAAGATCTGTGTTTCTTTTCAACTTCTATGGAAAAAAATATCACTGTTGGCATACTCCCGTTCCTTGAATATATCTTATAAGATACCATCCCATTCTCTGCTTTCTCAAAATACATGAACTTATGGTTAGTATGTTTTGCACTATGAGCAGATGAACAGTGAGAAAGTCTTTCAATGCAGTCAATAGACCACCCATATCCTTGCAACATGGTTGAATTTTCATTCCATCTTGAGTTTTGATACAGAATATGTTGATTGCATCATCTGCTATTGTCTGTCTATGATGATCCTGATGCAAACGTAAAATATTGACTCATGGATTTGTGGGCGAGGGAATAAAACGGTTGTTTTTTACTTCATCTTTAGCAAGACTTTCCACACCATCTCTCACAATGTTGCATATATATGTTGTATTAGAATATTATACTCTGGATCAGTAAAATAACTAGTGTGATGATCGGCTCAGTGAGTAGTAATTAATGGGTTATACTCTAACTGGAGTCAGGGCAGCTCCAGAACCACAGAACCACAGAACCACAGAACCACAGAACCACTTTCTTCTGTCTTTTTCAGTGATATGATAGAATGAACTGAGTGCACCCCATCAAGTTTGCAGATGACACAAAACTGATGGAACTAGATGATACTGGAGAGCAGAGCAGTCATTCATTAACTTTCAAGGCATTTAAGATCTTTCTGGAGAAGAATGTCTACTAATAGGGATAAAGAAATTAGGAGCTGAGGTCAAGATTTCTAGTGCCATACTGAATGGTATGATCTTGGACTAGAAATAATGTTGACTTATGGTGATTTTTTTTTTTAACAGTGAAGATCTATACAAAAGATCTCTCGGGCTGAAAGACATGCATCAGTCTCCTTCTGAAGTGACAGAATCACCACTGTAGACACCATCATTATCCAGATTACTGATTAAGCCTTCAAAGATTCTTACATCTCTATGGATCTCCAGCTTTGTGGGTTTTGTTCTTTTTTTTTAAAAATATCATGAAATAACCATTGCATAATGCTCTCCCCTGAGATTTACAGAAATGCATATCCAAATCCTGTTACAACATGGCTTTATAGGAAGCACAACAAAAGAAACACTACCAGGATTTGGAGGTTCTGATAAAATTTTAGTTATTGTATCTCTATGCTAATAGCATCTATTTACCACTTGTCAAAGTGCTATTTCATGTTGAAGCACGACAACTTGTTCATTAAATGGTATAGAGCAGGAAAAGATGCTGATATAGAATGAAAGGGAAAATTGCTTTGAGCCTTTTCAATAGACCTTCCACAAAAACCTGTCTCAGTGCTGATGAACAGGGAGTCAATGACCCTGAACCAGAAGTTTTCTTCAGTACACAAGCTTTTTTGACTTTAATTAGTATGAAAAGGAAAGAAAGATGAAGGAAATTAGGCCTCACAGGACACTGGTCATACTTTTGCCTTCTTTTGATGGTCCAATGGAAGATTTACATTGATTGCAATGTTTCAGTTTGAAGACTGCAGCACTTCATCACTGAATAGATTTTTTGCCTCTCAGACAGGACATTATCAGTTGTGGATTGGACCTCCTTAGGGAAACCAAAGCACTGCAACCTTGATTACCTCTGTAACACCAAAACCATGAATAAAGTACTAGTAGCCATGTCTACAGTATTAAATGGGGTTTAGAACACAATTTGTATTATTCTGAAACATTCCTTCAGCTATTAATGCCTAAAAATAATTGCAAAACTCTTGAGAAAAAAATAGAATATGAGAAGAATTGGTCAAGTACATCTTGACAAATGAACAAGGTATGTGAGACTGGAAAGGGATATAATTTCTTGCTGAAATAACCATTGTGCCTGTAGTCCCTAACAGCAGGAGACTTTCTGCTTATTCCTTGTTATTCCTCTCCATAACTAGAGCTGTCACAAGTTATGATGGATCTGAGTGCCTAGACAGAAATTAATACTTCTTTCAAGACCCGGAATTTCCTACCAACATACCTGAACAACAATCCAGAGGAAGAGAGATTGGGAAGAAAGCATGGCTGTCAAGGTCTTCTTAAGATAATGATTATTAGAGAAGAATGATGCAAACTCAAAAGCCAATAGGACAGGAAGTAAGTCCATACACGTGTTCAAGTCATCTTATTCTAAGAATGAGCCTTGAGCAGCCTAATGCCAAACATTCATTGTCTTGGCTTCACTTCCAAAGGTACAAAGTGGTTATTGTCAGGGGATTTCTAGGAATGCCATGGTGTGAAGATAATTAACACTTTTCAGAATGCTTGCTCTTCCCTGCAGTGGGAATGTACAGAGTTTCCAGGATGGAAGCTGGAAACAGGTTCTGTTGTGCTTTTCTATTTGCTGTAAGAGGCCAAGAGGTCTTGGAAAAAAAGGAATGGAAAAGATATGGAAGTCTGTTTTCTGGTACCAGAAGACACCACTAGTAAACTACACATAATTATGTAATTTGCTTGCACAGGTAAATAGTGAGAATATTTTATTATATGTTACAGACAGAGAAGGTGATGAGCATTTATTCCCTCTCATTTGAGTGGTTGCTAACAACTGAGAGGTAGGTCTGGTTGTAAGCCCTGCCACTTCCACATGACGCACAGAATCTTTTGTTTTCCCATTTTCTCTATTTGTTTGTTTCTTGATTGTTTGTTTTGTTTGTTTGCATTTTACATTTTGGGAAAACTACATAAGGCAGAAAAATACTAACCAAAGCTTTCTGCCAACCACAAGGTGCCAGTCTACAAGGAAAAAAACAAAACACAACAATGTGTGAGAAAACCTTCAATGGAGAAAAGGCAGAATTTCCCCAGAAAAACTGTGAAAAGGAATTTAATTTGGAAAAAATCTCTTATGCAGAGTAAAATGAGCCAGTCAAAAACATATTCTGAACTTGGTAAACTATAATGTGAACAATTACTCTCTGAAAGAAAATTGGAATATACAGGAAATACTTTAAAAGAGTTCAAAATGCTGCTCACAAAACCAGACCCAAAATAAGCTGTTGAGGCAAAGTTACCCTCAGGCAATCAATCCCAACTTGACATACACCCAGGCAAATTATTTGCACAAGTACTGTTAACAGAGCTCACTTCGCAGCAGAAACAGCAGAATTCCAAGACAGAAAAACACAAGCTGGAGACAGAGAAGAAGAGGTAGGAGAAAGACTGGGTGGCAGGGAGAGCTGCTGCTGCTGCTCCAAAAGCTTCAGCAGTAAAGGACTAGGAACAGTTCGCACAGGTAGAGCAGCCACAGGCAGCCAAAACGCTGTGAGTGGACACAAACCAGAGGCAATAGCTCCTAATTCCCTCTCCATAGAGACGTGTCTCTGTAAAATAGGTCTGTGCTGTGAAGAAGGGTGCTACTATAGCAAAGAACCTGAGTTAACATGCCAGTTTGTGGCAGAGTGCATACGGTCATGCACATGGGTAAGTAAAAGGCGAGTAGGTTATTATGGTCTTCTGTGATATCTAAGATGAAATTTTTCTTATGTTTTCTTTCAATGTTATGCTTCAAGTTTGCAAAATGTGTTATGAAAGCCTTTGCATTACTATTCTTTACTAATATTTTCATCAGGAAAAATTAAAATGGGACTCTACATAGTAACATAAAAATCAAAAAGAGAAAAATATTCTAATAATTTCATATATGAGAATAGAAATCTTTCATCATTTGTTTTGATCCTCACATTTATAATACAAATAAGTATGAGAAAAACAAAGTAAAAGTAAGAATGTGCACCATAAACAATAAAGTAATAAATGTCACAACTTTTTTGAAACAAGTTAGGAAATAAGTAAAATCAAAATATTTAACACTTAAGTTGAAAAATATAATTTAAAAAATGTTTACAGTATTAGATTTGCATCTCATGCTATAAAACAGCCCCATTTTTGATGGGCTTGCAATCACATGAGACAGTATGTTGGTAGGCAAAATTTTCAGAAACACAAAAAATAATTTTCAAATAAAGCCACTGTCTGAACTGGCATACAGTAAGACTCTTTTTAAACTTGCTTAACTTACAAACTCTACAGACATACAGTTTATCAGCTAGGGAACTTGCAGTGCTATGAACGTACAGTAAGTTCTTGAATTTTACTGCATTTAATTTATCACTGTCTCATGTACCAAAGGTATTAAGCCTCTTGATCTTACAATCTCTTGGTGCTGCAACAGCTGAGCAGTATATTTCAATACTAAGGAGGCACATCACTCATCTCCTTTTGGGTCTCCAGAACTCCTGCTACATTGATGGGGATAGAGGCTTAATTCTGTTGTAAGCATCTAGTATAAACAATTATCACAATTTAATTAACTGCACAGTCCAGTGTGTGTTACAGTCAAATATCTGCATCTTTAAGGATTCTATGCTACATTTGTGGCTTAATAAAAATCTTTGTAGTACAAAATGTCAGGTGTCATATAACTATTCGTCATCTTCTGTGATTGATAAGCTGAAATTTATGAGAAAACATGTTAAGAGAGTTACCTTGATTAATTGTGGTTTCTCTGATGTTATTTGCACTTATTTATAGGAATGTCCCTGCCATTTTTCCAAACTTACTTTGTAGACATATCATAACTAAAACAAGTGAGGGTCCAGTTACAGACTAATGTGCTTTCTTCTATGCTTTCTATGCATGGTTGATATAGTCTCCCAAACAATTCATGTTGCTATGAAACACTAAGAGAGGAAAGCATTCCATGGAGCATTTATATATTCAATCTTTAACATGCCTGATTGGGATTCACTAGACCCCCTACAGCTAACCTGTAGATATGCACAGCTTGTTTAGCTGGTTTGCTGTGTAGTTTCCATACAGGACATGCACTTCTGCAGTGTGATTCACCTAATCATCCCCTAAAAGTCTGTCTTTCTATCCTTTGATGATACAGGGAAGCTGGAGAGATTAGCTCAGACACAGACACCAAATCTCTGACTGTCTACAGTCATGATGCTCCAGCAGCTGCATGATGACTCCAGCCCACATGAAGTAGGACCTCACTACTACTTGGCAAGGGCAGTCTGAGGCCAGGCTGCCACACATCTCATCAACCCTCACTATTTGAGACATCAGGACTGAAGGAAGGATGCTCGTACACTGTTTATACCCAGTGTATGCAAGCTCAATGCACTACAACTGGGCAGTAACATTTAGGCAGAGTGCCAGACACCCAATCTGTCCATGCCAGATCCAACAAAAAGACTACAAAAGTTAAAACAACTCCGTGTTTTGTTTCAGAATTTATCTCAAGCCCTTACCTGAGTAGGGACTCATGTCTGAACAGACCACACTTGAGGTGAGTTTGGACATAGAATCATAGAATCATCAAGGGTGGAAGAGACCTTCAAGATCATCCAGTTCAACCATCTACCTACATCACCACTAAACCATATCACCGAGCACCACATCCAGATGCATCTTTAACACCTCCAGGCAGCACTTAAAATAATAAAAAGTGTAAATCCACCCTTTGGTGACACAATAATTATATTGTTTGCAACATGCAGATAGATTGTATCCTTACTGTACCCTAAGCATAGCTAGGCACCAGAGACCTGGATAAGACTGGGTCACAACCTAGAAAACATCAAGAATTGATTCGATGTCTCACTCACTAGAAAGAATTAACACTTCATACAAACAAAGTTCAAAATATTCTATTCAAGGATACAGTAAAATGCTATCAACTGAAATAAACAATTTGAAAACAATATAAGATAGTTCCTTACTCACTTTTAAACTTCTCTACAGCTGAAATCATAGAATGTGCTGAGTTGGAAGGGACCTATCAGAATCATCAAGTTCAACTCCTGTCCCCTGTGTAGGGCACCCCAAGAACCACACCATGTGCCTGAGAGCATCATCCAAACACTTCTTGAACTCAGTCACTTGGTGCTGTGACCACTTCCCTTGGCAGCTTGCTCCAGTGCTTGATCACCCTCTGGGTGAAAAACTTTTTCCTGGTATCTAACCTAAACCTCGCCTGATTCAGCTTCCTGTCATTTTCTCGAGTCCTGTCATTGGTCATAGAGTGAAGAGTTCAGTACCTGCCCCTTCTCTTTCCCCGGTGAGGAAGCCATAGACTGCAATGAGGTCACCTTTCAGCCTCCTATTCTCCAAGCTGAACAATCCAAGTGACCTCAGCAACTCCTCATGAGACATCCCTTCCAGACCCTTCACCATCCTTGTGGCCGTTCTTTGGATGCTCTCTGGTAGTCTGATGTCTTTTTGTATACTATGGTGCTGAAAACTGCATGCAGTACTAAAGGTGAGGATATCCAGTGCAGGGTAGAGTGGGACAATCACCTCCCTCAACCAGCTGCCAACACTATGTTTGATGCACCCCAGAACACAGTTGGCCCTCCTGGCTGCCAGGGCACACTGTTGGCTCAAATTCAGTATGTTATCAACCAGGACCCCCAGGTCCCTTCTCCACGTTATTACTCTCCAGCCACTCATTTCCTAGTCTGTGCATACCACCAGGGTTTTCCCATTCCAGGTGCAGAATCTGGCACTTGACCTAGTTAAACTTCATGTGTTTGGAGACTGCCCATCTCTCTAATTTGTCGAGGTGTCTCTGCAGGGCCTGTCTGCCCTCAAGGGAGTCAACAGCCCCTCCCAATTTAGAATCATCGGCAAATTTGCTTAGAATCCCTTCGAGTCCTGCGTCCAGGTCATTGATGAAGATGTTGAAGAGGAGTGGGACTAGGATGGAGTCCTGTGGGAACCCACTACTGACCGGTCACCAGCCTGAAGTTACCCCATTCACTGTCACTCTTTGTGCCCAACCTGTAAGCCAGTTGCTTACCCACTGTGTAACACAGTTGTCCAGCTGTGTGCTGGACATTTTGTACAGAAGGATACTGTGAGAGACAGTATCAAAAGCTTTGCTGAAGTCCAAAAAGCTTATGTCCACTGACTTTCCTTGATCAGCTAGGTTGGTTACCTTGTCATAAAAGAAAATAAAGTTTGACAAGCATGACTTTCCCCTCACGAAGCTGTGCTGGCTCACTGGTGACTGCATTGTCCTCCAGGTGTTTTTCAATACCTCCCAGAATAATCTTTTCCGTAATTTTACTAGGCTCTGAAGTGAGACTCACTGATCTGTAGTTTCCAGGGTCCTCTTTCTTGCCCTTATTGAAAATTGGAACAACATTAGGCAGATTCCAGTCAGATGGGACCAGATTCCTAAGATCCCCCAAAATTCATTGAGAGAGGCTTAGCGATGACATCAGCTAGCTCATTGAGGATTCTTGGATGAATCCTATCAGGCCCCATGGACTTGCAGGGATTTAACTGTAGCAGCACAACCCGCACAAATTCAGGGTCAACTGGGAGTTGATCATTGTTGCAGTCATGGTCCTCCAGTTCTAGGTGCTTGGACCCCCTTGGTCCATCATCAGTGATGAAGACAGAGGAAAGGAATACATTAAACACCTATGTATTGTCTATATCCCTGTTGGTGAGGTGACCATCCTTATCCTGTAATGGGCCAATGTTATTTCTACACTGATTTTTACTATTAATGTATTTGAAAATACTCTTTTTATTGTCCTTGACAGCTCTGGCTGGCTTCAGACATATAATATGTAGAGACATATCATAACATACTATATGTAGGGAAAGCTTATTAGTACAACCATATTTAGTGCTGTTTATGGATCATGGCATAAGAAAATTTTTATAGGCTATGTAAAGCATACTCATGTCCCCTAATGGGTGTAATGTCAAGTATTCTTATGCGTATCTCTAGAGGTTACTCGGCATGGATAAAAACTTTTTATAATATGATACATCTCTTGCAGATTCTCCAGTTACTTAAAAGACAGAGTGCTTTGGTTTTGGAGCAAAAGACTTGCTGCACCCTTCCTGCTTATAATTTGTGAATTCCATGTGGTCACATTATGCATAACTGTGCAATGGCAGGAAGTGGAACAGTTCACCACCAAGTCTTCTGCAGCCACTGAATGGTTTTTTTCTTGAAACAATTAATGCAATTTTCCCTGCTAGGGAGGGCATAATCCCTAGTAAAAAGTGGAATAGAAGTTTTATGATATTATTAATTCATTTAATTTCACCTTAATTGAAATTTTTCAGTACACAGAAGGAAGTCATCCACCAGCCATCTGTTCTTATATATTGCAGTCATTGCTAAATTATCCTGTATTTAACTTCCTTTAATAAGGTTAACATGGGAGCTTTAACATAGCACCATTGCTTCTCTCTGTACGATGTCCATTAAAAAATGTATTTCATTGCTACCCAAGAAGACTTCACAGGCAGAATCAACCCCTCTTAAAGTGTAACAACCTGACACTGTTCCTTACTAAAACTTTTTGTCAGTATTAAGTTAGACTATCTTGGCAAGGAAGCAGAAATTCTAAAGGATGACAATTTGAAGAGTACATTAAGTAACGAGTTTATAAAGCTGACATTCTATATCAGTGAATTCTGAATACTGTCAATCTCTACTTTTATACCCCTAAGGTAATTTCAGCAATTAATGAATATATGAGGAAGGATCTCACATGGACTATGGAAGTTTTACACTACTGTCGTAGCCTAAAATCACAACCAGAGTTTGGACCTGGTGAAGGAGAATTTTTGCTGTCATACAGTTTCTGTAGAGGAACTCATATAACTTGAACAAACATTTCTCAAAGTCTCGGCGTTGCCTTGCAGAAATCTAGGGTACATAATTCTTCAGAAGTAGCAAACTAAATTACCATTCACAGACAACTAAAAAAAATAGTGTTGTAGAAGGGTAAGCTGCTAAAATTACACAATGGCTTCAGATGCCACCCTGCACTCAGTTTTGAAATTGGAAATATTACAGAGGTGGCTGACATCCAGCTTAACTCTTCTCTTAGAGCTGAAAAACATGGCATGTCCCAAGTTACATTTCCAGTATCTACAAAATGCATTTCAAGCTTTGTAACTACCTTAGTTACTAGAGTCCTTTCCAGGATGGATGCACATAAGAATGACAAGCATTAGAAATTTACTTTCTTCATAAAGAAAGCATTGAGATTGCTGGTACATTGAAAGTCACACTTTAGCATGAAACTGAATTAAAACCAGAAGTGAAATCTTAATGCTTTAAACAGCTGCCTTGCTAATGAAAATAAGCATTTATTTGCATACCTATAGTTAGAATCTCAAAAATATTTTTATGTTTTGTTTCAGAAGATATAGCAGTCTGCAAGCACCATAAGTGACTGCTAAACTGGGAAAGGTTTAGGATTTGGTGTTTCTTAATTTGGAACTCAAATTTGAGCTGAGTTTATTTGGGTGGGGAAGAGGTGAGATAGAGGTCTCAGAGAAACACATGCTGTTTCTATCGCTACACCCTAAATTTCCTTTTACTCTAAATTTTATTGGCATTCAACCCAAACCATTCTACATGGAAAAGCCATTAAAAAAAATAATCAAACCCTTCTGATTTCAATTCCAATTTAAAAAGCTTTTAAACTAGAAAATTGTTTCTCAGAACCTGCATTATTGCTAAAACAGTATCATTAAATAAATATGTATCACTGTAAAAAACAAATGCAAAGCAATAACTGCCTTGAAGGACTAGATTCAGTATAGACTAAAATACATTATTGCTGTTCCGGGTCTTCTATTTTTACTTGTAATCAAATGAAAAATTCACTAAATAATATGAGAATGTACATCAAAGGAATCTTGAAGAAAGTTAATAAGAAGCAAGGAAAAGAGGAAAAGGAAAAGCAAAACAACAACAAACAAAATCCAACCACAAAAAAACCACTAGCATGATTATGGCAAATTTACTTCTAATAGGAGGTGTCTTGTTCAAGTATCCTTATAAAAGGGGGAGGTAGAAATGGGGTTTAAGTATTGTATTTATAAACTCCTTTTTTGATTTCCATGTCATGTTTGTTCAGAAGTTTTGCTGCTTCTGCTGCTTCAGAAGATACTGCTTCTGTTACTATCATCTCTGCAAAGTCAATCCAACAGACTAAATTAAACCTTCTTTCTTTCTACCTCACACATCATAAAAACAAAAAAAATATATTTCAGAAGGTGGATGCTGTTTCTGCTATCTGCTGGTAGTGATGGATGAAACAGAAAGAATAGAGTCTGATTTAATCAGCTACCTTAACCTTGCAGAGAGAAGAAAGGCACCTATATAACATTCATGTGTATATTTTATTTTCAGATATATGTGTCCATGCCTAAGAATATATTCTAGACATACAGATCTATTATGTCTCACTTTTTATATTACGGTGAATACAAAGAAAAGGCACAATTTACTGTATTTCATGCACAAGTCTATCAACGTTTCATTCAGATGATATTTTTTAAATCTTACATTACACAAAGTAGCTTCCCTGCCCAAAGGAATCTGAAAAGTCTGGTTAACACATTACAGAGGGAGAGCTAAACATTCTGCTTTTCAAAGAAGACACACATCGTAAACATTTAACAAGAAGGATTTCTCATCTCTTCAGTATATTTTCTGCATCCTGTATTAAGCTAATGGTTTCATTTTAACAAGTCTTGTGTTTTCACAGTTCCTCTCTCTCATTTTATTAAACATGATGGCCCAAATCCTGCAAATACTCACAGACAAATTAAGCTCATAATTATGTATTAAAATTAAACATACACAGAAATACTTTCAGCAATGAATTTTAAGTCACACACTATAAAACAATCACAATATTTTTCTCTCTTTTTCTTTTGTGAAAAGTTGCTTAACTGTCTGCCTCAATAGATATATTGTGTAGATCTAAGCCCTGAGATTCACAGAAAAATGCATACTGCGTGCTTCCTTCATTCATTTGAAAATGGGAAGGGGATTGCATCATGAGCAGGCTGTTTCAATTACATTTTGATATTTTTTTGCCATTTGAAAGATAGCATGTTACAAATCATGTCAGAATATTTTTCCTACTGGACTTTTATATCTATCCAACAGTCAAAATATTATTTGTGAAGCGTGAACATTTTAATAACTATTCTTCTGGTTTTGTGAGCTAGTTGACACTGTATAATAGCAGAAAAATGAAACCATGTTGAAGATTTATCAGAACAAAACACTGGAAATGATGAATCACAAGTAATGAAGCAGGAGCTAAAGAAGAAAAAATGTGCAAGTTTTTGCTTGATTGAATAAATGCTAATACATATTGGTATGTAAGTTGTGACACCCTAATACATATGTACAGGCACAGCAGTGTTATATAATCAAAATAATGCAGTAGGAAACAGTCTCTGGAAACAAAATTTGAAGACCTCATTATCTGCGTGGTGTTAACCAGATCAGCACAGACACAGCATTAGTGCCTGGAGTAGCAACAGGATCAATTTAGGAATAAGAATTGCATACCAGGCATGGGTGTGAGTACTACAACACACAGTATGGAAGCATGGCCATCAGAGAAAGAGAAGTCAGAATATAAGTTTACTGAGAAAGTTCAGGGTTTGGTGGGAATTCATCAAATGGGGAGTTGCAATTGCTGTAAGCTGATTGCCTAACTCTAAAGCACTGTGCAGCAGCTAAATGGGCAGTTTTTTTCTCCCCTGCTACCAAATATCCTTTGAAATTGCAGATCTGAGTCAGAGCTACAGAGGACAGACTAGAGAGGTAAGTGGCTAACCCTGGGTAGGAGAATCTACTAGGTTCAGATATCCAGACTGAATTAAATCCATCCATCCTCTTATGCACTCAGAAAAGAACTAGTCTGACCCTTCACCATTTTATATAATATTTACCATGTGCTAAGAAGGTGCAAAAGATCTAAAGGGGAAGAACTCAATTTATTAGCATTTTAAATCCACTTTTATGTGACATAGCAAACATTACTATCTTCTGAGCCTGAACACATACTCTAAGCTAAAATACTATGAGACAGTCTTAATGAATTGTATGGCAGTCTTCTGATTTTGAGCCCTTATTTTGAACTGGACATACATTGAACAGGACTGACAGCTTAAAACATACAAACAAAATACATAAGCCAAAAGGGTATTTATCTCATTTGTGAGAAACAGGGCCACAAAAATGATCAGGGAAATGGAACACCTCTTCTGTGAAGAAAGGCTGAGAGAGTTGGCTTTGTGCAGCCTGGAGAAGAGAAGGCTCTGGGGACAAATTACAGCAGCTTTTCAGTACTTAAGGAGGCTTAAAGAAAGATGGGGACAGACTTTTTAGCAAGGCCTGTTGAAATAGGACAAGGGGTAATTGTTTTAAACTAAACGAGTAGATTCAGACTAGATATAAGGAAGAAATTTTTCACAATGAGGGTGGTGAAACAACAGAACAGGTTGCCCAGAGAGGTGGCAGATGCCCCATCCCTGGAAACATTCTAGGCTAGGTTGGATGGGGTTCTGAGCAACCTGATCAAGTTGAAGATGTCCCTGCTCATTGCAGGGGAGTTGGACTAGATGACCTTTAAAAGGTCCCTTCCAACCCAAACCATTCTGTGAAATATAAAGGCCCAAATTACTATTTCCTTTCCAAATAATGTAATTTCTACCACCAGCTTCCTTATGACCACCACACATACTAGATGTACTATGGTCTATTTGTTAGTCTCAGGGACATTTTTTTCATCTTCTGATTTAAAATACATCCTACACTTTTAAATACTATCCCTCCACATTTTCCCAAATAGAAAAAAGTGTTCCATGATTTCTCTACCATTCCAAAGCAAAGAGAAAAACAATTCAGTAAGGATGGCTGAAATGAGCCCTTTCCTGGGCAGTGCAATGCAGCAGTATCAGTCATTGCTGCAGCTTCTGCTGGATCTAACCTCCACAAAGCACAAGATTTCAGAAGCAGCCTGCTGAATGTAAAACTTCATTGCTGGTTGTAGATACTGACTGAAACTCTGAACTGCATGAAGTTATAAGAATAGCTTTCCCAAAAATTCAAAATACATTACAATATCACTGGTCATAAGACTCAAATGAAAATCAAACCCTGATTGCTAAGGAATATAAGGGAACAAGATAGAAGAAGGGAAGTAGTGTTATTTTAAGGAAAAGTCATGCAAAATATTCTGAACTCATTTTTTTTACCTGTGAATTGAAAAGCATGCCGCTCATCTGTATCATGAGACTTGAGGTATATGCAAACCATATACTGCAATGCAATGTAAACAAGTCAAAACTAACCTGGGTTTCAAGAGCAGTCTTTCCATAGTAGCAAAACAGATCATAGAATCATTTAGGTTGAAAAGAACCTTTAAGGTCATCAAGTCCAACCATTAACCTACCACTGCCTAGACCACCACTAAACCATGTACCTAAGTGCCACATCTACATGTCAAATTTTGAATACCTCCAGGGATGGTGACTCAACCACTTCCCTGGGCAACCTGTTCCAGTACCTGACAACCCTTACATTGAAGAAATTGTTCCTAATATCCAATCTAAATCTCTCCTGCACAATTTGAGGACATTTCCTCTTGTCTTATCACTTGTTACTTGGGAAAAGCGACCAGCAGCCACCTGGCTACAACCTTCTTTCAAGTAGTTGTAGGGAGGGATAAGGTCTCCCCTCAGTCTCCTTATCTCCAGGCTAAACAACCCCAGTTCCCTCAGCTGCTCCCAATAAGGCTTGTTCTTTAGAACCTTCACCAGCTTTGTTGCTCTTCTTTGGATGCACTCCAGCATCTCAATGTCTTTCTTGTAGTGAGGGGCTATCCTCACTTAGCCTGTACTGGGGGCTAAACCGAAGCAGTTTGCTCTCTCACCTGAAGATACATCCCCAGACAAGGGGAATCAGGAAGAGGAAAGAAGCCATACAGGTTGAAATATGAAAGGATTTAATGAAATAACAGAACTAATACAAACACCAAAAGAAATCATATAAGCTTATACTGAGCCTATTCCTTGAAAGTAGCAGAGGGAGCAACAGGCCAAGATGCGGAAGTGCCAGGAAAGAGAACTCACCAGCCCCAGGACACCTCCTCCTTTTATAATGAACATGGAGTAAGTGGTGTGGGATACATCTGTCAGCCAGCCTGGGTCAGCTGCCCTGACTTCAGCTCCTGGTTGACTTAGGGCTACTAATAGCCTGCCCTCTGTGGCTGGCCTATGGTTCTGTCTCAGTGAAACCAGGACATGGGCTCAAAACTGAACACAATAAACTGAACATAGAACACAGAACACTGATATCCTTCTGTGAGGAGGTAACTAGGTGGATACATGGTGGCAGAGCAGTAGATGTGGTTTATCTTGATTTCAGTAAGGCATTTGACACTCTCTCCCACAGCATCCTTGCAGCTAAATTAAGGAAGTGTGGTCTGGAGGATTGGGTAGTGGGGTGAATTGTGAACTGGTTGAAGGGAAGAAGTTAGAGAGTTGTGGTCAATGGGATGAAATCTAGTTGGAGGGCTGTGACTAGTGGAGTCCCTCAGGGATTGGTACTGGGACCCGTACTATTCAATATTTTCATCATCTACCTGGTTGAGGGAATAGAGTGTAACCTCAGCAAGTTTGCTGATGACACCAAACTGGGAGGGGTGGCTGACACACCAGAGGGTTGTGCTGCCATTCAGCAAGACCT
>VZRW01009543.1:0-52979 GCA_013398125.1 Aegotheles bennettii | reverse complement strand
AAGATGATGAAGGGAGTGGAACATCTCCCTTATGAGGAAAGGCTGAGGGAGCTGGGTCTCTTTAGCTTGGAGAAAAGGAGACTGAGGGGTGACCTCATCCATGTTTACAAATATGTAAAGGGTGAGTGTCAGGATGATGGAGCCAAGCTTTTTTCAGTGATGACCAATGATAGGACAAGGGGCAATGGATGCAAACTGGAGCATAGGAGGTTCCATGTGAATATCAGGAAAAACTTTTTCACTGTGCGAGTGACGGAGCACTGGAACAGGCTGCCCAGAGTGGTTGTGCAGTCTCCTTCTCTGGAGACATTGAAAACACAACTGGATGCATTCCTGTGTGACCTGCTCTAGGTTTCCCTGCTCTGGCAGGGGGGTTGGACTGGATGATGTTTTGAGGTCCCTTCCAACCCCTAACATTCTGTGGTTCTGTGATTCAAGGTGCAGTCTCACCAGTGCTGAGTACAAGGGAATGATCACTTCCCTATTCCTGCATGACACATTATTTCTGATACACTATCATATGGTTTCTACAAATTAAAAAGTTAACTTAGCCAACATGAATGTCTTCACAAATAATAGAGGCCTAGTTTAGCTATACACACTTGAAAGAATACATGGAACCACACACAAGTTACATTGTGTTTTCTTTGACATGCTATAGAAAGGGATTTCAGTTTTTAACTTCACAGAGTAAGATGATATAAAAAATGAAAATATCCTCAGAGAGTCTGATTTTTTGACTCAATAATTTAACCTTCAATTACAACACAAAGTTCTAATAGCCTATTGCTATATATGAACAGATATATTCTTTTTCACTTACTTGAGTGGGCTAGGCTTAAAAGATTATTTTGTTCTAATGGGCATTATGTTTATATAGTAATCAGAAGATAATGAACACAAATTTAATAATACTGCTTTCAATGTCTAATGTCTACTGCACCATGTACTGAGGTATCAGAAAGAACTTTTACAATGAGGAGCTAGGCACAAAACTCCTCTACTGATGTGAAATAAGAGAACATTTCCTATTCTACAATAGGAAATGCTGAAATACAAAATGGTTAAGCAAGACATTGTACAAAGTGGTTCTTAGATTAATGTTTATGGGTTTTTGCGTGTCTGACCTTAAATGTGTCTGGGAAAGTACCAGAAATATAGCAAAGTCTTCTAGGAAAGAAGTTTCAGGTTCTGAAAAACTTGGGTAGAAATTTGTAATTATTTCTACTGGTCAGATGAGACAAGCTATTCTGGCATCAAAAGTGTAAATCTGTGTTCTGGTGCTTTGCTGACTTCAGTATACGTAAAACAAATTTGTTTGGATTAATATTTAAATGTTACCTGTTTCCAGTTGGTACTCTCTGACACATTTAATAATTAGTCAATTTCATTTATTAGTATGTTTTATTGTACTTGCTAATGCCTACATAATCCTGATGAAACTGAGCCTTCAGTGCATTATGCACTATTCATATTTATACTAATAGACAATGCAGCTTTACATACACACTGATAGTCTAAATACATACAAGAGAGACAAGATGAGAAGAATCACGGGGACACAAGGTAAGCCTTTCCCAAGCCATTTAGAAAGACAGTGATAAATCAGCAAAGAAAACTTGCCTTCTACATCCCTGGTAAACTAAAAAATTATTAGTCACTTAACTATTTGGCCTTTCATTTCTTTTTCTAGTCAGCTGATTAAAGGATAGGTTTGCTTCATAAAGTTTCATACACTCCCTGTAAGAAAACTCTATTTAACTAAGAAGTATTATGATATGATATTATGACTCTAGGCATATCAAGGATGAGGGGGTCATTAAGAGCAGTCAACATGGCTTTACCAAGGGTAAGTCATGTTTGACCAACCTTATAGCCTTCTATGAGGAAATAACTAGGTGGATAGATGATGGTAGAGCGGTAGATGTGGTTTATCTCGATTTCAGTAAAGCGTTTGACACTGTCTCCCACAGCATCCTCGTAGATAAGCTGATAAAGTATGGGTTTGGTGATCAGGTAGTGGGGTGGATCATGAACTGGTTGAAGGGAAGAAGTCAGAGAGTTGTGGTCAATGGGGCAGAGTCTGGTTGGAGGACTGTGACTAGTGGAGTGCCTCAGGGGTCGGTACTGGGACCGGTGTTGTTCAATATCTTCATCAACGCCCTGGATGAGGGTACAGAATGTATCCTCAGCAAGTTTGCTGATGACANAAATATAGCAAAGTCTTCTAGGAAAGAAGTTTCAGGTTCTGAAAAACTTGGGTAGAAATTTGTAATTATTTCTACTGGTCAGATGAGACAAGCTATTCTGGCATCAAAAGTGTAAATCTGTGTTCTGGTGCTTTGCTGACTTCAGTATACGTAAAACAAATGTGTTTGGATTAATATTTAAATGTTACCTGTTTCCAGTTGGTACTCTCTGACACATTTAATAATTAGTCAATTTCATTTATTAGTATGTTTTATTGTACTTGCTAATGCCTACATAATCCTGATGAAACTGAGCCTTCAGTGCATTATGCACTATTCATATTTATACTAATAGACAATGCAGCTTTACATACACACTGATAGTCTAAATACATACAAGAGAGACAAGATGAGAAGAATCACGGGGACACAAAGTAAGCCTTTCCCAAGCCATTTAGAAAGACAGTGATAAATCAGCAAAGAAAACTTGCCTTCTACATCCCTGGTAAACTAAAAAATTATTAGTCACTTAACTATTTGGCCTTTCATTTCTTTTTCTAGTCAGCTGATTAAAGGATAGGTTTGCTTCATAAAGTTTCATACACTCCCTGTAAGAAAACTCTATTTAACTAAGAAGTATTATGATCCCCCATTTTACTAGCAAGAAATGGAGACATCTTTAGGAACTTCCAGCAAGTCATATACAAAGTCCCTGGCAAAGAAAGGTGTGAAAGCCAGATGTCCATGAAACCATGAAACTCATTCTTCCCATGGAGCTGATGCTTATTTAATTCCCTGCACACTATATACCTGTTTCAGTGCAAGAAGCAGTAGTCTTCAATGTTTTGCAAGACATCATTCAGACATTACAGAGTATAGCACACAATATTCTGTATCACAGCAATTCACTGTGCAGCTTAGACTTATTTGACACCAAGTGTGTTCAGTGAACAAGGCAGTGATCCCACAGAAATAATATACTGTTGCTGCATAATTAAGAATGCTACTGCAATGCACATACCACACGTGATTATATAAAATAACTTAAAGAGCATTGATATTTTCTCGCTTTTTGACGATTCGTTTGGGTTATGTCTAAATATTACAATGAAGCAATATGTTAGACATCTCTGAGCATGTAAGTTTATGAATTGTTGGAGCAGCTTAGCTTTGAAGCATGACACTGGACCTGGGCAATTAGCTCAGGTATAACTGCATTCTGAAGCAGTTTTATTGCTTCCAGTTCCAGAGTTAGCTCATTTAGTGCCAGTTTAGGAATTGCTCTGACAGGTACATGTTTATATTTTGTTTATGTGGGCGGCAGGGAAGAAGAAAATACTCCTTTGTGCCAAGCATGAAGTAGGTAGTCAGGTACTCTCACCTCCCTCTACAGAATTTGCAGGGAACTGGGACAATCCCCAAAGCCCTGTCTCCTCAGCAATTCATATCCCATCATTTCCTGTTAAGCTGAAATTCCACTGAACCTTGCTGTATGTGCATATGCACATCTAGCAGAATCCCGAAACACAATGTATTCAATGGAAATTTTCCGTCAGTTTATATATGCTGTCAGAGCCAGCTATAATAAAGAAACCACAAGTTATTTGCTTTAATCTTCAACAGAACACCAGGGTTTTGGCAGGAGACACTTTCATCAGAAAGTTTATAATCACCAGTTGTGGAAGTTTTCAGCTAACAGTCATACGTCAAAGGTAAATACAGTTTAATGTGTGTTTATTCTTAAGTAATGAATTTGTTTTTCACCAAACATATTTAGTAATCAGGGAAAAATTTGCATCATCAATTTATAATTAATTCAGTTAGCTTTCAGCCTTGTTAATTCCCTGGAAAATATTTTCCCAAACTACTCACATACATACATTTCTTTTTCAGAATTAAGTACTAGAGTAAGCAGTGGACACAGAACATGCTTATTAAGCAGTATATTTTTAAACATATTTTGCCAGGGTAGATTGTCTTTTCAAATACCGGAGCTTGAACTTCTCCAGAAATTAGGCTGCTGCTTCTCCATCTTTGAAGCTTCTACTGTTTCTACTGCTACTACTGCAACAAAACTCCAGCTTTGCATTTAATTATATATATATGGATATATATATTTAAAAAAAAAGAGAGATGTTATCATATGGGAAAGAAAAGTGACTTTAAAAATCCGTATTGAAAACTTGAGTCTGAGATTGCAGTTTCCATCCTGATTATTTACTTTCTTCTTTATGTTTCCAAAAGAAACGCATTGCACTATTTCACTGGTAGAATGACAAAAACCATGCTGCATTCTGTGCTTTCTCAATTATTCTTTTGTCCCTTTACAAAGAACAAGCCAAAGAAAATTGAGGCATACAAAAATAAGGGAAACTTTCAATCAGCAAAATAATTTGCCAAAGACTACAATGTAGTCAGATCAGTTACAACTTTTCAGAGAACTGAAGACTTCAGTAATGTTCTTTAGGTTTTAAAATTATTGAAAAAGCTTAATTCAACCTTTTTGTTGGGTGGGCCAGTGAGCTATTTTAACAGATCTGAGTCATCTGCTCTGTGCCTTGAGCTTGCTGCCCCAATCAACATGTATATTTTACTAAGATTTTAAAATTATAATAATTTACGTCACAATTTTAGACAGGAAGGAACAATCCAGCTCATCAAATCAAGTCCCTCATATCACAGACATTATGTATCATTCCATTCATCTACTGGTGTCTTAACTGTTTAGGTACTACTCTTCTCATAAGTGTGTTTCAGAATCCATCTTACTATTTCAGAAACCATCTTACTATTTTCAGACAAAACTTGTTCAGGGCCAGTTAACAATGTTGATACTCAGTTATAACAGCTTCTCTGCCTGCTTGGTGTTTAAAACTTCTGACGTTTTTATGTCAAAGTATCCTATGTTCAGCCTTCATTTTCCTAGGCTGAACAATCCAAGCACTTTCAGTATCTCCCTTTCTCCTTCCCCTGATCAACCTGGTAACCTGGTAATATTTCAGTCTGAATTCTATCCTGAACAAAAACTGGTTTTCATCAATAGGTTTTACATGTTTGTTATGGTTTGGGCTCCTGTTGTACTCTTTGCAACCATCTGAGATACAAGTACTAAATAAAAGTGGTTTTTTTATATTAATAGAGTACCTTCTCTGATTTGTTATCAATACCTTTGATGAAGCTTGCAATTTCACATGCTGGCTTTTCTGTTGGTTTCATAATTCCTCAAATGTATATTGTTCCTTGACAAAAGCAGCATAAGACTCAAAGCCACCTCGCAGGGTACTTCCAACCCAGGCAGTATAAAGAGAAAAGTTGAGAAGAAAATAAATAATACTCCAAGGTGATATTTAAGGGAGCTGAAAGCTGAAGGATAATAGCTAGCCATAGAACAATACACACAATTTATGAAAATTATCTGAAATTATTAAAATACTGCCTATGCACATCCCATTTACAGGTTTCTGCAATCTTTTATCCAGAACAAAAGTAGAACATCAGCAGGAATAGCAGCAGGTGGTTTCTGGGAGGAGGGCCAGGCACAGAGACTTGCAAACAGACTGAAAATAAAAGTGGGAGGCAGCCACTTCAGTGTAGCAAAGATACTCTCTCATGTTTGTTTTTATAGGTCCAGGCTTCTAACCTGTTTCAGCTGGATTGCAGCTGGGCTTTCTAAAACAGCTTTAAATCAATGTATCGGTTAAGAGGTTCAATGTCTTAGGGGGGTAGAGGTGCCTGAAGGTTCGGAAGGCAAGATCAACATAGCAATCCCAAAGCTGTGCAATCAAAACTCTTGCAGCACTGTACACTCTCACTGACACACCTTTCCCCTAATAACCTACGGCTTTAAAATGTTTATCCTTACACTTTCAAAGTCCAACAAAGCATATTAGCCTCTCAGTAGACTGCCATTAAAATGTTGCATGCCACTTTGAAAATCTACGTTGTAGAGTTTTAGTGTCAATAAACAATCTTTTTTTTTTTTTTCTGGTAAGGTATAATTGCAGCGCTCCTTTGGACATAGCTTTAGTATTTCTTACATCTTCATTAATACCTATTATAAATATACAATTTATAATGTCGTACTATATGAAATACAGGCTGTAAAACCCTGCTGTTTATAAATCCAGCTTGCGTCCATTTGTGTTGTCAAATGCCTGCAAGTCTCAGAATGAAATTATGCTTTATTTATAGGAAGAATTAATATTTTTCTAACTCGCAAGTGTTGAGAATCATACTTTCTGCAAACTAAGTATTTTGTTTATTTTTATTTGGTTATTGACTTTTGTTTCCCAAAATAGGATTTGCTTAAATCAAGGGGGAAAAAAAAGTCATTCTATTTGGTTTCTTTATTTGATAAAAATTTAAAGCTAAAAGCTGCTTAGCCACAAGGGAAACAACACAGAGCAGTAGTAAAGCCAGTAGCCTCTATTTTTAAAGCTGTCTTTTATTTCTGCAAAGCTGATGGCCAAACATGAGCTTTAAGTAACACTTCCCCTTGTGAGCAGACTGCTTTCAAATGTTCCATTTTACTAAAAGAGCTAAATTGAGGGTACTCCATGAGACTAATTTGGAGTTCAGTTGTTGTTTTTAAATAAAAAATGAAAGTCTGAAGTGATCTAGTCATGAGGGAAGCAGTACATGAATTTAAGCTGGGGATAACGCATACTGCGTTGGGACTGCAAATTGTTTGGATAACATTTGCGATGTGGGAAGTGTTTGATTACGGAAACACGCCACAAAGTGAGAATATGTGTGGCAGTAAATAATGGGTTTTATTTTTTTGTTTATGCAATTGTTATTTCAAAACACTTATTTTAAAAAGTCATTAAAAGTGCAGTCTTAAAGTGTTGAAATGTGTTTGTTCTCATCTGATTTGTTTTCTTACTCTGTTTAGAAATACTGTCAAATATATTTTCATTCCAGCAATTTGGAACTATCCATAAAGAACATGTTCTTAAAGGCTCATAGACATATAGATAATTCTATACTAGAAGTAATATTTCAGGAGGTAAAAAGAAGGTGTAAGTAACAGATTTTTCATCATCCTGTAATTACAAAATAGCTCCTTGCAACAGCAGACATTGCAATGGCTTTATGCTTCAACTTAGACACCAATTCTGAGCCAAAGGACACAGAAACAGATTGCCACCTCACCAAGGATGTATTGGTAGTAACAGTAACTGTGCAGGACAGTTATACAGATCCTGTTGAAGTTCAAGAAAACACACATTTGAGAAGTAAGCAATAACTATGAATTCTTTTACTTTCAATCACTTACCTATAATGTCTGCTTACCTTGCTCAAAACATCTGTCATCGAATGTACAAGGCAGGCAGTGAAAATTTTGGTGTAAGCAATTGTTTTTAATAGATGCATTTTCCCCATATATCAATTCACTGGTATCTGAAATAGCATACTAAGAAGAAGCTGCAAGCACATTCTGTTAGACACAGGGGTGACACGAGTTAATTTCATTGCTGTCAGGAGATATCTTGATGGGTATATATTGTGCGTTATCATGAGTTACCACAGCTGCAAGGGATTATTTCTTCTACTAATAATGGCATAATAGAATACCATAACTTGTCACAAGATTTCAAGTCAGCTATGAAATTACCTTATTTCATTGCTGAAAAAAAAGGTCCCTACTGCTTTTTTTCCCCCCTTTTTTAATGAGGCTTTAGTGCTCTTGTAAATAGGAATTATGAAAGTTTCAAGGAACTATAGAATGGCTTAATTTCTTGAATAAACCTTGCATGTAGTTGCTAAAACTCACCCATTGTATTCTGTGTTCACAGATAATGTAAACCACATCACAATTTTATAGAAAATTAACAATCAATGTTTTAAGCTAATGGTAACTAAATGAGTAAAATCTACCTTCTGACCTATGTCCCACCCCCCACAAGGCAAAAGGTCACGCCCACTTTCTTGAAGCATCCCCTGGAGGCCATCCAACTCCACAACGCTGAAGGATGACTTTTTAAGAAGTCCTGACAACATGCCAGGCCCTAATTTGCAGTTCTTCATCCCTTTTTAGGATGTAACAGAACAAGATAAAAATGCATCCAAAAAGTAGCTCATTCTTAGAGAACAAGATGTTTTTCACTCCTGGATGAATTTTATAGACATTTAGAGAATAGAATCAGCTCAGCAAAGAGACAGAGGTGTGCTATAGTACTCACCAGGGGGGCCCTAGAAGATACCCGAGGGACTGAGAGAGCACAACTGCCTCCTTCAGTAGCAGCAAGCCATTAGACTGGGTCAGCTCAGCTTGTTTAATCAAGGCCTGTTTAAAATAGAAGTAATTTTAGAAGCTGGATGGACCCAAATTGCTACAGGCCAACAGGTGAGAAATTGAAAGAACTCTGTATGTAGCCACAGCTAAAAGGTGCAACATTGAAATTCCAGCATTGAAAAGGCACACCATAGATTACTGCAGTGAAGTCCCCAACTCAAAGTGATATTTGAAAACCACTTAAGGAAAGAATAACAGCTGCTGACCATTTAAAAGTATCCAGGCATTTATAAGACATTTAAACAGTTGGTCTTACAGTGAAAAGCAAGTTAAAAATATCAACATTAACAGAGAAATAGCTTATTCATCTCCTCCTAAGGTTTTTCAAGTAATTTGGCAGCAATAGCCCCATTTTATCTGTTTTGAACTATAGTTCCAGTTTCACCATGGCCATGACTATACAGTTCAAATCAGCTCCAAAAGCGGTGTTTACAACATATTGCTGAATTGCTCTAACAATGTAGCACGTATATCAAATAGGAGGAACAGAATATCTTGCATAAGACCACATCGAGGCAAAAGAGCAATCATCAGCTACTACCCTCTGGTTCTTTCCTGAGAGAAAAGAATAGCTCACTCAAGTGCCTCTCAATAATTCTTGCCAGAGTTTCCAGCAAGGTCAACAAAGCTTCATGGTCAATGACTAGTAAGAGAGTGAAAGGATTAGCAAAAGCATTTAATTTTTGTCCATTGATGACAGCAGATCACTGAGCAATAAGATTTCTTTTTTTATTATCAGGGTCACATAGAGGAACTGTTCCTGCTGAAGTTGCAGGAATTGAACTTATAAAATACACTTTGCAAAATTTAGAGGAGAAGTTAGATTTGATTTTAATTGTTTAGCAAACCCGAAGAGTTATAGTTCATAAATTAAAAAGTTTTGTGAGCACAAACATTAATTGAGTTAAATGTGCTTTCTGAAATATACTGTCAGTTGGTTCTTGAAAAGATTAATGTTCTTGTGATGCTTTTGTACGCATGTCTGAATTCTCTACTTGTCCCTGTGGGTTCTATTTAGTGGCATTTAGGTTCTCTGGTGGAGCAGATGACATTTACAGCTGACAGTGTTGTAACAGGGATCAGGAAAAAGCTTATTCCTCTGACCCCCCAGTCTGGAAGAGAAACTAAAAATGCCAGTATGGCTGGAAAACTCCTATTTAATGTTTTCATTCTTTCATTCTTTATTTGCTTACCATATAGAATACTATTTCTGGGGAGAAGGACAGGCAGGGGCAGGGAGATGTTGCTTATGGAGGTGGTGGTGGGAGGGGAACACACCCTTGATCTTTGTTTTCCTTTTCCCATCCCTTAATTTATAACCCAGAGCTCGCTCCAAAGTCTTCTCAGGAAGTCTCTCCCCACACCCTCCCCTTGTTAGTGAAAGAAATTTCTACCTTAATAACATTACTCTTTCTTCTGCATGTTCACCAGCAGTAATAGTCACAACTTTCCACATTTTAATAATGTTTCTATACTATCAATCTGAGCATTATAAATGTTTTATGGGTTTCTCTGGCCAGGTCTGTAGAGGGAGCATCAACAATAACTTTGTTCAGAAAAACCTCAGGAGAGAGGTTGAATGTTGCTTTAAGACTTAAGGGAATTCTGAGATATCATGAAAACTTGCTTGGGCTTTTAGGAAAAAGAACAGTATTTCTTCCCTTAAACTTCCCCTATCTTCCTTATCCTTCTTACTCAAAAACTGCATACAGACAATCAGTTTAAAAAATGCAATTAAAATTTGTGTTTTAAACTTGTAATTAAAATGTGTTGGGATTCTTTGTGTTTGCTTGAAGGCTGTAAGTTACACTACCACATCTAATATTTGGTCATTTGATTTGTTTTTATTTTTACTGAAAGCCTGACAGAAGTGTTTGCCCCCATATTACTGATGGAGGGCATAAGTAGGAACAGAATTCAACATTCTAAGGACATCTCCTGAGTAACTTTTCTGAATAGAACATCTTCAACTGGGTCCTCAAAATTGAAGGCCAGTACAAGGATTTAGGCTGATTAAGGTGTAAACAATCGCCTCCAAGTACTCAGTGGAACTGTGCTGGAAGCTGGACTTCCCTGGGCTTTGCCTTCTATATTCAAACTGTAAGATAATCTTCTTCCCTAAATAGATAAAATGCAAGAGGGACTGAGGTCAACCTCTAAAAATGCTAGGAGAAGTGAAGAAATGGGCCCTCCTGTGAGGAACAAGAAGACTAATTGTGTAGTAAAAAAGCTACCAGCTGCCTAATAGCAAAATTTAATAGAAAAAGTACAAAGGTCTCTTTTACTCATCAGTATGTGTTCAGTCATAAAACAAAATAAACCAGTGGGTTAGCTGCCAGTACCGAGCATTAGCTAGAAATATTGGGTATGTGTCTCTACGTCTCTACTCAGTGGACTTACACCATGTAAAGAAGGCTCTTAGATTTGTGCTGTTTGCCAGTGTTCAAGTGTCTTACCTTCAGCAGAAAACAATTTTACCAAAGAAAAACACAACATCCAATCTGCCAAAAGGCCTAATGATAAGGCATTGCCCTTTTCACTGGTAATAACAATATTCTCCAAACCTTATAGTTAAATTGAAATATACATATGTTCTAAAAAGTACTTTCTTGGAGAGTTAAAGATGGCTAATATCTATGGTTAAGCACATAGTTCCCAGTCAGTAACTGAGACCACACCTCTGAACTGCATTTTAAAAGGCAGATTTTAATTATGACTGCAGGGTAAATATAATTTATTGTTACCTTTGGTGCTCTTAGAAGCCATTTCATTAAATTCCAGGTATCAACAACAAAATGAGTAATGATGTACTTAAATATAGTACAACACAAACTCATTGGGGCCTGGATCTTGTGTGGCATACAAAACTGGAGAACAGAGTGGGCAACAGAGTCCCTTACAGCTGCCACAAGATCATAAGGACTTGCCAATTCAGAGCCATCAAGAAACTCAATTCTGTTTTGCAAAGTGGATTAAGTAAACCACATAAAATCTCTATGTGGCCATTCTCTTTCATAATTAAAGTTTTCTTAATCCACTAGTGTATAATATACTTTAATTCCTTTAATTCTGGACATGAATCCCTAGGAAAAAAATGATGTGAAAAAAATTATAAAAGAAGCAAGATATTTAAAAGAATCCATTTTTGGAGGAGCATTTTATGTTTGCTAGAAAAGAAAGGGCCAAAAAGAGAGCTTGAATGTAGTTGCACTAATTTATTTTAAAAATGCATCTTTAGTTGAATTCAGATCCTGATCTCTCTCATACCCAAGGAAGCTTTAAATAAGCAACAGCTTTAAACTGCAGTTTGACAGGGAGAAGAAACAGCTTTCAGCAGCTCCCTTCCCCTTCTTGTCTTTGTATCTGGTGCTGATGAGCAGTTCAATGCTCTCCTCCCCTTCCCATGCTAGGACCATCGCAGGGGGGTGGCAGAAGCTTTGCACAAACACAAGCAGAATCACCTGGTTTCTCCTTAGGGTATCAGCCAAAGCCCATTGAAGCTGCCTTTTTTTTTTTTATTTCTTGTTTTGTTCTATTTTGCTGCACCTGAAACATTGTAGCATTCTTCAGAGACAAGCTAAAGTTTGTGCCTGTTCTTATTTTGTTTGAACTACTTCACCCCTTCCCAAGATTCAACTTGTATAGAAGCGTGCTGAAGTAATAAGAATGTACCCTTTTCCCCATTCACTTGTGAAACAAAACACAAAACAAAGCATGACCATTATGTAAATCATGATGCATGTATTTCACATATTTCACTTTCACTTCAGTCAAAGTGCCTGGGAAAACAAAACAAAACAGCAAACTGCTTTCACATGCAAAAAGGAATCGTGATATTGAAAGAAGAAAGAGGAGTGATTTTTCAATATACTATGTGAAAAGGGACAAAATTTGCAAGTTAAAAAGCAAGAAAGCCATTGTGATTTGTGTAGAACATGCAGCTGTAATTCTTATATTAGTAATAATAATAATTTTCAGGTTTTTCTCAAACACTATAATGTGATTGGCTTTCCAAACAACGCATTATCCCCTGCTTGGTAGAGAAGAGAACTTTGCAATTTTGTAGGTGAATCTTCTTTTTTTTTTTTTATTTTTTATTTTTTAGGAGTCTATTTCTTTTAGCAGTATGCTCTTCTGAGATCCCCTGATTCTAGATCAACCATTGCAACCTGAATGCACTTACAGTGAAAGCTGTGTGAGAATTCTCCCTGGGCTTCTGGGAATGCCAGATTGATTTGTGTTACTAGCGTTTAGTAGAGCAGTAGGTTACTACAAAAAGTGATTTTGAGATATGATCTCAAGTCCAAATCCATAGCTGTAGGGAGTGATATTTTGAACTGGATATTTTTCCTGTATTTTGGGACCCTTGAATTGCCATCCGTAGTCGGAAAGCCTGTCCCCCTAAAGTAATTCTAAAATGTTTACTCTAAGTAGACGGGGAAACCAAATTCAACCAAGGTATTAAATTAAATATTACAACATTTTAATATTTTTAGATATTATTTACTGAAACCTGGGCTAAGAGAATGCAGTGAACTGAAAATACTGAGTGAGGGACAAAAATCCATTTGACAAATCGGGTCACTAAGGAACTCTCTGAGGCTTAAGCTGTTGAAAAGACTTAATTTTTTAAGACAACCTTTTTTTCCATCATGCTGCAACATAACCTTTTCTTTCTTTTTCCTCTGTCCCACTCAAGCTGCTATACTTTAGGATCAGTTCACTCTGTTGAAAACCCATTGTAAAAATGTCAGGGCTCGTATAGCTCATTGCTATAGATGACCTTGTAGTACTCTTTGCTCTTACATCACTTCTTTTAATTTCACCTTCCATTAATCATCCCTATTACTTTCTGGTTACAATGCATCTATTACACTGTTGGATTTTTTTTCCTTTTCTCTAAAGCTTCTTTCTCTCCTGTATTTTTTGGGCTTTCTAACCTTTTCCTTCTTTTTCTTTTTTTCTTCTTTTCTGCTAATATTGTTTACTCTTTTTATCTCATGCACCTTTTCTTATAGACACTGCTTGTAACAATTAATTTCTTTAAAATTTGTGCAAAACTCATGTATGTTCTGTAAGTCACCTTACAATACAGAATTGTTCTTGTCAATGATATTGCTATATAAATTATCCTTCACCCTGCCTTACTCCTTTTCATGTAGATTCCCCAATATGAAGCAGTCTTCCTTGCCGTAGTTGCCACATTTCCTGCTTAGCCATTTTTATCTTCCCCATCCTATTGCCTGTACATTCTCAAAGTCAAAGTACTCTTGAGGAAACTCAACATTTTGGCTCTTTCTTTCCTAGCGAACCTAAAACTCTCCTCCAAAAAGAAATTCTTTTAAATATCTTGTTTCTTTTATAATTTTTTTCACTAACATCATTTTTTCCTAGGGATTTTAAAATGTATGTCAATAATTTTCTTAGACCTTAAAACTGTATTATTAGTTTCTCCATTTCTAACTATCCCTTCTCTCCCTAAATGCCATAACCTGTCATTTTCCTACCTTTTTAGTAATTATTTTATCTCTGTTTGTTAGCTAAACACAGTTTAATTTTTGCTTATAACTTTCTGGTAAATGCTGGCTGTGTCTGTCCTCAATATTATAAGTAAAATGATACATTTCTAATAATCTACAAAGTATATAATGAATATTTCTTCTTTAAGATTAAATCAAATTCACAAATATTTACCAGTGGACAAGTGCCAGTTAAAATCAAAGATGGTAATGAAATACAGAAGATTGTGGATTTATTTTTAAGTAGTCACAATGCAAAGAATACCTCACCTGATTTACATCCTATTTTTAGAAAGACTTTTCATCAACCTCAAATTTATCTCAACGCTGGGGGCTCAAAATCAGAAGAAACTATAATTGCAAATATGTGCTGCCATTCCACTGTATAATAATCCTAAAATTTAGATTATTTTGGTTTTATACTTATGATGATTTTCATCTCCCTTGAGCAATATACAACTATTTTCCCTGCTAACCTCCTAAATATCAGTGTAAGTTTTTGATCAGTGACATGAAAAACTGCTGTACTATGTAACTTATTTTCCATTCTGAAATTGAGAAATCCTTTTTAATACTGATACTCTGACCTGTAGATCTATCACCTAGAAAGTGCCTTGCAAATGTTTTCTTCTTTCACATAGTCACTGTTTTTAAATCAATTTGAATCTATTGTTTAATGAATAATAAACAGAACATTTCCAATTACAAAAAAGATTGCAATGCACGTTTGATGTACTGCTTAACCTTAGTGTTTTTTCCTTCCTTCTCTGTAACTGTTAATTATCCTTCTATTACCAAGTCTAGTTGTTCCCTGCTCTGCCTACTTGATTCAATTAATATTACGTTATATAAAAACACAAGCACTTTCACTCTACTGTATGTTTGATGATTTTCCTTCTTCTGATTCTCCCGCCACATAACACCTATTATTAATGATCACTTTTTCACTGGCACATTTCCTGGAACTTTTAAAGTGGCTACTTTCTCAGATCCCTCCCTTAAGAAGCTTTTGTGTAGTTCAAATTCCATTGCTATTTCTAACATTCTATTTCTTGGTAAAGCCCTTGAAAAGATATTCTGTTCTTAACTTTCCAAACACCTTGTTAATAATAATTTCTTTGATTGTTTCCAAGTAGGGTAGATTTTCACCTCCAGCACAGAACAAACTGTTCTATTCCACTTAGAAGAGTTGAAGATCTCTTGAAATCTTACCTAGTGATCATAGTTCTTTCCCTTCCTCATTATTTTAGGTGATAGTATGGCATTTAACAATATAGAACTTAATATTTTATTACACTATTAGAGATCATAAAATAATATTTCCAATTCTCTATAGCTTAATTATAATGCTAACACTTTTTTCCTCTAGTTGTTACTTGTAATTTTTTTTGCTGTGGTGATTTAATTCACTTTTGTCACATATTTGATGTGTTAACCTCTTTTTTAAATTTCCAGTTACTGTAATAATATTATAATGGTAATAACATCGTACTTCAACATTTGAATTTATAATTGAAATATTGATCAACTCTTAACTGCAGTATCTTTACCAAGTGTTACTTAAAGATATTAAAGAAGTTTTGCCTTTGATTTCAGAACTTAATTTTGTATAAGCTACTTTCATTTTTGTGCAGTTAAGAAACAGCTTGTGTTCCTCAAAGCAAATTCTGCAAATTAACATACTTGCATGTCAGCTCAGTTGCACAGCTAATTAAATATTTCTCATGTGCTTTACATACCATGTCTACTTTGGTTTATGTTTCAGAGATGTTATCCAATTTTCTGTGATTTATTTATAGGTATATCTATGGCACTAATCACTGGAGTATTTGAGCACATAGAAATGATTAAAGATACATCAAAATTACTTCTAGAAGGTACCGCTTTTCTTTCTCTGCTTTGAAGCTGTTTCTTTACCATAATGTTCTGGAGGTTGATTCCTCCTGTGTTCAGTGTCTTTACTACATAGCTATTGGGGAATGCCAGTTAGTACAGACAAGCCTTGTACTGAGCTTGAAAATCATGTGAAAGAGGCTCCACTTGTTTGGGATCAGCTTTGCAGGAAGTTTGTTTCGTATTTTTGCCCTGTCACTGAGGATGTCCTCCTTTCCATTGTCACAAGATGAAAGCCATGGATCTATCAGCCAAGTATCCCAAATGAGTGTAGCAATCACACTGGGAAATTGTGAAAGACAGTGCTTGAGATAAGTGGGCTTCAGCCTTTCACGTCTTTGATGATGGAGGGGAAGGAGAAGGAAAGAAGCAGGACAAGGTTTTCAAGATACACACTTTTAGTATTAAGAACTCTCTAGTCTCTATTTATCCTCACTTACATAGCCTTTGATTTCATTATGCAGCAAAATTATTCTCTATTAATACTTACAGGAATCAAGATTTTGGCCACAGAACTTAGGTAAGACAGCAAAAACTACTTAAAGAAATCATGGACAATGTTAAAAATTAACCCCTCAAATAAGATTTGTGATGATAACTATCTACATTGAAAAGGTACCTCTGTGCACACTATCCCAAGGTGAAACTGAACACAAGTAATTTTACCCTCTCTGGAAAAGGCAGCACAAATAAAATATAGTTTCATGTATTTCAAACTATTTTAAACTTCTCAGCTTTGTTTTCTCCTAGAAAACCCTACACTAAACTTGTATCTCAGTTATGGATCCTCTTGAGTTTCCAGTTCCCACAAAAAAATGGCAAAATATTTTACTGGAATTGAATTATACTTGTATACAATTTTTCAACTTATTTGGAGAGGAGGGAAAAATTAAACTGATACAGTTTAAACTTGGTTGTGTATAAATTTATTTTGAGTTATATGATTGCAGAATTTATACATAGACTGCAAAAAGTACGCAGGCATAGCCATGCCTTTATTCTAAAGTTTATAGGACCTCAAAATACCTTCAAAAGTTTTCAAGGTCTTATTTCACTGTGGCAAACAATCAGTCACAAGAAAAGAGAAGTAGTAAAGCTAAATAGATATTGCAGGCAGATTTGTAACAGGAATTCCTTCCACCATTTTCAATGGAAAGCTTGCTGACAATGACCTATGCCAGAGCTCACCAGACAGATATATGACTCCATGGCTTTAATGAACAGTTAACATGCAAACATGGCAACGGATGAGTAGACCTTTTCAAAAGCAGATTACTGTAGAGATCTCAAAAAATAAGGTAAATTTCAGTGAGAGACTATAGGCACAACACAAACATTAAAATTTAGAGGACCTCTAGACAAAAGGCAAAACAACCCAAATTCTCATGAAGTTTATCTTTAATTTGAAAGAAGTCAAATACACATTGTGTTCAAACATGTAAAATATGAAATAAATTGCAGTGTATTTTCATATTTTCTTTTTAAGAGGTCAAAGCCATACTGCTTCAAGATTTTGTTTTGTGTTTTGTTTTCCTGCAGAAGTTTGATTAACATGAATAGGAAACTATTTGTACTGCTGAGTCTATTCTTATTCACAGGTGCTCCAAACTGAAATAGCACTCTTTCTCGTATCAATAAAAACTTCTTTCCCTCCTCGTGCTATAAGAATCATAGAACTCGTATCACTAATATAACAAAAACTAGATGTAGGAATGCATAACAAGAGTCTACTTCTTGCAGCTCTACATATAAGACAACAGTGTCACACATTTGCTGCAGTAAAAATACATTGAGAAGTATGTAGTATCTCACTTTCAACTTTGCATTATACATAAAAATATTACAGAACCAAATACACAGTTAGAAGAATGAGCCTATACTCTGAGATAAAGGAAACATCTGAATGTCTGGAGTTTTGTTTGACTGAGCATAGAAAACCTGCTTCTTGTTGATGGCCTTAGAAGATCCATTCTTCATAAACCATTGTTTACAGAGCAAATACAATATTGCATGGGTAGGAATAGGGAGAAGGGAGATGAGAAGATGCCCAGCTCAGACTGGGATATTTTCTGCTGTGTGGCCTTTGCACAGTCACCCTGTTGGCCTGGGTGGCACTGAGTGGGGCCATGAGCAAAGTGGCTGTGCTGTTGTCACCACATTTCCTCCCCCTTAAACAGCCCTCACTTGCTATTAGGGGCAGCAGAGTATGGAACTACACTGGGAAGAATCTGATTGCTGTAGAGATTGATTTGTCAGGATTGGGAGTGGTAATCAAGGGGGAAATCTGGAAAGAATCCAGGTACAAGAAGTTTTAACAGAGGTCTAGTAAGACCTGAAAAAAGCTCCTTTTGGAATCTAGAGTTTCAGGGTCAAGTGTTAAGCTGGACAAGGTAAGTATAATTTGAGGGAAAGAGGTGAGAAAAATGGTATGAAGTATCAAATACATATTATTACATCCTATCCAGTACCTGGGGAAAAGCAACAAGGCAAAAAGCCTAAAGCAAAGAGATGCTTAGATTATACTAAACACCATGGGATACATATCCATATGAAATAAGTGAAAGAAAGAGTAGAATTTTACAGGAGAAAGAAAGGAGTTCATGTTAGATTGTCTAAGAATCTTAGAATTTTTGAAACAGCAGGAAGCATTTTTGTTTACACTAGAACACTGGTGATCTAGGATTTGGAGGTTTTATGGATTTTTTTAAAAAATATAGCAAGTAGAAGAACACATGGTGGCTCACCCAGGGTAAATTCAGAAACAATAAAACTCAATAGAGTAATATTTCTTTTTAAAATATATGCTCATACATATTCAGACACAAGCACACACACCAATATTTGCTGCAACTACGCTGTTTGGGACTGGTATCCACATTTTAAAATTTATTGTAGAATAAGGGTACAAAAAATAGAGATTTCTACTAAACAGTCACACTGAGAAAGTGTGAAATTCTAGATACCAAATACTATCTGCATGTGCACATTTTGTTACGAAAACATCAGGGTTTTGTATTGCATTTGCTATAACAGATAATACCTACACTTCAATATGCTCAATTATCTACTCTTAACAGCAACATATTATTTTAATATCAACCTTTTACTGCAGTCAGCAAATATTGTGTATTTTGTTTAAATTGACATGTCATATGTTATTATAAAATATGAAAAGATATGATTTGGTCCCTCAGAGTTAGGCGGAATCATTTTACTGTGGTTTGGTTCAAATGTATAGCATATATTCTTTCAGACAAGCCTCAAAAATACTATGAGAAAATAGATCAACCAACAAAACAAACAGATTAAAATGTGAAATATAAGCTAAAGATCAATTGTTTACTTCTATATTATATTACTTACAAATCTGACTGCATATTAACCTTCTGTTGGACTAGAAAATATAAATATTCTTTTTATAAAATGTTTGTTAACTGAGATAAAACAAGTATCAGTTTTCATGTCTATATACAAATTTCCCTTTCTTCTCTGAATACCACTTTATGTGTTAGCCAAAATTGATTGTCAAGATTTCTGTTTAAAAACAGTAACTACTGAAAATAAAGTGGCAATCTTTAAGAGTCCTCATTGATTCTTGCTTATTATGCAATTATCTTAATGTTGAACTCAAGAGTAAATGGAAGTTGCTCATCACAATCTCACCATGAAACAAAGACAGTGAAATTAAACAAGCTGAAAAATCTACTATACTATTGAGTGTAGTTACTGATTATATTATAGAATTAACAATCAAAATACAGTGTACTGTACATAAAGGCAGAGATTTTAAGACAAGCATCACTTCCAGTTATCTGAATACAGTGATAAAACATCATTCTATTGTCTGTTTTTGTTCAAACACTGGGCAAACATAGAAGTTTATTGTGAAAATAGTAGCTGAAGAAATATTACTGAATTATTAATTGATGTAACATTTACTCTAGTCTAATAAAGACAAAGTTCTTTCTTGATGACTTCTTTCACACTGAAAAAGCTGTATATATTTGATATCACTAGAGGATTATTTGAAACTCTTTTGCTTCCAACATTTATGTGCTAGAAAGATTGGTAGCTCACAGTATCTTCCTAAAGATGAGACATCCTACATGATCCTTTTACTTGCTATTCTAGGTATTTTAAAAACACAGAGAGAATAGAAACTGCTGGGGGGGGGGGAGAAGAAAATGAAAGAACACAACTGTGGGCAGGGAGGTTGGACCAGATGACCTGCTGCTGTCCTTTCCAACCTTAGCAATTCTGTGATTCTGTGATCTTTATGTGAAACAAAGAGATCCACTATTTTACATGATATAACAAGATTACCAAAGGGTTGGAAAGGAGTAAATATGAAGTTGAAAAGCCCTAAAAATAAGCAGAAATGTATCATTGTCTTTGGAAAGAAAAAGGGTAGAAAAATAGGCCTTTAAAATAAGCTTTCTTTACTGGTTTTCTTTGCATACTACTTCTCCAAATTTTCTGCTATAGTTGTTTACTAGTTTTGAGCAGTGGACCAACATGATTTATACTCTATCACTCACAGATTTAAATTTCTGTATTTACTAATAAAATGTGTCAATAGGGTATTCCTCCATACTGGACTAATTGTTTAGATAAGAGTGATATTTTGCTAGAGGCAGGCACATATTTTCTTGTAGTAAACATTTAATTTTATTTCTGTAGTAAAATTGATCACGTCATCAAGAACACCATAGACTTGTTGAGCTTGTCTCTCACTCATGACTTTAATTCCAATATATCTTCTTTATCCCATAAGAATTTGTTGTTGATAGGGATTTTATTTGTAAAGAATTTCAGATAAGTGTGTTTTGAAAGATGCTTCCATACAGAGCATTCTGTTTTGGAAGCATTTTCATTTTGAGGATTATCACACCACTGGGAATTCCGAGCTTCATACACTTATAATCAAATCAACTCTGCTTCCTCTGAAAGTTTTTGCCTCTCAGAAATAAACCTTTTGAGATTCATATTAGTGATTTTATCCACAGAGATCTTTTCACAGTTAAATTAAATCTACATGAGTGTTTTTTCTCACTGGAGAGAAGAACTAGAAGGAACAGGTCCATTTCTGTCCGTTTGTGCAAAAAGTGCATAAATACTGTTTGATTTTCCTGTAAGCATTCCTTATAACTAAAAGTATTGTGATCTGGAAATAGGTAGTAAGTGTATCAATTTCTTTTCTTTCCATTTCCTGCATTCATTCTAGCCCAGATACCACCACTGGTGGCCCAGGATTGCAGTACAGGTCTCAGTCAGTACCAGTGCTGGGCATCACAGCAGAGTGCCCAACCACTGAACAGCAGTGAGAACTGAATGGTCCTTTGACTCTTGGAGGTGAGCCCCCAGCATGGGTGATGATAGGCTGCCGGTCTCTGTGGGTGCACAAGGTGCCTTGTCTCTCTGATGACAAGTGTCCTGACAAATTGCATAAATGAGCAAAAATAAATAACCATATTTTACTGAAAAGGGACCATCAAGACTGATCATTTTGAGAGGGCTTTGTTAGTGAAAGCAAATTATGTCATATTATATTAACAAATTGAGCTGTATGTCCAAACATAGTTTTGGCTGGCTTTGAAAGTGTTGCATATAAAAATACCTGAAATAAAAAGTAGGGGTCTTTTCCAGTAAAAAACAAAACACCCACACCCTTCCCCAAATTCCCATCTTTGTATAAATATTTGTACTATAGCATTTCACAGATACCATTATAAATACCATTAAGTCTAGCACGTTATCTGAGAAATAATTTATGTTTATGAAGTCAGCTACAAGATACCAACCAATAAGGAAAAGGGCAGTGAAGGAAGGAAGGAAGGAAGGAAGGAAGGAAGGAAGGAAGGAAGAAAGGAAAAAAAGAAAGAGGACATACAGATCATTCTGTAGTTAGGAGACTGTAGTACCAATATCAACATAGTACTATTTAGCCATCAAATTGGAGCACATTTTGTAGGCAAGAAGAAGATACTTTAAAACATTTTGAATTTTTGTGTCATCTGACTAAAAATATTAAACATATTACTACCTAAAATTGTGTCATGGAGAGTGACCAGAAACATTGCTGTTGGTTTGAAGAGAAATCACGCTTTCTCCTTTTGTCATGGATCATGCATCTGACAACATCACAAGCCATGTTGTACTATTCAAGTCTCTAATGGTGTCTATGCACATCCAGCTGCACTGTCACTAATTTTCCATTATAATCACAAACTGATTGAACTGGTCCTTGGGATGACATTTGAAGTTGCTTTTCCTACAACTAGAGTTTGTAAAATATCTTTTTTTTTTCTATTACACACTCTTACCATTCCATAATATCTGCAAGTATTACATTGTTTTTCTCAAATTCCACAGATTCTCTCAGAGTATAAAATTAATTAAATTGCTCATTAATTTCCCAATACTACAGAGTGCTGAGAACCTTCAGTTGTTATGGGATGTAAAAGGAGTTGAGGATATTCAGCAGTCTAAAGACTGAGACCTCTAAATATATTTGAACTTACATTGGATATGAATTTTTCTGTTGTGTAACCAATTGATTAGTAAACACATTAAAAACATAAAAATGAAACCAAAAGGACAGGCATAATTCTTCCTGATATTATTTTCTCAGATTCTGAGTCTGGATATGATTTCATTGCACACCTTAATCAGAACAAGAAGCACTGGAAAAAGTTACACTGTCCACTTCCCTAATTGAAATTTTGCTAGATTCTCCAGAGATGTTCTCTGCAGATGAAATCCAGCTTAGACTTCTCCCACAGTGCTGATTAGTTTGACTAGTTTGTTGCAGTAGAACTACTCTGACTTTCAAAGTCTCCCTATAGAGAATTGAGTAGACCCTACCGTGACTCTGTTTTGAGATATTTCACATGGAACTAAGAGCCAGAGCAAGTTCAAATGGCCATAAAAATATTATGATCAAGTTTTATTTTTCCCACCAGACCCCAGCCTGATCCATTGAGTAAGACAGACAGCTCAAGGAATCAGAGTCTGTTTAATGTCTCTTTTTACCCTTACTGTTGGCTGCTTGCTTGACACAAGCCAAACCCAACACTGAATATAAAGTTATTAATTTTATAATGGCCTTTTCTATGGTACTCATCACCAAAGAACAGAAATGTTGTACATACATTAGTTTATTTTCACATCATGTATGAAATGCACTGTAAACTCTGCTGTCCTCATTTTGCAGCAGATATTAAATGCATAGAGAGAGGAACATCAAAATAATCTACTAAATTTGGATTTTGTACCTGACAGATTGACAGGTTTAAAGGTTTTCCTTTAAAGAACTATTCAGAACTTAATTGTTTCATAGTGAATCTAATTCTACAGAAAGGCCTTAACACTGAGACCACTTTTTGTTTTCCTAGTTTGACCCTTCTAGTTCTCAATTCCTGCAGTGAATAAGGCAGAGTTTTACATCAATACAAGACAAGATTTATTCATATATTTTATACACTATTGTATCATGAAGTCTGTCTAGATATGTCTGATCAAGATCTGTCTGGAATGGAAATCAAAACAATAGTAACAACAGAAGTCCTTGGTTTCTAACTGGTAACCAATTTCAATGTGATACTTCTGCGATATTGGAACATTTGATTTATAGCACCCTTACTAGTATTTCATTTCCCCCAAACATGAGGGGAAAATAGCATTATTTTTCATTTAGAAGCATTACCAGCCTCCATATAAAGAAAAAAATTGCTAGAGAGTTACAGTGACTAGTAAGATGATATGGACATGTATTCCTCCTGATTAAAGAAACTATGTTCTAGAATAATAAAGAAAGCTCTAGACTCATTAAAATCTTATACAATGCAGTGGTCTGCTACTTTTACTGATGAATTTCTCTAGTTTCCACAAAAAACAAAGCAAAGAGCAGCAACAATGAAAACTTAATCTAAACAAAAAAGTTGTGTGTGTGCATAAAAATTATACCCTGACCTTTACAGTGATAATTTTATGTCCGGAAGCATAAGATCTGGTAAAGCTTATTTTTGCAGTATAACTAGAGATGTTGTTATTGGTCATAAATTAATCTGCCCTTTTAAAAAATTCAGCTGCAATGTCTGTATTCTATACTGTGTAAACATTTTAAGTTTTAAAAAAGCAAAATGACATATAACTGATGAGCTGTGCAGTCATGTTTTTCATAACATTACATTTACCGCATAACTTATTTATCATTGCTTTACTTCCACATAGAATAACAGACTATAATGCTTGATAAAATGCAAGTACTAGTATAAACTTATCTATGCAGTACTTGCTTCTCCAATATGTATATTACTAGTACTGTACAATTTCCAGTATGCTGCTAAAATTAAATGATGAAAATAATTTTGAAATTTCAAATAGCAGTTGTAATGTTTCAAAGGTATTTTCAATGTTACGTGACATTATTTTTAGCCTAGTAATGAGATGGAAAGTATATCAGAGACTCTGAGAATCTTCTTGAAAGTGAAAGTATGATTATAATATCTTAAGCAGTTAGCTCTGGTACTTAACTACACATTTCAAGTTTGAATTTTGTGCATGAGTACTAGAGATTTTTTAATTTTTTATTTTATACACCCTAAGGAACCCCAGTCCATGGTTCTGTAGAATTAATGCTGCTTACCTGTGTCACCTTTTTTTTCTCTGAACTACGCAGAAAATGACAGATTTGGGGTCACTTGCCTAAATATGAAGTTCAATAGCCAACTTAACTGACCTCAATTTCAAAATAATAACATCACACAATCTTTTAAGATGGATGGGGACAACCAGGGATCATCTAGTTTAGAGAAGAGTCAGAATGTCTTCTCTAAATCCTTCCATTTGGAAACCATAGAGAGCAGTAAGTTGTCTTCTCTTTGTAAGACTGAACCAACTCAGTTCTCAGTCTGTCCAGTTGCTGACTGCTTTGTTAGGCCTCCACTACACTCAGACCAGCTTGGAAATTTATTTCTTGTACTAACAATTCTCAATTTAGTTTTAGTCCATGTGAATCCAAATTCTCTGTTAATCACTTCTATTGCCTTTATTTGCAATAACTCAAATGACAATGTGTAAAGCAGATGTATTAGATTTACTTAGGACAACTGCCTCAGTAGGTGTTTTCAGAGAAAGTGCACTATTAGAGTTTGCTGTGGCACTTCTGTTTCAATATGCAGTTTTGTCTTGCTCTCTAAACATGAAGCATTGCATATGCAGATACAGAATGTGTCCTGTTGAAGCTCAGACACAAGGCCAATTGAGCGATAGACAGAAAGAAAAAAAAAAGAAAAAGAAAGAAAAGGAAGTGGCTGACTTGGTTCAAACCCTTTGGAAAATGGAGGAGGCAAATCTTTTACACCTTTCAGGACAAAAAAACAGAGAACTATAGGCTTCTTATTCAGCAACATCAGTATGGAAAGCTTGCAAGCAGACTATTCACCTATTGTACAGTATTCATACTCGAGGAAGGAATAAATTACCTTTTGCCTGGAAAGGGGAGACAAGGTACAGTGCAAAGCTCTGCACAGAGCCACATAATGAAAAACACAAGGATCACTTTCTGTGTTTTGATGTATTTTTGGGCTGGTATACAATAAACATCTTCTATATACTCATATCATGTTCTCTCATTAACATTAGACTACCTTAATTTAAAGACTAAATATGTACAGTAATAAAAAGCAGATGTTTTGCGATTAATACAAATGAAAACAAAAGGTAATTAATTTGTGGGATGACACTATATTAACTTTCCAAACTGTTTTAAATAATACCTCTTTTAAGATTTGTAAATAGATATAGCTAGGATAAGCCTACAGACATTTCTTTCTTTTAGACCATTTGTTAGCTCTTCTGGCAGTGAGACTCAAATGGGCTATGTGAACAGCAGCAACACAACAGTAAGTAAAAATCCTTTTCCTTCACCCACTATTGGGGCCAAAAATGACATTTCTTATATGTAAATGGCAGTGCTATGCACATGAGTAATATGCCTAGTTGCTGGGCAGCTCCTTTAAAATAATTCTGGAATTAATATTAACACAATTTGTAAGAGAGTAATGGGTAGAGTCACAGAATAAGGATGAATTACCGTTTTTGACTCAGTATTTCTCCTCAGGATTTGGGATTTTTTCTCAATCAAAATATACATGTTTTTCAGATCATCTACTGACTGAAGAATTGGTTTTGTCATAAAAGCAGAAATGACAGGCTACCTGAAATCAAATGGAATTGAGGGTGGGAGGCACCTGCATTAATTGAATCCAATGCAAAACAAGAGATTAAAATACAATTTTTAATTAGAAATAGAGAATTAAATTTTTTATTACACAACATACCTCTTGCAGTGAGAAGAAATGTAATCATATTTTATTTTAGTTTCAACTGCATCCAGTTGTTTTCACAGAAAAATTGTAAGTACTGCTTAGCATGGAGCTTAGAAAGTTGATGTTGAAGCCAGATTTTGATGTCCCTTGACTGCTTTACAGACCATTTTAAAAACCTGGCTTCAGAGATCATTATGTAACTATATACAAGAACCAAGAGTGTCAGCATGCCATAACAACAAGTCACTGCGGTTCGATTTCAAATACTGCTGTGCATTTAATAACTTCCTACAGTTTTTCTATTTTTGTCCAAACAATGATTGTATTTTGGAGAACAAATTAGCAGATTATTATTGATAGTCCATGTGTTCAATAAAAAAAAATGTGCATATTGCTTGAGACTTTCAAGTGGAGTTATTCTTTTCTCTGGAAAGTGTACCGCAGTATCTAAAAAACACACCCAGAATATGTGTTTTGTAGTGGGTCCAACTCTGCTGATGTTCAGTTCATCATTTTCCCTTCACTGCTTCCCTGACACTTTCATGTCAGCCTGTATTCTCACAACAATAGGATTTTTGATTAGGGATTTCTAAACTGTGTGTGGAAAAAAATCTAGGTGGCAAAAATTATACTGGTTCCTTGTTTTTATTTATTTATTATAAATCAATTTATGAGGTGTTACAAGGACAAATAATAAGAATAATTATATGCAACACAAATGCTAAAAACATTTGTTCAGAAATATTTTTAAAGAATAAGAATAAACAAGGCTATTTCTAGGTAATTGCACCTTAAAGCAGAACAGACTTTGTAAAAGTTTTACTTTTTTGCATTACTTTGTACTCCTATATAGTTTTATTTTTATTTTGGTGAGCCTAACTACAACAAATGCAAATAAAGTTCAGTTTCGTATTAAAGTTTCAGCAGTGTTTGCTTTTACATATTGAAAAATAATCAACAGAAATTATACTCTTCTGGAACAAAGCTGATATTATTGTGGACAAAATCTGTTACACATATTATAAAACCAACCAAAAGTCTATATGAAACATCTTGAAAGTTAAACTCTGAAGGGAACAATAAGACTAACTATTTCCCATATTTCAGTTTCACCATATTAGTGTAAAATATCCTAGGAGGATTCAAAGGCTTTAGCTTCTTTTGCATTTTCAATTGTTATCCATAAACACACAAAAAGGGGATATAGTTGATTTGATCCAGAGTGGATACAGATTACAAAATATGAAAACCTTTAGTTCTCCTATGTTCACTTAAAAATGTCACCTATATTACACTTCTAGGTGATTTTACCTTCTCTTAACCATGCAAAAGCTATAGTGTTTCAAAGCTGCAGATTAGTGATGGTGGCAGCTTATTCCTTTTGGTTATCTACAGCACCATCTTAGTGTCTTGAGGCATAAAAGAATATTATCTGTGTGACAGTTATGGCTAGAGCCATCTATACTGTTCATGCTATCAGCACTCAAAGAGCTCAGAATAGAAATCATTCAGTTTAAGACATCTTCTGTAGTTTCATTAAAAGCTGAAAATCATGAGGTACTGCAAGTTATGACTAAGGTTATATGAAAATTTCAGTAAATCTGCGATGTGGAAAAGTATATATGCAGTTGGGGTGGTTAGAATAGAATTGCTAATCTTTTGCAAAGGCAGTTGACCATAAGCAAGACAACCTATAAATCTGCTTTCCTTCTTTACTTAATTTTCATCACAAATAATGTGCCACTCTGATTGCATGAAATCATCAGGAGTGTCTTCAATTACTGTGTGCAGCCTCTGATCAAAATGACTTCCTCTATTCTCAATCTGGGGGATGATGGGGAGGAAAACTGGAGGAGGGGGGTGAGAAATGCACAGCTAGTTATGTATTACAAATGTCAGGTTACTGTGAAAGTGTATGTATTCATATTTAATAATTTCTAAGCTGGAGTTGTGATTGTAATAATGGCTCATTCATATCTGCATTTCATTTAAATGCACTGTTTTGACTCACTGAACATTTGTCAAAGATATTATAGCTAAACTTTTTCACATGACCACTGAGGTAATGACAGCATTACATTACCAGAAAACTGCATGACTTGCTGATACTTCCATTTTCCTCAGCAGCTTATGAAATAATCAAAATGTGTGCATGAAATGGCGGCCTGTTCTGAATTTATTTTAATACAGATAGGCTTATACAGTGAAATGAAGAAGAGTGTAGGACCTCAGACACAAGAGACAATGACTACACACAAAGCTGAATTTTACTAGCAGGAAAGATGGATATATGGGTATTAGACTTTTCATAGCTATAGGAAGGATAATCTTTCAATCAGATTAATGAGAAAATATATTGCATGGGCCCTACAGCACTTTTTGCTTTCCAGGCTAATACGTGATTTAAATCCCAAAAGTACATTTTCAGCATTACAATATCCTTTGATAATAATGTCGCTTGCACAAAGACAGATAAAAATAAAACAGTCCCCCTTGATTTCCCATTTTAGATTTGAAGTATATTTTCTGTTCTTTGCCTGCAATGAAGTGAATTCTATTGAGAAGAGTCACATTTAATAAGACAAAGAGAATTTTCTAATTATGCTACCTGTCAAGATTGGAATCTATGGGATTGCAACTGCAATTGAAGAAACAGAGGAAGCAATTGCATATAGTCCGGTTTACTTTGGTGTATGATTACTATTTGCACTTAGATATTGCTAAATGTAAATCAAACACACACACAGAAGCATGCTTTGAGGTAAACACCAAAAGGAAAGTCTCAAAATGGATTGTATAGTCCTCATTTCAATTTTCAGTATGCAATTTCCCAAGCTTTCCTAATTTATCTATAGAAAAATAGTAGAAACGGATGAAAATGGAACACTTTTAAATTACTCTGAATGACACAAATATACAGTGGACCAAATGACAAATATAATTAAAGCATGAATTACTGATGGAATAAGAATGTATATGCATAATTATGCTAGGTTAAGCATTTATGCATCTTTCTGGAGGAAAGCAAGTACTGTAGCAGTGAAGAAAAACAAAACCCAATTAAAATTAATGCAATAGGAAAAAATACAGTTTCTTATCATTTTTACATAGTTCATATTAGAAACATGCAAACATTAAAGAAAATTTCATTGTTATAAATGGAGCCCTGAAAGTTATCATATGCTGTCCTTTCAGGGTCTCTGGGGAACTGTTCAATGTGCCCCAATCAGACATTACTCTTATTTGCAGCACTGCAATCTTGGAAACACCATGGCACATTAGACAAGGAAAATAAATATTGTGCTCTTGATGTTTTCCTTCATATTATAGGTTTACACAAATCTGTGGCATAAAATCAATTATTATACATATTTTAAACAAATAAATTAGCTATTTTAGTGACTTCATCACTTTTTTTTTTTTATTAAAACAATGTCTGGTAGAATGATGCAGATTATGACCATAGGTAAAATAGTCAGCATAATACAATCTTCCAACAAACCCGTTTGGTTGTTTTTTTAGCAATAAGTGTGTGTATGTGTTGATGCATATATTTGTGTGTGTGTATAGACACATGTGTATGTAAATTATACACACAAACACACACGTATATATATGCACACATACACATAAAATCTCCTAGAGCAAAATATACTTTATTTGGTACTGAAACACAATTGGAACCTATTTTATCTTATTTGGTTTTATGCAAATTTGCAAACTGACTTTTCAACTATTTGGTTTACTCTCTATTTAGCTGCATCTGTGATGTTTATTCAGAGGGGGAAGAAAGATGTCCATATAACTTTACTTTCCTTAAAAACATTTAAGCTCTGTAGATGTTTTTTAATAACTCTCAAATGGTGTCTTTTTGAGTGCTGCTATCAAATATCTTATTACTAAGCCACAGCTTTAAACATTTACAGTAGGAAGACTACTAAAAATTCATAAATGATTTGAGCATTCTAGTCTGGCTGAGGTTTCTGAATGCATAAATATACAGCATACTTGGTTCCAGACCAAATATTTGGTGTCAACATCCACCCATATGACAACAGCAAAGCATAAAATCCATAGGGCTGCAATCTCCTTTCACATCCATACCATAGGACCTTCAAAATTTTGAATTATAGATATGTTAGGCTGCCAGCAGCCTCAAAGATAAGCTGCTGACTTGACAAGATTCTTCTACCCACCAAATGGTGTTTCCACTTCTGCATGTCTTCCACATTTGTAACTGGCTTCCCAAAAAGGAGATGATGTGACCAAAGGTAGATTAATTCATCTAAATGCCTTCTGTGGGCCAAAATTTTCCAAAGTGGGCATGTTAAATTACAGGAATAAGATTATGCTGACCCTGTGATCCTGAGATAGGGTAGATCTTCTCCAGCTTCAGCATCGTCCTTTCAGAGGAACACAGAAGGTTCATATACTGGGTTTCTTGTCCTCTGTCACATCAGAGAGATTTTTGTAACTTGCTGTACAAAAACACCCATGAAGTGACCTTAAAAAGAAACATTGAGAGCAGGGTTGCAGAGGCTTAATGCTTCACAGAAATGTGAGAGAATGAGGTTTCCCCACTCCTAGTTGCCCATGGAAGACGGTAATTTTTTTCTTTCTTTTTTTTTTTTTTCATCCCCCTGATAATCACTTGGTTTCTGTAGCTGATATGTCTATGCATTTCCATTCAACAGGCAGGCAAGCATTCAATTTCCTCAGTATTTATGAGCTTGTCTCTCAAGAGGACTGGTAGGAGATACACCTATCATCTGCAACACCACAAAAAGTAGAATGAAGTCACTCATTCAATGAACAGTTCCTTTTCCCATGATAATTCACCACTGCAATGCAACCATCACACCAGTCCTTTAAGAATGAAAATATTGCTGTATGTTGGTCATGACTGGCAGCTCTTCTTGCCTTTATGTAAGTGGTAACATCTTCACAGCTTCTTCTGAAAATGTTACTTTACAAGGTACAAAGCACTGACTTGTATGTCCCTGGGAAACTGTGAATTTGAGGCAAACGTATGAAAAAGATGAGTCCACATGCAACTAAAGAGAAGGGCTAAGGAATTATTAGCTGCGGCTATGAAGTGTTTCGGTTCTGCAGAAGTACATAGACTGATAATTTGTACCTAATCTTGACCATGTTCAAATTTGAAGAGCTCTCATAGAATCCCAAAAGAATTCTCATGGGAAAAGGAAATGTTCATCCAGTATATAACTGACATATATGTTTGTTAAATTTGTACAGCATTTTAGGAATCATTAGGATGAACGGCACTGCAAAATGCAAGATATTATTAAAAAGTAGATACAAAAAAAAATTTAAAAGGACAGATAAATTGAGACAGATCCTGTAGTTATTTTTAGCTATGCAAACGGAAAGGACATTGAGGAGATTACCTCCCACTAAGCCTGCCTTTCAGGTCTTGTGTCCTGAATGTATTCAGGATTAATTCTCTACTTCAAAAGAGATGATACTCTTTGCATAGCAACACATTTCCTTCCTGCTCTCTCTGTCTATCCTGTTTTATACCCTGGTGGGTCTCTGTGCAGCTGGCTTGATGTCCCTCCCCAGAGTCAGTGCAAAAGAGTCATCAAAGTAAACATAACAGCCTTTCCTCAGACCATCAGTTGCCTCTGCAACATGGTTGCAGGGAGCTTTTCAGTCTCCCTTCTTCAATTGCACGTGCAAAAGCAAATGGTGTTTCCTACTCTTGGAAATTAATCAAGCAATATTACAAAAGTTTGGAGTGATCCTTTCCACCATGGCCTCAGAGATGCAAGGAGCTGAGATTTGGTATCCTTGAACAGGCTATTGAGTTCCTTTACTTCTACACCATGACACTTTCCCAGTCTGAAGACTTCAGCGTCCACCTTTAAGCCTAGCGGGAACTTTGTACACTATAAGGCTGATCTCTTGAGATTCCTTAGCCTCATGAGGGAAGTGGAACTGTCCTCAAAAGTAACTCTTTAGAAGTGCAGAAATCTGTTCTAGGACGGAGAACCCAGTGATGCACTAAAATAGTTTTGATTCAGATATAAAGCAGCAGCTAAAATCTTCAATTCGGGTAGCAGAGAAAGAACACTAGTCTCTCCCTAGCTAATCTTCTGTGCTTCCTGCAGAGGAATTCCCTATTAGGGATCTGTTATTACTAAGGTGATTAGAAATCTTACCAAAAAAATCAGTTTTCTTTACTTTATTCCCTTTTGTAATATTGTGGCTGGCAGCTTACCTTTTCTTTGGTGGTATTTCTGGTTCCTTCAGTAATGATATCTGTTATGCTTTCAAAAACAAATATTGGGCTCCAAAATTTTTGGAAATTCAGGAGTTCCAACAGGACCTAAGATCAGACTTCATATGGAACTAAACATTCAAACATACAAAAATGAAAGAAAGATAAACTACAAGAGAAGCATAGGAAAAATCAGGATTTTCACTTATATTTTCAAGGAAGAGGCAAGGTACTCTTCCATCTGGATCCTGCTGTAACACTTTAAGAGACTGTGTATCAAGAAAAAGTATTGCATGAAAACTTTTTAGGTTCTAATATCCAGAGTATTCTCCCCAGGTAGTGGAACTGAATTACGCTTTTAGTGTTGGTATTGTTTACAAAGTACTTTGTGTGAGAGGCACAAAGGGAAGAAAAAGACTCATTTTCATGCCAGTCTTGTAGACTCTGTTTATTATTTCTTCAGGTCTCCAGAGCATGCCTAGGGAAATTATGGTTGTAAAGGGCAGGAACTTACTTTTATGCTTGTCCTCATGAAAAGTCTTTTCCTAGATCCCCAATGTGACCCAGGACAAGTTCTCTACAGTAAAGAAAGGTAAGCTCTTCACAACTGCTGTACTTGTCCACTAATCAAATCATCTAAGAAGTTACTTGGGTTTAATTTTAGTATAAGCTCTGAATGCTAATTCTAATTATTATGTCTGATCTGGATCACATGACAAATGCCCAATGCCCAACAGATAAATGCAATGTCCCACTATTTTGCTGTTGATGGCATTTCTGGGAGCCTGAATATATTGACTGGGTTTGGGCTGGGTAGGCTTAATTTTCTTCATAGTAGCTTGTATGGTGCTATGTTTTGGTATTGTGACCAAAACAGTGTGGATAGCATAAGAATGTGATAGTTCTTGCTGAACAGTACTTATATACAGTGTCAAGGCCTTTTCTGCTTCTCAGTGAGTAGGCCGGGGGTGCACAAAAAATTGTGCAGGGATACAGCTGGGACAGCTGACCCCAGCTGACCAAAGGGATACTCCATACCATAAGACATCATTCTCAGCAATAGAAGCTGTGGGGAAGAAAGAGGAAGGGAGAGACATTTGGAGTGATGGCATCTGTCTTTCTAAGTAGCCATTACATGTGATGGAACCCTGCTTTCCTGGAAATGACTAAACATCTGGGAAGTAGCGAATTCATTTCTTATTTTGCTTTGTTTGCATATGCAGCTTTTGTTTTACTGATTAAATAGTCTTTATCTCAATCCATGATTTTTTCTGTCTTTTACCCTTCCAATTTTCTCCCCCATCCCACTGGCGGGGTGTGTGCAAGTGACTGTGTGGAGCTGAGCTGTCCACTATGGTTAAACCACAATACCGGTCACATGCCTTACTTTGGCAACTGTATCTGTCAGACTCATGACCCCAGTAGTAGGCACTGTGACATGGTTCCATGGCAATTAACATGTCAGTTAATTACTTACTCTGTATGAGATCATTCCTGGAGCCAAGCTTTCCAAATTTCTGTTGAGAACATATTAGAAAGTAAGGGTGTTCAGCTCTTTCTCAGGGACATGGCACATTGTAAGATCAAATTTGGCAAAAAAAGGTTCTCATGCCTCGTCCCAAAGCCATAAGCACATAGACATTCATACAAACCAAAAGACAGAATCCAAGTTCTCAAGCATATTTAATTTTCAGGGGTAAAGTGATTTCTCTATAAATAGAAGTTTCAAAGAAGAAATCTTAAATCTCCAGAAGGATGTGAGTTGTAGTTCTGGTATATACTGGCATTTCTTGCCAACAGTGACTTAGGAGCAGCATGTGGTTACTTCTAGTTGAGGACCAACGATTTTTCAAAAGTATTCATAAAAAAAGAAAGGTTGAAATATCTCAAGAAGCGTACTACTTCCTGCTCTCTTCCCTCCCACCCTACAACCCCATATTATGCCAGCACTTCATAAAACAGCAACATAACAAGTCCTTTTTGACAACAAAACTGCTTTTGTGAAGAAATACATTCATTTGCAACCATAATGAACTGAAAATGCTGACTCTGCAAATATGTGAAGTGCTGTGTATTCTTACCAAGAATTTAAAATAGTAAAAAATGACCCTTACTACAGCAACAACTAATTGGTTTATTGCCCTGATGAGCTAGTGACAAGAAAAGCAGTTGGTAGCAGTACCTTCATCACAGGGTATTCTAAGAAATAACTAATGTAAACCTTCTCAAGCATAGACACAACCTGCTCCACATGGGAGCATATCTCCAGAGGGTTCATTAAGTTACTGGCAGCCTAGATTTTAGAAGCAACAACTAAACACTACATCTCTGTTCTAGTTTTTGCTATATGATTGCCTGAAGACCTATAGGTTCAATGAATTCAGGTGGGATGAGATGGTGGAAAGAATTGTAAACTGTCCCTGAATATAAACAAATAAAGAAAGTACGAAATTATATTCATCACAGCTGTTATGTTTAAAAGCAGTAGCTGAGAAAATATTATTTCCTGTTATACTTTTAAAATAACTCCATATTAATTTTCAGAAAAAAAATTGCTTTACTTCTACATAGCAATAAATCTGTTACTCAGAAGTAAGTGGACTGAGCATTGCTACCTTTTATCAGCAAATAATATGGGATTTGCAAATTTCTTTCATATTTGTTTATGCTTCTGACTCCTGTGGCCCATAAAATTCCTTTTGATCCTTGGATGTCTCTTAAACAGAGAGGAGAATAAGTAGCTAACATGTCTTCTATTGGACACAGGTATATACCTTGTCAGCTTTTTGACTGTCCTCTATCTTGGGCCTGCGAAGTAAGTGCATGAGAGATCTATGCTTTGTTTTGATTCCAAAATGTTGGCACATGCCTTGCTGACCTTGGTTTGCACTGTTTCATTTCTCCCTAGTATTTCTTTGTGATTTTTTGGTTCAAATGAACTCCCTCAAATAGCAAATCTTAGCCAGAATTGCAATTTTGGGTCTTTTACAATAAAAGCTCCAAGGCATTTTCAGCTTTAAGGCAGTTTCCACCCAAACCCATAAATTAGATGTTATACTCAATCCAGGTTCATGATTCTGTGGTTTGCAATGACACTTGAAACCAGGAAAATGTATCTGTTCCTAAACTTTACTTTAAAAGTTTTGTACAGCTCTCTATAATACTGTTGACAGCTATTTAGATATCACTGGATTTAAATGTTTCCTTTAGAAAATCACATTGGGAGAATTTGGGTTTGTAAATGAAAGCTGGTTCAGAGCTCTGTCCTGTTTTGCTGAAGTTCAAAAGGAAAAGGATAAATTGTTCTAATTTTAAGCCATTTCAACAGCTAATGGAACAGTACAAATGGAAAAGGCCCATGTTCTTGAAGCAGAGGGGTTTGAGTTACATTACCAGTATAGCCTGTGTGCAGATTACATGACAGCTGTGGCGTCTGCGTTTACACAGTCACAAATAGTTTACGAAACTGACAGTTGTGCCACAGTTTGTGGTTTTCTCTGCCACCAATTGAACTAGAATATCTCAAAGGGAAAGGTTAATGTACTATACTACTGTGCTTGGCATCCATTTGAATATTGAAAAGTCTCTTATGTACTAATGAATAAAAATCAGCCAAACCAAAGTACAGTAAAGAGCAGAAAACCGTTCCTGAGGTTGTATCCTGTAAAAGCGCTGGTCTCTATTACTTGCCATTGATCTAGACTCTCAGTAGTAAGGAGGGAAAAAATGGTCTCTTCTAAGTGTACATTTCCCCATTTTGTTGCAAATAAAGGGGAAACAGGTCTGGAATCTGACACACAGCTGTCCTCTATCCCCTTCCAGCTGGCCAAAACACCACATACAATATTTAGAGGGTGCAACGAGGTACAGAGAATGTTGGCTCTTTGCAGCTCTTAGGGAAAGGAGATGACTCTCCACCTCAGGAGCTGGCAATTGCTTTCAGCACAGATGAAGGAGAGGACTACTCTGGAGAAGCACTGCATGAGTAATGTACTCTCAACTCTCTCTACTTCCTCCTACATTCATAAAGTCTCTAGGAGGTAGGAGGGGTTGTTTTCTGGTGGTGGTGGTTGTGCTACACTGTTGTTTTCACCAAGGTCCGGGGAGGTAACACTAAGAGCTCCAGTTGAATGATGAAGTGGCATTGGTTTCAAGCAACATACTGAAGCCTGTATTTATTTGGGAAATTTCTCCTATTGTCCATCAGGAAGTATAACAGCATCATTCTGCAGGGACTTCCATGAAGAAAACTGGGTGAGTCATTCAAAGTGTGAAGTGTTAAAGATATATTTAAAAGACAACATAATTCTATTTTTGCACACAATTAAAAATGATGCTTTTTGCTCTGGATGGTATTCATGCCTAGCCGTAGTTTTTTTCCCATTACAAGTTATTTAGACACTCAGGACAGAGTAATGGTAAAAATACTTGTTATTTAGTTATGTAACTTAGGTTTTCAAAAGCATATAAATCACTTTCAGAGTTAATGGGACTTAGGCTTATAGGGAGTTGAAAGGTACCATATATTTGTAAGAATTTGTAAGAATATTTATATGTTTAATATTTCAAATGGAAATATTTTTTTTTATCTGTATTCTACCATCAGAAAAATTCTTGATTAAAAAGATCTGTCTATAAATTCCCATTCCCCTCTTCCTCCCTGTTCTCAACTGAACAGATTTATGAATTTTTACTTAACCTCATCGGCCACTCCTGGTCAAGCTCCTGATTCAGGGATGTTCCTCTGTCCAAACCTCATACCCTGAATAGACAATCTTACAGGAACTTTTCCCCCTTTTTTTTTCAAAGGTATCTACCTTTCCGTCTGTCCTGGACACATTCTTAACTCCTTAGAAACATGTTTCTTAAATTAGATATAAACATAATATTGTTCATTCATATGTATCCTAAATGCATAAACTTTTAAAAAAACTGCTTTCTTATAATAAGTGATTTAGCAAAAAAATGTTGTTTTTCTTATGCAACTATTCTAATGTAAGTAACTGAATTAACAAGCCATGAGGAGAGCATGCATTAAAATATTTACTGTCTACAATTACTTAATTCTTTCTGACTTAGCAATGCAATCTATTATTAAAACTACATATTTGATATGCTTTCTTATTCCACTTCTATCATTTCAAATGTTTTAATGATTGTTTTACAAAGAAAAAAAAATATACTCAATGAGAAAAATGAGATTAATTTGATTCCTAAATGAATTAAAGGTAAAAACATTTATAGAAGTTTTATCTAGTAGATTATGCATGAGTTATCATTTCCAATATTTCAAGAGTTTGAAAATAGCAGAGAACCAGAAATGTTGAAAACTAACTTCTTATGACAAAGTTTATATCTGATGCTTGAGAAGAGAGAACAGACATGAAACTCACTGTGATTTTATTTTTTAAATTTTTTTTGAAGTTTAAAGTCATACTATTAGTGCATCAGAATATGAAGAAATTACTCCTTTGGACAGGCAGGAAAGAGCTAGAATTTCCAACAAAAAAAAAACCAAAACCATAAAATTTTCCATTCTTCACCACAACACATCTCCCTTTTCCTCATAAAGAGAGTTCGAGGACAAGCCATTGAGAACAAACCATTCAGATTTCCTCAAATAGCCAGTTGTGTGCTGTTTCTTGCATTTATCTGCATTTGAGAAATGAGGTCCAAGCAGTCACTTTCCATGTCCCAGCATCCCAGGTCAATGTCGCAGTCCTTGAGTTTGACTGTATTTGCCCTCTGTTGCAGGTGTTCTGTTTTGCACATTCATTGCTGCAGAATTCAAAGCTGGAATTCCTAAATCAATATCACTAACAGCATCTTAATCCTTTGGTCGTGGAGTTAATAATCCATTTTCTGGCACAGTGCTTGCTTTGCCAAGTAGAACACTTTCTCATAAAGTGGTATATGAGAAAAAAAAGGACATAAAGGGGTTGTATAGCAGCTCAGGTTCAAGTCACTGCCCTGTATCCAACAAAAAAGCAATTTCAATCAGTTTTTCTATGTTCTTGACAATCAACATGTTATTAACTAAGCAGAGATATACATACTGTCTCTTACGTCTTGACCAAAATCTAACATTCTAGATAGGAATATCTTTCCAGATCCAAGTTTCTCAAAGCAGGCACCAAGAATGAAATGAACCAACAAAGTTCTTGAACAACTCCTGTTGGAGCTTTGCTTTCTTATCTCCTACTGGCTGACTCTTGGCAGTTGTACTACCAGGGAGCAGGGCTAGTGGGTTCCTGTGCGAGAGGACTGGAGACAGGGTCCATGGGTGATGGTCAGGCTGGTAGGTCAGTGCCACATTGGTGGGGTGCCATTCCACTGTGCCCAATGAGAAGTGCATGGCTGCAGGGAAATCAAGGATGGACGTTGCAAATTCAATGTGAATCACGTGAAAGACCTCTTTATTTACTTAACTATCCCTTATATACATTTGCATCACGCGCCTAATACGTGCTCTCTGATTGGCTAACGTCACTCTTACATGGGACAGTCATGCGTGTTAGCAACACTCCCATTGGTCCAACTAGCAACACTACCATTGTTCCATATTCTTCCTGGTAATACACTGTCCACGTCATTCGGAAGTAATGTTACCTTACTTCCTGGTGTCTCTTCCTGTGTCCCTTCCTGTGTCTGACTTGGAAACAATTGATGTTCTTCCTGTTTCCTGCTCCTTGAGATGACCTTTGGTATGTGGCTGCATGTTTAATCAAAAAGCTGTCAGATGGCTGGTTCACTATATGCCATCATCCTATCCCAACAGATGGCAGTATTGGTGATGGGGACCAGGATCAGCCTCAGCCCAGGGATCACAGATAAGTCCATGGTGATGGGCCAGATCCAGAGTCACGCCAGAAAGTCAGGTCAGCAGGTCAGGATCAGGATCAGTGAGGTACAAAGACAGGGTGCAGCAAGGACCCAGAGCCTGAATAAATAGTCAGTTCCCAGGTAAAGGGAGGTGGAAACCTCCAAAGAGGCTCTTCCTTCTGCAGCTTTGACCAAGGTCCCACAACTATGCCATATCAGAGCTGACCCTGAGAAAAGACAGCCAAAGCCGTTGGAGAAGGTGAAGAGATGGCACAGCCTTTGAGTGCACTTAGTGTCCTGACAGGTACATAGATTTCTGTACATTGCAGAAGTGTTAACACTGCAAGTGGGTACACGCTAGCAGAATGTTGAATCCATGCAGAGCAAGGCTGGTGCTGATGGGACTTCACTAAAATACTGGAGATGGTCTAAATGGATTAGTGTACAGATGGTTTGCCTTTTCATAAATTGAGATTGCTATTTCAAAAATATTTTAAGCTGCAAAATGGATGAACAATATTTTACATTAGCTAATTCAATGTCTAGAGATAGATTTCAAAGTAATAGCAATTTCTTCCACAAAGCAGTCACTTATATTTTTATGGGTTATAATACCTAATGATTTTTTATCAATTATTTAAGTAGAACTAAAAAAGAATTTAATTCTGATAATTCACATAGTTACCCAGACTTATCCCACTCGCATTTCCAAGATGTAGACATTTGTTAATTGAGTCTTAATTTGTGTACAAGGGTGCAATACTGACCCAGAGGGAGTCACTGATAAGACTCCATTAGCAACAATGCATTCAAGATCTGCCACCCTGGGATTTTACAAATTCTTCAAGCTTTTGTGGATACAAAAAAAACCATAACAACAAAACCCCACTCCAAAACAAACAAACAAACAAACAAAAACCAAACCAACACCCCCCCACAGATCCTACTCAACAAAGAAACCCCAAACATACTGCAATTGAAAAACATGTCTTTCGATTATGAGAGGTTTGTGAATTAAAAGATTTTCACCTGATGGAGTTTTACTGAAGTGAGGCTATTAAAGGGAAGAATGCAATGAACCTATTCTCCTAGATAGTCAATGGAAGAAGAAAGGCACTTCCAGAGAGCAATTCTGATTATGTTCTTGAGGGGCAACCTTTTCCCATTAATTATGTAAGGACGTTGGGACAACTTGACTCTTAAGGTAGGTGTTTTGGTGAGGTTCCTAAAACTTTATCAGACAAAACTGAGCCTCACGTAAAATACCTGAAATTCGACTGCATTGACTGTTTTGCATTCAATCTTGCATTCTCATCTTAGGCAACTCTTTAAATGCCTTCAAATCTGTGAAAGCAAATGGACATATTTCCATTTCACAGTAGAAGAAAAAACACACTGAAATCTAATGCACAAAATGTTCTTCTTTATTAGGAAGAGTTTAAAGAAATTTGGCTACAAGATACAAATGTCAAAGAATGCTAAGGAAGTCCTCATCATGTGATCTTCTCATTAATGCACATTGCAGGAAACTTCATACTGTATTTTTCAATAAAAAATGGGCACTGGTTAAATCAGTGACTGAAAAGTGTTATATAGGGTACCTTTGAGATACACAGCACTTTCATAATGGAATACCAGTCCCAATTTATAAATAATAAGAATTTTTACACTTCTTCCTATGTTTTGTGGAGGAAAAGGGTTTCAAGGCAGATGAAACATTTTTCCATTTCTCCCTGCTCATTTCAACAAATAAACATTTCAAAACACTGCTTTTTGCTCTCTTCATTTTAAAGAAAATCAGAATATCACTGAGCAAAAAAAGGAATAAAAAAGAAATTAATTTGTATAGTTGCAATAAAAGACTCATGTCAATTTCTGAAGTATTATTATTGTTTCGAATATGATGCTAGTTTTGTAATTACAGAAATGCAACAAAAGAGGGGTTGTTCAATTTTAAGAGAATAAGTTTCTACATAAAAAAATCAATCTGTGAACATGTGATCAGTGTTTTTATGGACAAGAAAGAGGCACTTGCTTGTGTTTGCATTCAATTTCTGTGTGCATCTACAGTTCACTCACATCCTCTATAAACTCATCTATGTAATGTATGTACTCATCTATGTAGTTATTCCTTTTCTTTAGGCACAGAACATTATAGCACCAAAGGAAAATAATAAAAAAATGCTCACTTCACTATTCTTGTTGAGAGGTTAGGTGATTTAAGATCAAAGTCAAAAGAAAAGCCAGGTAACAACTAAGCTCAAAAATTAAATAATGAAGAGAATTGTGCATTAAATGGGCCAATTTGAAATATTCCATATCTTAGCATAAATAAAATTTTACATATAATGACACAGCCAAAATCCACCAACACTTTTTCTTCTAGTAGAAAAGGCTGGATTAGAAAAATATTTTAAGATGGAACAGGCCATCCTGTGTTTAAAAAAAAGTAAAAAACCCCTTACACTCATTTATGAAACACTTCAAAACAGGAATAAATGAAAACGAATTAAAATGTATATATCATCTGCTGTTCTTTCCATCACAAGAAAATTTTCAGGTAGCCAACTGTTTTGAAATAAAATTCCCTGCAGTTGCTATAGCAATGATAATAAAGTTCCTGCCTCAATTTACGTGATAGAGGTTCCTAGCAGAACACTTGAAAAGGTAAGCTAATCATAATGAAGACACTGTTAGTTCTCATGCTCAGAGCAGCCTCCTTGAATTTAGTTCACAATTACAGGACTCCTCCATTGTTGTCAATTTTGTTTTATGTACATTATCATAATCTCCCTCAATGTGGCAGTAACAAATTATGCAGCAGAGACAGTACCACTCTTTTTCTAGGTTAAGTCAGTGGACAAAGGATACACAAGTTTGTTACAATAAATAATGACTGAATCAAAGATATTTCTCTATTAGCTGTTTTTTCCCATTACAAATGTTTGTATTTCTAATCATGTAATGACAGCGTATTATTTTTTGCTTCTATGATACATATTGTTCAACTCTCGTTTTATCTCAGTGCTGATGCAAACTAAATAACTTTAAAGCAGTTACCTGTCAAAATGGATGAGTCATCAAAGCAATGTCAAAGATACAACATTATTGCTTAGATGTATGTTCTACTGCAATAATTTTGTAAAATAACATAATTTACTCTAAAACATTTGTGAAGGTAAAATAGCTCCCATAATAGCTCGTGTAGAAGAAAAATATGCAAAACAGCTGACAAAAAATAGAATGTCATTAAATATTATTTAGATAAATAAGATAAAACAGAAATATGCCAAAAACCCAGGACTAATCATTGTGAAAACAATGTTTTAGCAAGACATTTCTAAAAACACCTGTTATTTGAAATTTTTATGTGACCGTACTTACATGCATGTTTCTGTGTGAGCATCTGTATGTGTTTTGATGTCTATGTGTCACTGTCATTAAAGATATATTATGAGCTCCATTCCTTCTGCTGCTTTATTGCTTACATATGTATCATGTCCATGAATAAGGAAAATATTTCTTTAGAAAAGAGGGTGTTTGGAATAGAAAAAAATAAAGCCTAAACACAAGTTAAAATCCAGTAACAACTAAAACTTGATGTGCAAAGGCACAAATACTATGATGAGGATGTGTCATGTAATAAGAGTGATCAAATAAATTAATGAAAGAGCCTGCCAAAGTCAATGGCCATGATGTCAGTAAGCTTTTAATTAATAACTTTCATTATTTTTAAAGTCTTTTGCAGCTGGACTCCTAAAGAGCCAGGGCTCCAACAACCAAAAAGCAAAGCCAGTTATGATGATTTTTTCCATGGACTAAAATCTTTATCCCATCTAGAGCCACATTCTCAATAACAGCATATGTTCTTTGGCCAAATGTGTGAAGCCTTAATCTGACCAGTGACATTCAGGTCAGGAGTACACATATGGTATGCCATACTGACTCAATTAACCATCCATCAATTTAATTGCATAATATATCAGAAGATGTATTCCACTACTACTTACAGTTAGATGCAGGCATGAAAATAAGTAAGACAAAGCAACAATTTTCTGTTTACCTTAGCGGGAATACTAAGTAGAAACAATACTATATTTTATAAAGTATTTTTGTTCTTGGAGAAAATATTTTTGACAGCTAAACTGATAAGAGGCTGCTAGTTTTAGAAATGATACTTCTTGTAATAAGCAAGTGTAGGTGGAAAGCACACCTTACAAGAAAATTACAGCGCTTCCACTGATTCTAATCACATTAATGTAGGATAAGGGAAAATTAAAGAATATTATTTAAACATTATGTAAATTATGAAGAGAGTTAACACATTGAAAACTTGTAAGTAGTGACATAGTTGAGTTGATTTATGCAATCACTCCAGATCCTTCTGGAATAATATACATGACAAAAAATGACAACACAGTGACAAATTTCGAAGAAGAAAAAAAGAAGAAAAAGAAGAAGAAGGAGAGGAAGAAGAAAATTAACCTTATATTTTATATATTCCAGAGCAGAAGTTTGAAATAACAGAAGTCAAACATAAAGCCTTCCAAACCAGAATTCACTGAAAGACATTTCAGGCTCTGATCAGTATCAGTGTTATCTAACACAAACTCTTCAGAACTTATATTGTTTTTAATCTGTTCGTTTCAAAACTAGGCCTTGAAGATGTATGCCTGCAAGCATGCTTTTTAGCCATTGTAAACCCTAATCCTTATTTACCAAGTCCATGGGTATCACATCTGGTGTATGGACCAATTGTCAGCCACAGGTCAGAATACATTTTTGAGCTTCTTTATTGTACGCAGATCAGTGCCGTACTGCTCAAACCATTTCTTTTTTGTCTCTCCTTTGGGGGTGGAAATCATTCTAGTGTGACATGCCTTTACAGACCAGCGGTTTTTGTCTAGAATTAGATATTGCTTTCATGTTTTTTCCTCCTGTGGAATAATGCCCATTTCAGTGTATTTTGCTTCTTATTCACCTGTATTGAGAGAGCTTTCTGAAGTCACTTCTTTCTACAAAGAAAGAGAAGTATAGTGCTGTTAGACACTTAGACACTCACAAAGCCTAGCATAATGTGATCATGTCACATCCAAAAGTTCAGCAGCAGCAATATTAAAACAATTTTTAATATAACACTTTGGAAAGAGACACGGAAAAAGCCTGTGATCTGGTGTACTTTTTTGAGCAAAAACATAAGCTTTCTAACACGGTATTATTAGATTCTATGAGTCATCACAAGCATGGGGTAAATAATGTAGCTCTTGCAGAATGGAAAAAAAAACAAACACAAGCTATCACTTTTTGTTACACACCTCAGATAATTAGTGTCTTGGTTTTATACTCACTTTTAACACAATTTATATATTTTTCTGTTAGTTCTTCTCAATAGTAAGTTTGATGAAATTTCCTTTTCCCCCCAGTTTCTTGCAATTCTGGGTATCTTTTATTTATTCTGTTTTTAAGCTTCTGTAGAGTGGATTGGTTGAGAAGTTCCTCTAGAAGATCTGGACCCTGAGTTGGCTCTTAGAGAGCAAAATGATAATTACTGCCTCTTGAGGATTCCAATAGTGATATATTAATAAAAAAAAAAGTTAATATTTTGATGCCATCAGTCACTGGACATACCTGCACATGGTAGATGTATCTGCATCACACAGATCTCTCCAGTCCCCTACACCCAAGATATATCTTGGTTCCTTGTCACTCTCCTTGCATTCCAGGCCATTACAGAGGCTTCTTCCTTGCTCAGACTCCTTACATCCAGCCTTGCTGGTTGGGACAATCTATCAAAGCCAGACACATGCTGCCAGACTGTACTGCAGTAGACTCTGTGGCTCAGGGTTTCCCACAAATAGAAGTCCTACTAAAAGGCACAGCCCTCAACTGCAGGCAGCAGAGGGGAGTCCATCCCCATTCCATAAGTCACACTTTTGTCTCTCAAAAACGTCTTACACATTGCAGAAAGCTTACAGTTGGGCACCTTTACATCTGAAAACAAGCAACAACTGGAAATTTTAAGTATCTGACCTTGTTCTCATGGATCTGGGGAACCTGAGACAGGGCATTGAAAGAATTTCCTTCTAAACGTATTATTCTTTAAAGAGGTTTGCAGATTGCATTGCAGGCTTGCAGCAGTCGGGGATTAAAGTTTGTTCCTGAAAGAACAATACATGCTCAATTAAGGAACAGAAAACAGCTTGATACTGAAGGTGTTAACTCACATCTGCCAGTAACTTGAAAAGACAACTGTTCCAGTTATTTGTGTTTCCCTTTTCTGAGTTTACTGTCCTCATTGCAGTAATGGTTGAAGGGGACACATTTTAGCTCTTGCTAGGCTCTGCAACCTAGACTCAACCTGAACGCAAAACAACTCTGGTTTATTTCTAGTTGATTATTCCAGCAGTTTAGAAGATGTTACAGGGCACCTATGACTCATGGGCAGCCATTTACAGAGGAACCTTCAGCAGCAGCTGACAAGGGAAATATTTTATCAAACCTAGCCAGAAAAATGAATAACACAGCTGTTGAATCACACATATCTAATAGCCAAATTAATATTTTTATCCTAGAATATCTCACAAATTCAGAGGCTGTAGGTTTTCCCCATGAAACATCCATTTACTGAAACAAACACATTCATAAAAATCACAAATTATTCATGGCCAGCTCAGGAACAGAAAAAGACTATCACAAAACTATCACAAAAATTATTGTTGCAAATCATTCCCTTTCTGTTATTACTACTCTGATTTTAATATAGCTCATGGATTTAATTATCCAGTTCAGCATATATTTGTAAAGTTATAAAAACATGAAAGTACTATAAAATTAATAGTTATTATGACTTATCCATGATTAATACACTAGCTGATAGCTTTTACATGTCCCAAAATAGCAGTTTAGAGAATATAATTTCTCAAATCCAGTTAGAGATTGAGCCAATTTTCTGACAAAGCCACCAACTTGCTGATTCTTTCTCCATGAAACACATATGATGGTGATGGTAGTGCTGCAATCTTAAAATCACATCAGTCAGCCTGTAAGCTCAGTCATCATTTTACATCAAAAATCATAGTGTCACCTAACCTGGGAAGCTCCTCCATTACAGTCTCCAAGGCCAAAGGGCCTGATGTAGCACAGAAAACCCAAATTCAATTCTTGCCACATCATACTGTCGTGTGGCAATCTCTATTTTAAACCACCATGCACTAAGGAAGCCTTGTCTTTGTACTAATATTAGATGCTGTCATAGTATAAGATGATGTGACAGGAGCATATATTGATTTAGAAATTGCTGCTCTCCTTTTAAAATGTAGAAGCTGACTAAAACGAGCAAGAAATGGGATCCTACAAATAAACAACGTGTGTTTTGGTTCAAGAGATACTCTTAAAAGACCCAAAAATAGTATTTTAATGTTTTGTCAGAAGAAAAAATATTCTGGTGGGAGGACATGGAAAGGCAAGATGCTAAAAGAACAGGTTAATTGGGATATAAATTAGAATTACTATAGCAAACTGCTCCTCAGAAAAGGGAGGTATGTAATCTGGTTTATAACGAGGCACTCATCAAAATAGACCCAGAAAACACAGGCAAACAAACATGCTCTACAGATAGTCTCACAAGATCGCTTTCTAAATAACTCATCCACACACAAGACAGCTCATGTTTTTTTGTAGCATTTTAGTTTGGCTTGGTTCTGGGTTTCTTATTTTAAACAAAAGATTGATGCATTACAAACAGGCAAGAGTCTGGATAAATGAGATCTGATGTTTATTCATGACAATTTTAAAAAATGTTCAGATAGTAAACAAAACTTAATTACTTTAGAAAGACATAAAATCTGCTGATATAGGATATAATGCTAAATAATAATCACCAGAAAGCCATCTCATTATTATTGGTTTTGTGTTTGATATGGGTTTGGCCCAAGGCAAAGCCCAGGGCTTTATTTATTTAAAAGGGTACGAAAACAAGGCAATATGCATGTTTCATATTAAATATTGTGATGGCATTACACTGTGTGAAATGCAATGAGAGAGAAACATTGTGAAGCACCAAGAAGAATTTAAAAATTTATATTTTGTTGTACTTTTCCTCAGACATAACCAGACTTTCTGAGGGATTATGGGAATACTAACAGCCACTATGGTGTGGTAATTTATTATAATCTCTCAGCAAAAAAAAGAGTACATCTACACATGTATATAAATACACACTCTACACCTATAGCTAGGTCTGGTTTTTCTAGTAAGCTATCTGTTATTTTTTTAATTGCAAACTCTGATGAGTTTAAGTCAACAAATTTCCTTACTGGTCCTTCTGCTTGTCAGCTGTAGCTGGATTGATAAAATGCAAATGAACAAATCATTAACGAGTACTGGTTATGAATCTCTCAGGCAGTTCAGGACCCTATCAAATCCTGCACCTATTACTTTGTGTGATTGATGTACTATTGTAAGTGATTGTTCCTGATCTTATTAAATCTTATTGATTTTTTCCCAGTTTCTATTTTATGCAGGACCAGGCTTGGACTATTATGAATGTTGCTGAACACTGTTAATCAAGCTTACACAGCTATTTTGATGGCAAACAATTAGAACTCTGAAGCAATACCTTGCAATTAGCTTCAGGGATACGGACCTCAGCACCGTAATAATGAAAGAGACCTTCTCCTTCAAGCAAGGTAATGAGATTTACAATTATGACCCCAAATAACCTCTGAGAAATAACCAATCTGCAAACATAGATGTGTTTATCAATAATTTGTGCCCTTTTTATGAAAATGTATTTTTAATTTTTTTCTTCAATATGAATCATTGTTTCTACTGAAATAAGCATATGAAGTCTTATAAAAATGACAAATATATAAATTGAAAATCTGTACATATAATTTTAATCCTCTAGAGGGTTCTACAGAATGATATGCATCAATAACATTCAAATTTTGTGAGGAAAATAACACTAAAAACTTGTGAGAAAATACTGACATATTATGTAAAACTTGGGTGGCTATTATTGTTTGAAAATGCTTAATTACATGTTTAGTTAATATACATACTAGGTACCCTATAAATGCAGTAAGTAAGTAGATGTAGACTTCTTTAAGCATACATCTTTGTAAATCCGCTGTATGCATTTTTTATTTTATTTATAAGAACAATAAGAATCTTCTGATTTAACTCCTGTAGGATGCAAAGAGATTAACAAGGTTTTCTGAATTGTAATAGATCACTGAACATCACATGACAATTTTTTGGTACATACAAAGTAATTTAATACACAATTAATATATCAATAAAAGGCAATGAACATTTTGCCAAAAAAGTAAAATAGTGCTTTTCCAAACTTCTTAACTTTCAGTCTTCATATTTTACTATTGCAGTCTAAGCACATTTTTTGCTGACCATTTAGTATTGCTATAAACTCTTGTATCTACCTATCACATTGCACTTGGAGATTAACTCACATAGTTTTGATAGTTAGCATATTTGCTAATTACTTCAGTGTTTTTTTGCTAAAAAGAAAATACTCAATGTCTCTAAAATATACTTACACAAAAAAAGGAAATGCCTCCAGAACTAGGAAAATTTTGAAGGCTTTGAATAATCCCTACAATACTCCACTCCTGTTTCTATGAATTTATTAAACTGAAATCAAGGCTTTTATACTTTCATACTGACAGGATGAAGAAGTGCATCAGACCCAAATGTAAGAAAGTACTATTTTCAAGTATGAAAAGTTCACCATGACTACTATTATTTTACAATAATTACTTGCAACTGTCTCAGTGTATAGGGCATTTTCAGCAGGGTGGCAGTGGGATGCTGAGCACACTTCCCAGTCTGGTGTTCTCCATTCTTATTATGCCTTGTATCTAAATCTACAAATCTCCTATGGTTTCCATGAGCAGAAACTAAAGGCAGGGCTTGGCTGGAAAAGACAATGGTGAGGAAGATCACTTTTTAAATTAAATATGTTAATCCAGGTTCTGGGTAGGATTCTGAGTGAAGAAGGGGGAGGGTGAAGAAAGAATAGTATTTCTTAGAACTGTCACTTTAAAATATATCTACTTCAATGTAGTGTCAAAGTAGGAACAGGATTATATTTTAAAGCACAGGATTAATGAGATAGATAAACTCTTCCTAACCCACTGAATATGTGTGAGAAGTTCATCCAAAGAAGCAAAATTGGTATGTGTTTATGCCTGTATGCAATATACCATAAGCTCACAGTGAAACTTTAAAAGGCTGGAGGTAATTTCTGTGCATTCCCAAAGCAGTGTTGAAAGAGTTAAATGTGAGAGTTTAGCAAACCTGATGAGATTTTTAAAAGCTACATAAGCTAATTCACCACATGATTTTTTCCCTGTTTCTTTTACTTTGAGCGCAACCAATAAATGTGAGTTATTTGAGTGCCAATTTCAATTTTTATCAAATAAATATACATTTCTTGCTGGATGTAATGGTTAATGAAATGCACATAATATGTAAAATCTATAAAAATGTTGTAGTTATACATTACTTTCTGACTGTTGTACAACCTTTGCAAACAAAGTATAGTATATCAACTTTCTTGTGACAATAAACAGATCCGTCATCTTGGGGACAGCTAAATGAATTATTTAATCAATATCAGACTACATCTCTGATGATAAGACAAGCTCAGACAAATTAAAAAGTGAACCAGGTATAGCATGTCACAAGGAAGATACACAGGTAGTGTAACATGCATTTAATATTAAGAACATTTAAAAAAACACAAAACAAAACAAAAGACAGACCAAAACATAAAGCCACAATTAGGCCTTTTTCAGATTGTATTAAAATAAGAAGATGATTTTTAAAAATCAAACTACCAAAATAATCAAGTGGTAAGATACTTGATGAATTGATAAACACAATATTTTTCAAAAGTGTTTTGTACAAAATAAATAGTGATAAGGCAGCTTAGATAGGACGGTTTCTAGGTTTGCTCACTTTTAAATATAGATTTTAAACTAGATGCACCTGTATTGAATCTAGATAAATCTATCCACTAGTTTACTATTGACTCCTGTCCCTAGGCTACATTAAATACCTGCATTTTACATATACAGTTCATCCAAGTGTGGATAACATCCTCATGAACGGTCAGACTTGGTCAGATCCTGTTCTGTTTCTGATCATCACAAAAACTTACTAAATAAATAAGTAAGTGACAATTTGTCCAGTAATTTTGTGCATCTGTGTAAAAAAAGTTACATGTTTAGTAATATTTACTTTTTCAAATCCTCTAGAATTATGAACAAAGAGATTTTGTTTTCCTTTCCCTAAAATTTTAAACAGAACTTTAAAAACTTTGGAATTCTGTACAGCTCCTTGTATCAGCTCCCATATTTGGAAATCTGTACAGCTCCCATATCTGGAGCCTTTTCAGAAGTTGTATTTATATTAATTCTGAGGAAGAGTCTGACAGTTCTAAAATTGCATAAACAGAGCCAAGCTCTCTGTTTTAAAAGTGAATGACATACAGGATAGCCAGAGCAGCTATAACTTTTATATGTGCAATTTAGAAATAATTCCAGCCTTTTTTTTCTCCAATTAATTTTATAACAAAGAATTCAGCTCCTGCAATTTACTGTTTTCCTTTTTATTTCTCTTTCTACAGTTCTCAGATATTTTGAATAACTAAAATCCTTTTCAAGCAGGGAAGAAATTCTTAATTCTCTCTCTCTTCCTCTGCTTCATACAGTACGCATAAATCTCACAGAAATAAGTCTAGAATAATATACATGTTTAGTGATATGAACACTTAGCATAGCTATAAAGTGTTATTTTGATATGCAGGATTAAGTTTGAAACACACAGGCAGTATAAAACATTGAAGGAAATAAGAATTTTGCGGTGGAGGACACAAACAGATAAAGATTTGCTTGTGTCCCGTATATGTCTATGTATTAATATAAGGTAATTATAGCTATAAGCCTCTGAATGCTACTGGTAGTGATGTGTCTCATTGCTGCTATTGGATTCATGACAGTAAATTCCAATTCATGAAAGCAAATGCCTCTGCATTGCACATAAAGCATGGTAAGTCTCTAATAACAGCATATCATCTCCAAGTTACACGTATTAAAGACATATGCATCAAAGTGCAATATCACACTTTAAAAGTTGTGTTTCATGTAGGAACTTAGTGTTTCTCAAAAATTCTTTTTGTCCTCATGGACTTCTGCACATTTTCTCTTCTAGTCTTCCATAATCCCTTTAGGATATTCATGTCACTGAGGTATTTATTTGTGTGGTGGAGTTGCCATTTGCACAAATACTGATCTCACATCTGAGGTAACTCCACCACGACACTTATTCATATAACTCACGTCAAAACTACCTGCACTCACATCTTAAGCTCTTCTGAAATGAAATCCATAGTTGGGGCAACTGTAATGAAAAGAAATTACTTGAAATAAAATCATCCATCCATGAAAGCTCAATTCACAGCTTTAGGATGGTCAGATGCAGATCTTCTTCAGCTTAATTTGTAGCAAGTAGCAATTTGGGCTTCATTTTGTATGTTGTATGTGTCATATGACAAGATATAAGGTGAAAAAAAAATCTAGAGAATGAGTATTCTGGAAAAGAATTCAAACCTCAAACAAAAGTCGAGGTTCTTTGCTTAGCACTCATGTACATAAAACAATTAGGTTCATGGTATGATGGGTGTTTCCCGGGGTGCACTTTCTCCATTAGTATTTATATTTTCATGCCATTATATTTTGGACAGTGCTAAACAGATCTGATACACTCAGAAAATTGTCATCACATGCCATGAAGAAAAGGTATTACCAAACAGTATCAGCATACAGGTGGAGCTGGATGCACCAGAGACAGGCAGATGCCAATAACATGTTTAAATTTTATGCACTTGCATTGAATACATAAAGCTAAATTCTGGTTAATCAGGCTGCAAACATCAAGTTATCCTCTCTGCTGGGAAAATCTCTCTTTGGTTACTTCTATTCCTGAGTTCCTTTGGAGTAAGAGGCAACCTGCAGAGAGATATTTGAAAGTGCAAAATAAAATTATTTAAAGTTCAATTAAGAGGTTTAAGCATTAAGAAAATTGTATTATATGATAAAGCATTTCTTTGTTTAAATGGGAAAGCAAAGGAAAAAATCAGAACCAATTCATTTTATTTATCTTCAAGTTCTTGTGCTTTTTTTATCAGATCACCTCTTGTTCTCCTTCACTACCCCTCACTCTTCCATAGCCTGTCACTCATTTGTATTTATGATCTCCAAGCTATCACTCTCTCTGATTTTGTGATGCTCACAGATTCATTGTTCCCACCCTAACTTCACTCCCCTGTTATCACTGTGGTCTCTAATTTTAGCTATTTTCTTCACTTCTTTGCCCCTCTTTCATATTATTCTGTCTGTTCCTCTGCACCTTAAACTAACCCAAGCATTCATCATTTGTGTTTCTGTCTCAATCTACTGAAGGGAACCTAAGGAATGTCCCAGTCTTCCCTCTCTGTCCTTTTAGCCTTTTTTCCCCCACTTTTCTTAAGAGAAATCATGTAAGACTTTTGTTCCTAATTCTTACATCTTTCAAACCTCTAATTTTCCTTCAAACTTTCTTTTTTTTCGATTTAGCTATGTTTGACTTCACAAGTTTTTAATTCCTAGTTATTCAAATTCTATA
>VZRW01009540.1:163207-192581 GCA_013398125.1 Aegotheles bennettii | reverse complement strand
AGATGGGATGGGATGGGATAGGGTGGGATGGGATGGGATGGGATGGGATAGGATGGGATAGGATGGGATAGGATGGGATAGGATGATAGAATTCCTCTTGGAAGGGACCTACAATGATCATCTAGTCCAACTGAAGAGTGGGAGAAGATAACAGAGCAACTACATTCTATATATTCTGTATTTTCCCAGGCACTGGGCAGAGGGGGGATGCATACCCCCTGCAATAAAACCTACCTAGATTACAAGCTGTTATTTGTGACCAGGACTATGCTGGAGGGGAGAGAGGAAAAAGGATACGATGAAGTTTGTTCTCATTATGCTTGGAGGACATGCGGTTCAGGTGCTGCCTGTGACAGTGCAGTCCCCAGGGGTTGTAGCTGTTTCTTTCTGGCTGCTTTCCTTTGGCGTCTTCCAAAAGTGAATCTGTGTGGTACTGAAGGTCTGTCCTCAATAGCATCTTCCCAGCACAGCTAGACAAAAACACACAAAAGAACACGTTTGGTTTATATGCTCCAGAAGAGAATATTCCCTCCCCTCCTCTTTTGTAAGCGCCTCAAACTTGATAAGGTAAATTTTCAGGGGCTCTCAAAGGAAACATATTCATCACGTCCAACCTGCAGAGATCCTTTGTTACACCGTAAAAGTAATTTTCAGAAAGCCAGCTATTGCTGGGTGCCAATATTTCCTTTCATTTTCTTTCATTATCATTTCAAAGTGTGCTTGGCTCCCGTGAAAAGCACCATTCATTGCACCAATGAGCAGGAATCTCCTAACGGGCACAAGTTGTCCAACAATAGGAACGATTCCCAATTTAGAGGGGTTGGCTTCGAGGAGGAGAATTGTTCTCCATGGAGGGTCATTCCCTTGGTCTCACTCATCCAAAAAACTTCACTCCCAGCATGCCAAGGGCGGTGGTTTCATGGTAGCAATGTTGCACCCTTCAGTCATAGCTGACCGAGGTCTTTCCTGAACCAGTTTGAGATGAGGGGTGCCCTAAGGTCGTGGTGTGCTTGCAAGCACTGTGATGCCTTTCACCCCTGGGGTGAGGGCAGGATTGATACATGGGGAGGTCTGCTGCTCCTGGCTGGTTCCCAGCAGCAGGGTGTTACATGCTGAGTGCTCGGTGGCAGTTCCCAAGGGGCTCCTTTTGGAGCTTGCTGCACTTCGAGGAGCCAGATTTAAAACAGAGTTTGAGGCAAATAGTTGAGCAACAGCATCTCAGTGATAGCCAGAGCTGCCCCCCTCCATCCACAAGCCAGGGACGAGATGAACCATGGAGCCACCAAGCTGGGCTTGGCTTCCCTTCACCTTGGCCAGGCATCGTTTTGGCTCATTTGCCTTAAACCAGAATTTGTGCCACCAAAACCAGCCTGGTCAGACTCTACCCAAAGCAGCAGGCAAGGACCAGGAAGAGGGAGCAGCAGACTCTTACCTGTCTTTGAAGGTCCTGGTGACTTGCGTGTGACTCCACTTGACGAGCGTGTGCTCGGTGCTGGTGCTGGCAGCCCACTTGCACTTGTGCCAGATTGTCACCGAGGAGTCGCCGATGGCTTTGTCCAGCCGGCCACAGCTCTCTGTCTGCAGGATGGGGCTGGCCATCAGGGTCAGGTTGCCAACGCTGTCCTTCTTGAGGTGCACAGAAACAACACCTGGACAAAGAAGGGGGAAACCAAACAAGAATGAGATGAACCCAAGGGTCACCATACAGGCTTGGCCACCATCTGCACCAGCTTGAAGTAACCCAGCCCTCCTGACCTGGAAGAACCTGGGCTGGTGCTTAGTGAGACAGTTGCCTCCATTTGTTTTAGAGGCTTCTCACACTGACCCCACTCTGATCTGGGGTCCAATAAACACCGTGGAAAACAACCACAGGCTTTTCTAATGATCCCTCCTCTCAAGGCTCAGCTTGAACCCTGCCTCCTATGCTATGCTGCAAGTGACCCAGCAGACCCCACATTGGACCCAGAGCTCCTGGCTTATTCATGACAAGGGATTTAAGTCTCACTTTTCAAGACAGGGCAAGGTTGGAAATGTTTCTCATTGGCAGGAAGCAAAGGGAGGGTTGGGAAGCAGGAATTTTCCAAAGCCCACCAGCATGCCAACTGCTTCCTTTAATTGGAGAGCCCCAGGAGCAAGGGCAGAGGGGCTGGCAGTGCTGCCTGCCTACGTGATGCCCATACATTGTCATGGTCATGTCCTTCCCCAGGTGCCAAGGACCAGCACCAGGACGTTCCCACACGAGGACATGACTGTGAGCAGGGATTATTACTTTCCACCCTCAGTGCTTAAAACACCATTGTGTATTTTAGCACTGCAATTTTCCCTGACTCTAAAGGGAATCACAGGACTCAAATGCCATTCAGCTCATCACGGATTTATCCCCATCTCAGCCCACCCTGGCATGGGGCCGGCTGCCTCCCCATCTCAAATGACAGAGCAGGAATGGCCGTGGCTCTCGTGTACCAGGCAGCTCTGACCTTTCTGGGAAAGGCTGATAACTGCAGTGCTGCTCCCACAGCTCTGCCAGGGCTGTCTGAGCCTCTCAAGGCAGAGAAGGCATTTTTAGAGCATCGCCCCTCGGGGCTCAGAGGGGGTGCCAGGCGTGTGAGTCGCCCGCAGCATCACCCTGGTGCTTCCCCACTGCAGCCAGGCAGAGCCAGAAGCAGACAGTCAGGGCTGTGTCGGGCCACCAGAACTCATTGCTGGGAAGAGCAACACGTGGAGCTGGGTTTTATCTGACATCCCAGGGCATCCTCGCTCGGGCACTGCAGGGAGATGCATCCTGGCAGCTTTACAAACACGGCGGCTCTGTTCTCCCAAGCATATTTGCCAGAGCAAATAAATATGCAAAACCCCTTCTCCCCATCTAAAGTGAGATTACAGCGAGTAAACACAGAGCCGAGGATCTGCCCTCCCCGTGTGTGTGCTGAGTTCTGCTGCCGGGGGGTGGTTTTCACCACCCTCTGTGTCTGCAGNNNNCCCCCCCCTCCTGGGTGCCCGTTCCTCCTGGGGTCCTGCACCCCATAATAACCCTGCAGCTCCAGCTGCATCCAGATGCTCTCCCCCCTGCCTGCCGTGCAGCACCACCCCTGATCCCTTCTGCTGTAGGATCTGCATCAATCCCAAGAGCGTGCCACGGCAGGCTGGGTTAAATCAGCTCATTTTGCACTGAAATGGGGAGAAACACACACAGGCTGCTCTGCCCAGGGAGCTGGGGGGGTTGAAAACCTTAATCAGAGGGTAAGTGATATTTTTAGCTCCCTCGGTCCTTTGCTCCTGGTGCTGGTGAGCACAGGGAGCTCTGTTTTCCTCCAGCCTTACCCTGCTGATCTTTCCCTGAGTCCCATTTGTAAAAAAATCCATATTACAGATACCCGAGAGCAAGTGAGACTCCCATCAGCCCAGGTGCCTGCTTTGAATTTTCAGGGCAGGGAAAAAAAAGCCAGCGTATCTTTTGCCTAAATCAAAGCCTTTTTATTGCTAACAAGTCACTGCGAGGCAAACAGAGCCCTCGATTCCAAATCTGGTGCTCCAACCTCTGTTATGGTGCTAGAGCAGGCTGTAACCTTAAAAACTGCCCCAATTACATAGCTGCAAGTCAATGGAGCTGTGCTGATTAACACAGTGCTGACAGGCTGGCCCTAAAAACGTTACATATAGCGTGAAACCAAGAGTTCTTAAGTATCTTACATTAATATGAAAATTAATGGGGAGATTTTCAAAGGCGAGAATGAGCCGTTAAATTGCAAGAGAATGAGATCCTCTCCCCCCTTCCAGCTGAAAACTGCCTTCAGCAACCTATGTCTCTGCCTGAAAAACACTTTTGTTTCCTCATGTGCTTCCATAGGGCTTTTGCATACGTCCTGCAAGTGACCTGCGGGTGCAAAATAATGCCTTTCAACTGGAATGGGCTGCTCAGGGAGGTGGTGGAGTCACCGTCCCTGGGGGGGTTCAAAAAACGGGTTGATGAGGCACTTGAGGCCATGGTCTGATGGTCTGATGGTCAGGAATATGATGGGATAAAGGTTGGACTTGATGACCCTGGAGGTCCCTTCCAACCAGAATGATTCTATGATTCTACAACGCGTGGCTACCGACTTTATCTTCTACGGCAATAAGAAAGCATCTCTCTGGGAGCAAAGGTGGATTTAGGTACTTGTCTTTCTAGTGTCACCTTTCAGTGTCACCAAAGCCCCAATCTCCCTCCTGTCCGGCACCAGCGAGGCAGCCAGCGGATATTTATGGGTGCTGTCACCATGCTTGTGGCATCCCAGCCATCCTCAGGAGCGTTCTGCTATGCAGCTATACCCTCACGGCTCTATTTTTAAATTTACAAGTGCATTTCTTTATTGCCCTGTGCGATAGGAATCTGAGCACAACCGAGATGGAAAACTAGTGCAGGAATCCCTCTGGGCAGGCAGAGGTTCGCAAGGGGTTCACCAAAGCAGCCTGAAATGGTTAAGTGACTTTTTTTGAAGCAGCTGACTCGGTGTTAGAGGTGTGAATGGTGGCATTTGGTCAACATCTCCCAGAATGGCAGCACTACAATGGTCAGCAATACAACTATAATGGTCCCTGAGCCATCCCCCTCGAAGAACAGAAACGAACATGGACACGTGTGAACGGGCGATAGAGACCTGCGGATTATTCCCTGTGATGCTCATCCCCTCCATCACCCTCGTGGGAAATTGTTCCACCTCTTTAATTCACCTGGCATTGGGGCTGGGACAGTTTTAAGCAGAATAAAAGAAATGCGTGTGCCCAATGCCAAACTGGAGAAGAATTGCTATTTAATTACCCCTTGTCGCAAAACTCGCTGGGACTTGCAATAGAAGGGAAAATGAATTCGAAAGGGTTTTAATAACCGGGCCACCCCTGAACTGAGAAGCTGGGACTGCTTAACATCTTTATTAGAGAGGCAGAGCAGATCCCAGCTCCCCAGCACCAAACCCTGGCCCCTGCTAAAGAAAATTGCTCAGAAGAAGACTCATTTTCTTTCTTAAGCATCTTTTTTAGTGTCTTTCCATAAATCTGCAAAGGCCCCTGACTTTCTGGGGAAGGGAGAGATTGGACTGGGAGCACATTGAAACCGTGGCTGACACTTGGAGCTCTTTTCTGTAACGCCGAAGGACTAAAAGATATTTTAAGGTTTTACAAGACAGCTGAGCTTCTCGCCTCTCACAAAACTCCAGGGTCAGGAGCTTGATGAGCAGCACAAGTCTGGCAGTAAAAGCAGAAATAGCGAGGGAATAAGAAAGGGGAGCTTTTAAAAAAAATGCCAGGACCCCCACAGGCACCGAGAGCTGATTTTCAGTAGCTAAGCTGAGAAATTCAGCTGGGAAAGTGGTTCAGGGCAAGGGGCTGGGGGGAGTGAAGGGGGGACTGGACAGTGATGGGGGGCACTGGGCAGAGGGGCAGGCAGGAGGCTCTGCCCCATCCCGGGAAGGTCTTGCTTGTGGCAGGACAGCTGCCTGGATGAGATTTTTAAGAAGTCAAGTGGTCTGTGCCCCAGATTTTCCAGGGAGATCTGGGCTTGGCTAAGGTGAAGCATCCATCAAATGTGATGCTTGATACATCCCTGCTTGTTCATGCTTGGTATTTCATGGTGGCTCCAAGGGCCACCTCTCCCCCAGCTTGTGCTTGTGCCAACCCTGACCCTTTCCTTGCCCTCACCAACTTCTCAGCCTTCAACACAAGCCTTCACCTGCTCTAAAACCAAGGCTGGGAGTAACAGGGCCATGCACGTGGGGCAAAGGCACCCTGAGCTCTGCTCCTGGCACAGAAACCCTTCCTTAGCAGGGGATGCTGATTCAAAGTTCTACTGAATAAAATGCATCGTGTCAGATCTTGGCACCCCTGTTTTGAACAAGACTCCCCTAGTCCCTGCTCTCCTGCACCTATTCAGTGCCATCATTTGCATGCCACCAAAGCAATTTATCTGGGGCAATGACCTGCAAAATCCTCGAAGGAAACACTGTTGGGAAACCCCATCCTATCGCTGCCCCCTGCTCTGTGATTTTTCTGTGGATCAGGTTCATACTCTCTGTGTCCATTCTCTCGTGCCTGTCCCCCTCAAGAACAGACCAATTTCAGCCCTATTTGACATAACAAGAGTCTACTGTGTCACCAAGGCCGACCATGGCAGAGGGGTGGATTTCCTGGTGCCGTCAGCCAGCTCTCAACCTTTATTAGACATCAGAGACTCCCCCCAGCCACAGAGACCCAGGAAACCCTCCCAGCCTCCCAGACCTGCTCCTGTGCACGCTCTTACCTGGGCAGCATCCTTGCTCAGCAGAACTTGTGCAAGTGATGAGCTGCACAGCTCAGACCCAGCAGGTTCCTCCAGCACCGCCCCTCACCCCACCAGCTCTTGTCCCAGCCTCTGGTGACACCGCTGTCCCTTAGCTCCACCCCCAGGCTCCCCCCTTACCTTTGTACTGGGGCGTGAACTGCCTCATGGCCAAGGGCAGCGACTCGTAGAAGCTCAGTTCCTGCGAGACCAGGGGCTTGCAGACCGTCTGCTCGTCGTACTTCATCATGCTCATGTGGCCGCCCACCTGGTGCACAAAGGGCTCCAGGGGAACCGCGCTCCTGCCCTCGCCGGGCTCCCGGGGGCTCTGCCCCACCATGGTGCTGGGCTGGAGGCCGAGGTGGGGATCGATCTCCTGGAGCAGCAGCGCAGGGGGTTCGGCAGCAGGATTTGGGATCAGCAAACACCCAGTTTGGGCTCTCACCAACGTCTGCAAAACAGAGGGCATGGGGGAGCGTGGGAGAGGGGCATCAGCCACCACACAGCCACCGTCTGCACCAGCATCCCAGCCCAGCTGGGAGCAGCCGGGTGGGATGAGACCTTTATGTGCCCAAGAGGCTGGTGGGGAGCCCCAGTCTGAAATGCAGAGTGAGGAAAAGACCCAATTTAGACACGCGGGGGGCAAAAGAACCGGAGGGGAGCGATGGAACAGAGCTATCAAGTTAAGGCGGTGGCCTCAGCAGAGCAGCTTGATCAGGGCATTCCTTGGAAGAGTAAAGCTGGGTTATTAATACACTGTATTCATGACAGCCGTTGCTGTGAAACAGCCCCAGCTTGCCTTACTAGACAGTGTTAAAGGTGGTCTCAGTGCTTCCCAAGCTAGGACATTCCTTGGAAAGGAGGTTTATTAATAAAGCCTCTGCATGCTCACCTTCCTGAGCAGCCCCTTGCCTTTTAACACTGCTGGTGGGGTTAACAGCATCTTCTCCACCTGCTAAAGAAACCTCAGTCTGGGACATTCCCTGTCATTTAATGCCAGAGCATTAGCAGGATTGTTTCCTCCACCATCCCAACACGTGGCACGAGCACGTGTCAAATCCTCACCGAGATGGTTTGGACCCCGAGTTCTCCAGCCCTGCCCTCTGCTACAGCCCAAGCAATGGATCCATCCCCGAGAGAAATTCCTTAGTTTGACAGCGAGGAGTCCTGGCTGTGAAACAGTAAGGAAGGAACTGGTTTCTCTTGCGAGCAGCCAGCAACACCCACCCCTTCCCCTTGGTCATTGCAGAAGCCTATGGATGGCTCTTGCTCGGGTGGACCAATGTCCACCCGAGCAAGAGCCATCCATGGGCTTCTGCAGGGGACTCCTGTAGCCACTGAGGAAGACACGAAGGCAGCTGAGCTAATATTGACACTGGAGAAGCCGTCTGGCTTCGTACCATGGAGACAGTACAATCAGAGGAAGACACTCCAGGCCCTAAGCTAAAAGGGATGGGGAAAAATAAAATCATCTTTTAGATGACCGGCCTCCAAAGGGGTGTGCAGAGCCCTGGTTTGCCTGCCCCTGTGAGCATCGGTGACTTTCTCCTTGGTCCTCCAGCTTCAGCCAGGACTGGGGAGTTTTGCATCCCATTTTTGGTAGAAGTTGCCCAGTGCGGTGGATAACAACGTCTTTGGGATGTGCATTTCTCCCTAGCAAAGCCTCCAGGATGTGTTGCTGGGTGAGCGACACCACCTCTGCCAACGCCAATAATAACTCCTGACCCAGGTGCCACCAAAGAGCAGAGGGATGGGTGACACCTCCCTGCTCCGGCCGGGAATAACCCCAGAGTTTCCCACGGGGGGCTGCTCCGGGGCTCTGCGGGGAGGGCAGCTCAGCCTTTCCCCTTCTGCCAGACCTACCCCCCTTCCCTGGGAGCTCTAACCACTGCAATGCAGCACGTTCCTCATCCTGCCACAGAAAGCCAAAGCTCCACTGCTCCGATTTCCCCTCCGCGCTGCTCCTGCCGCAATCAAACCCCGGCACAAAGAAGCGCTCGGCGCAGGTGCCCGTGTTGTTTTCCTCCTGGAGGCGTGGGATGGAGTGGGTTGAAGGCAGGGAAGAAACACTCCCACCTCCAAAACAAGACAGAGCAAGCTCCTTTACCTTCCCCCAAGGTGGTTTTTACGCCCCCCCTACCCCTCTCATTTTTTCTATTCTTCCATCCAGGGGAATTTCTACTCTACAATTACCAGCCTGCACCCAAGCGAGGGAACAAAGCCAGGCCGCCCAGATGAGTGCTTTCCAAGAGGGGAAGAAAGCCGCTCTTCAGAGCTTTTCTACAAGTTCATAAAAGCATTTAGCACCTTATTAAGTTGCGGCAACTTTTAAAGAGGGTTTCTCCCTTGAAAGCTGTAGGTTTGCTTGGGGGTTGGTTTTGATTTTCTTTTCTTTTTTTCTCCCTCTTTAAGAAAAAAAAACACAAAAAAAACAGGAGAAAAGGAAAAAAGGAGCGGATTTGTCATAACACCTTTTCGGAGCAGGGCGCAACATGATTTCAATCCAGCGTTTATTGCTTCAGAGACAGTCCAAGGCTGAGACTTGGCTGATAGAACACGCTCACAGTTCTGAAAACCTTGGCATTGTGAAGAGAGTTGGGGGAAAAACACCCACCGCTTGATAAAGCTCTTATTATTTTCTCTTAAGCGAGGCTTGGACCAGGGTTTGCGGTAAGAGAAAGGGGCTCTTTTAATTTAGTTTTTGTTCTGAAGCAGCTCATCCATTTGGAGCAGATAAATGTTACCGCAAACACTTACTGAGCTGCTCTGAGCTCCTCTGAAACAGGACACTCTTGGAATAAATCACTTCTGCCCGCTCGAGTTATTGTGAATGCCAAAAGATATTTACTTCACTAAAAATACACGGAGTTACGGATAAATCTGTACCCTCAAAACCAGAAACCTTGAATATTTTTCCCCCAGCTACCCAAAAAAAAAAATATAAAAAGCATCCCAGGCACTGCAGATGAAGATGAGTCAGAAAATATTGGGGAAGGAAAATATTTCCCTGTATAGAGAAGTCCCCTCACCAGAAAAGGACCCTGAGATACTTCAAAGCATCTCCGGGAGGGCTTGCGGGGACACTGATGGCCGGGTACCATTACCCTTCCTTAGGGCCAAATGTCAAAAGGGCCTGAGCTAAACAGGTTATTTATTCCCACCCCGATACACAGTCAAAACAAATCGAGCAGATCGAGTTCTCCAGTCTTTAATTAGCGCCTACTACATCACATCCCAAGCAGAGCTGTCCTGGGGCTGAGCCTGACCCGCTGGGGGCAAAATGCAAACAGAAAGAAACACCCGGGATCCTCTCAGCAGAAATACTTTGGAGTATTAAAAAAGCAAATTTAAAACCAAATGCTCCATCAGCACAGGACCATGTTCTTAGTCTTAAATATTGTGGTCAGCACCTTCCCCTCTGGGGGACCCAGCTCCCCAGAGCACCCCAAACCCTGATGCAAAGTTGGGTTTCAAGCACTGCAGGGAGCTGCTGATTATTTTTTTATTGCTTGATTAAAAAGCAAGAAAAGAAGGCAGGTGTTAATTTGAAGAGCTCTGTATGGCTGTAGCTTTTGGTACCGGAGCTGACCTGGAATCCAAGCCAGGTCCTGCACCCAGCACCAGCCCAGCCCGAGGGCCAGGGGAGGGTTTGCAAAGCCCGGTTGCCCCTTGTGCCTCCAAACTCCACAAAGAAGGAAAATCCCACCGGTTCCAGCTCAGTGCCCATCCTGGCAGGGCTCGGAGCAGCCTTGGGCTGTTCACACAGGCAGGCGAGTGGCAATGAACCTTCGAATCTGCCTTCCCTGCTCTCCCCTCCACCACAACCAGAGTCAGACACAGTGGCCGGGCAGCTCCGTGCCGGGAGAGAGGAGCTCAGCTCTCCGCAGGAAACCCAGTTCTAACCATCCTGCCAGACATCCTGACACACAGAAACCCTCAGCTCTTTTATCTTACCTTTCCTTTCCTAAAAAGCCCCACGTTTATCAAGCTGAGGACAGGTCCCTCACGAAGCAGATGCAAAGGTTCAGGTTGCTGCATCCCGTGGGAAGAGGCATGGATCTCCACCACCATCTGCCTGATTTCTGCCTTTCACACCACCCAACGCCACTCATCCCTCTGCAGACCAGCCCTGCACATCCTGGACAGAGACCTGAAAGCCACCAGGCTCAGTGTCTGCAACCCCTAAGTTGCTCCAGAAGTTCACACCAGCCCCCCGGGTGCCAGCTGTCCCCCTCGCTCCTGTCCCTTCCCGCAAGCCACAGCTGTCCTTGGAGCCTTCCTCATCATCTCCAGCCTGCTCCCCAAAATCCAGAGCTCGTTCATCCTGCCTGTATCCCTCCTGCCACGGGAGGTGGCCAATGCTGGTGCAGAAGCCACCCTGGACCTCACCTGCTGGGTGCACGTGGCCGGTCCGGGCTCGGTGGTGAGCGTGGGCTTGGGGTGCTGCCTGGACTGGGTTTCTTGCTGCTTCTTGGTGTGGCTCGAGTAGGAGAAATGAGAAATGAGGGAGTGGGGGGAGCCCACGGACATTTGGGCCATCACCTGACTGCTGCTGTCGGTGCTGGCAGGCACCTGGCATGGCCGGCTGACAGCTGAGCCGGCGGGGAGGGACACCCCTGGGTGTTAAAGGGAAACAAAGCCATGCGTGCGAGGGGGAGAAGGAAGGAAGGAGGGAGAAGGGGCTGGCTGTGTGCTGGGCTTTCCAGAAAGCATGACCATGCCCCCACTCCCTTGCGTCATCCTCTCTCCGGGAAAAGAACTTGTTTTGTTCCAGCCTGTTCTCCACCACCGCGTGTTTATCACCCCCCCACGGGACAGGGCAGGGGGCTGGCGGGGGGACTGGGATGGACACCAGCTTCCCAGAGCTCCCAGCAAACAAACCCACTGGCTGCTGGCTCCCTGGGTGGGGAACACACGCTGGGGGGATTCGGGGGAGGATGGGGCAGAGGGACCGTGAGCACTGGAGCAAGGTGGGGAAAGGGGCTGGGATGGTGCCAGACAAACCCAATCACCAGGCTTTTGGGCAAGGAAAAGCTGTTCCTGGCAAGGGAAGCAAGGCATGGAGCGAGACTGGGGTCTGCCCACGGCTGGGGATCAGGGAGCAGAGCTCACAGCCCTGACAACAGCCTTGTAAAGGGAAAAATGACCCCCGCCCCTCCAGTGCTTTGGGACTGGTGGGGAATGGAAAAGTCCCAGGGGGCTTCCTGCCAGGGCCAAATTGAGTCAAGGACAGCACATGTCCCCCTCCACCTGCTGCCAGGCACCCCCTCCAGCACATGCCAAGGGCAGGCGTGTCCTGGACATGCCATGACAGTCCCGTGTGTCCCACAAAGACAAGACCAACATATTATTTTGGGGATTCAGGCACCCCCCAGGCCATGGGAACTCGGGGGACGTCTGTCCCAGACCAGTCNAAAAGTCCCAGGGGGCTTCCTGCCAGGGCCAAATTGAGTCAAGGACAGCACATGTCCCCCTCCACCTGCTGCCAGGCACCCCCTCCAGCACATGCCAAGGGCAGGCGTGTCCTGGACATGCCATGACAGTCCCGTGTGTCCCACAAAGACAAGACCAACATATTATTTTGGGGATTCAGGCACCCCCCAGGCCATGGGAACTCGGGGGACATCTGTCCCAGACCAGTCCCCAGTGATAACTTGAGCACATTGGCAAATCAGTGCCCATGCCTGGGGCTGCGATGGGGAAGGCACTGGGGGGGCTCTGCAGCAAAAGGGCAGGAGGTTGGGAAGAAACTCTTGCTGCTGAGATAAGGATTGATGGATGCGATCGTTCTCCTTGACTGGAGGGGGGAAACCAGACACACAAAGAGCAGAGAGATCGAGCTGGTGGTTGGGGGGCAGAGGCTGAGATTAAAGCCAAGGATGAAACAGAGAGCCAGCTTCCCCAGCCCTGCCTTCACTCTGCTCCATGCTGGGATTTCAGTCCGAGAAAGGGCTGCTTATTTTTATTTAAAGCTTGCTTTCTGAAAGAAAAGAAGCTGACGTGGGCACTCCACGGGGCCAGCCATGGTGCATCCCCCACCACCAACTTCTGAACCCACCACCAACTTCTGAATGCATCGGCCAGCCCCAGTGAAATGCAACACAAGTGTCACAAAGGCAGGGTGCAAATCCCCCTCGGGTACCTGCCAGCCATGGGGTGAAACAGCCCCAGGCCATGCCCAGCTCTGCTCAGCACCACCGTGGCCCTGGAGCAGCACGAGTGGCTGCTGCAGCACCGCACACAGATCCCTCCTTTGCAGGAGCCTTTGCTGGGTACCGTGGGTATTTTTAATGCCTGTGTTAATTGAAGCAATCTCATTTCCATGTCAGGCACAGTGCTGGGCTGGGAGATGTGTCCTTTCCATGAAAACAAGTGCAGGGAGGATGCCCCAGCCCAGGAGTGGGGCTGACCGGCCGCAGAGGCAATTACTCAGCCTCTCCTAACGAGCAGAGCACTCCGAGGGGAGAGCAACCCTGCTTCATACTAAAACTATGCTAATTAGGAACTAATTATGGACACACAGCTATTGCTCCCCTTGGCTAGCCTGCAGGCTGCAGCCTCAGCCCTGGCTCCAAGCCTCTCCCGGCACAGACTCAGGGCAGGGTGGCCCCGCTGTCACCAGTAAGAGTGGAGGCCAAGGCTGGAGTGAGCCAGGGCTGCCCAGTCCCTGGCTCCAGGTACCCTCAGCAGGGCCCTCTTCACATCAAAGGACTACATTTACATCTGCAGGAGAGCTGGAGTGAATCCATAAGTGAGGATCACCTTGGACACTGGAGACAAACAACGAGAACTGGAGAGGGCAGGTGGGGACCCTGCGAGCCCAGCCCAGCATCCCACCAGCAGCTCCTCACCCCCTGCGGGTGTTCTGCTCTGCTGCTGCTGTTTGGATGCCAAGAGCTGTTTTGAAGCCAGGCTGTAAACACTGAATCTGGCCCTACAGCAGGTCACTGGGAAGGGACAGGGCGCAGCCGGTCTCTTCCGTCACAGGGGAGATCAGCAGAGGCTCCGGTGTCCTCCTGCCACCCAAGAGCACATCCCCAGGGAGCTGCTGCTCTGCCAGGAGCCAGGGACTGGGAGCACGGGGGGCTCCTGTGGCACAGAACCCATGCTGGTGAGATGAGCTCAAAGGCAAGCGAGGCTTCCACAAGCCACCTGGGTCTCCTTGTCTTGGAGAGCCAATTCAGACACCCACGAGCTTTGCATCAGACCTCACCAGCACTATGGAAGTGTTCCTACAAAAGTAATGTGCTACTTTGAGGTGAGCACAAAGGTCTGGGGTAAGGAGGTGGAGACGGGACTCACACCTCACTTTCTGCTGTAGAACCACAGAATTAGGGAGTCATTTTGGTTGGAAAAGATCTTTAAGATCATCCAGTCCAACCATTAACCGTGAAGGCCACCACTAAGCCGTGTCCCTCAGCATCACATCTACACGGCTTTGAGATCCCTCCAGGGATAGGGACTCCACCACTGCTCTGGGCAGCCTGGGTCAGGGCCTGGCAGCCCTTCAGGGAAGGAATTGTTCCTCAGATCCAACCTGGTGCAACTTGAGGCCATTTCCTCTTGTTCTATCACTTGCTCCTTGGGAGCAGAGTGTGACCCCCTGTCAGCTCCAACCTCCCTTCAGGGAGTTGTAGAGAGCAAGAAGGTCTCCCCTCGGCCTCCAGCAGTGACAGTCCATTCATTAATGTGCAGAACAACCTTTTACAACTCTTACATGGATGCTGTCCTTTAAAGGCTGAATGGAGTCAGGGTGGAAATCTGGGACAGGCACTGGGAGGTGATTGCTTCGGCCAGGGGCTGTCCTGGAGGGAGGTGCCCATAGGCAGGACTCACTGGCTGTGCTTTTCCTTCTCTGGTTGATGTTGATCTTTCCAGGAGAACTGGCACAGCGCCCTGACTCCCTGCCCCATAAATAAGGCGCAGCATCAGCTGTCATGTCAGCAGGAGACAAAACATTTGATGTGAAAGGCTTTAAATGGAAGCAGGAAATGAAGAGATAAAGGGGGAATTTTATTTTCGATTCCTTGTTGGTACCCATTTGCCTTTCTGCCAGTAAAGGGGATGCAATTGCTTTATCAGCCCATTCTTGGGCATTTTATTTACAGAAAATACTTTGCAAGGGAGGGGGGTGTTAGGAACTCCAGCTGAATGAATGCAAGCTGTAAGGAACAGGGCAGGGGGATGAAGAACCCAGCTGGACTCGATGATCTCTCGAGGTCCCTTCCAACCCCTAGGATTCTGTGGTTCTATTCCCTCTCCTTCGAATGGACCCAGGCTTCTGGGAAAACTGCTGGTACCACAGGAACTGGCAATATGGTTTGTGCAGAGCAGGCAGGAGCGGGGCAGCCAGCGTGGCACGAAACCAGTCTGCTCTGCTTTCAAGATAGCAAATGAAAGGAGGGACACAGGGAGAAGACTATCGCAGAAAACATCATGGCAGCTTGGCTGGAAGCAAACATCCTCTGGCACATGCAATTATACCAACCTGAAGACTATTTCCTAACCTTGAGTATAATTTCAGCTGTAACTTAGCAACCTGGACTGGGTAAAAACATCAGAACAGGAATGTTGGTTCAGAGGAGAGATTTAACCTTGCATCCCCTTTTGTTCTCATACCTCCCAGGGGAGGCAGCCAGCTCCCACCAACTTCCACTGCCACCACAGAGCCAACCTCCTCCTGCGCCGGTGGAAGTCACCCCCTTTGCCATCCAGACCTACATTAGGAGATCAATTAAATGTTTCTGTAACCAAACAGGACTGAGTGACTCAATGTCCACAGCAGTTACACAACCATGAGTCACAGACGACTCGTGCTGCTGCAGGAGCAGACTTTGAAGAACGTGAAGCTCATGGTAGCACATGCTCGGAGTCACCAACACTCGGAGGAGAGAGGGATTGAAAACACTCTGGGAAATGGACCCTAAACAACTTGGACTTGGCAGCAAGACATGGTTGTGTCTCTTCCACTCATGGTCCCGCTTACAGTGATTAACCCTCAGGACATAAAGAGGGAAGTGATACATCCAGTGACAAAGGCAGGAAGGGACATCCATCCCACTCCAGCACCATATCCAACACTTCCCTCATGACTTCCCAGTCTGCCTAGAACATCACCTGGCACTTCCCAGCATATCCCATAAAAACCAGGCGAGCTAACCACGACCTGAGGATGCCACAACATCCAGGATCACCTGCTTGAACCAGGGTCAAGGTTTTCTGCAGCTGCTGTTGACTTCGGACACCCAACATGCGAGGGATCTGCCTTTCAGAGAACAAGTGCAGAACATATGAAGCTTGAGGCACCCTCACGCAGTTACCGGGCACTTATTGCACCATCCTGGTCCCTGCTTTAAATAACTGCTTTGTAACAGCCACAGGAACGCTGATCATCCCACTGAAGTAATAGTTACAGTTTCACAACCTCCCGAGCTGTCAATCCCTACAAAACGCAGCAAAACAAGGGAACTGCTCTTCACACACACCTCTGCTTAACAGCAACTATCCCCAAAACACAGATTTAATTTGCAAGCAAACACCTGAGACTGCTGGCTATTGCACGGAGATCTCCAGGAGTCACAAGGATCCACGCTGTCTCATTAAGCTGTCATGCAATTCCCAAGCCATCTTCAGTCTTATTCTTAGAAACTGTGAGCTCCTCCAAGATGGATCTATTTGATCTGCCTAAGCAAAAACCCTTGGGACAATCTGTGAGTCCTCAGTGAAAATAAAGGTAACAAATTATTTGTAATAAATTTATTTTGTGTATTGATTTACAGAGCTAAAATGAACATATAAACAGCACCAAGCCAGTGAAATTTATTCTACAAAAACAAAGTTAATACAAAAAGATGACTGCAATGCCTGACTCTTCACTTCTGGGTCTGGACTGTTAAAAACAGCTAACCCAAACCCCACAGATGTTTTGAAAAGGCTTAAGAATGTAGGCACCAGTGTTTGCAAAGACTTCTGTGGCAGCAGTGACGATTCTATTACAACATTTTAGAACAATCAAGGCTGCCTTCACTTTAACCTCTCTTTTACTAAGAGTGGAAGAAGCTGGTCATTGTCTTGAAGACAGCTGTTGAGTCTCCTCTTCTGTTCAAACACCCAACCTTTGCAACCAAAAAGAGGGGGTAGGCGTCAACTCTACACAGGATATTTCCCATTCAATGGGAAAGACCTCCCCATGTTTTGTTCCTGGAGAAATCTGCTCTCTCCACTCGTTTTGGTTGATGAGCACAGCAGGAGGTTTGGAAGGAGTCTCCACAGTCCTCCCACAGCAGCCTGCCAGGTGTGAAGGTGGAAACCACCACCCCCCAAAGCCAGCAGTGCAGTGGAGAAGTGCAGGTTTCATACTGGGAGGCAAGCAGGGGCTGACACACGGGAGCCCACCTTGTAGGTGGCACCACCAGCCTGCAAAGCAAGGAGCAGGACTTGGGCAGCCGTCCTGAGCCAGCCCAAAGCCCAGAGAGGAAGCTCCGCGTGCAGCCAGGGCCAGGGATGAACTCAAGCATTCACATTGCACCCGTGATGCTCCAGGAACAATGTCTGCTGGTGGCACGGGTTCAGATCCACGCTGGCGTCCCTCTGCAGGTCTCACTAGCCTATGCCAGAAGTGATTTAGGTCCCTGCTGGAGAGCTGGACAGCTGGTTTGCAGTATTGGAGAGAGAAGGTCAGCAGTGTCTGGCTAGTCCAAGCTGCCACACAGTGGTGCTATTTTCTTTGAAACATTCATTGGCTGGCCATAAAGAGAAACTTAAGTAACCAAGTGATTATAGATACATAGTATGAAGCCTGCAGAGCAAGCAGAGGACGGATCGCTGCTCCTTGTACCTGTGGCGAGACCACAGGAACACTGACTTGGCAATCCCTGTGCTGACACTCCACACCTCTGCCCTGACACACAGCACACACATTGCAGCTGCCCAGGATAAACATATACATTCAGCCCTAAAAGCCTTTCCAAAGCTGCTTTTTAAAAGCCCATGAAGCAGTCCCTTTGGCTTGCAGCCACAAGAAAGCTCCTTGGGAAGCTTCCTATATCCTTTATTTTCCACCCAAATCCCCCCATCCCTGCCAGAAATCATAAAGCACACAGACTGCAGACTTTAATAAAAAAAAATAATAAATGTAACAGCTTCCCAACCACTCCTCCATCCCACCCAACCCAGCCCAAACCACCAAGGCACATCAAACTGCCCTCCCTCTGGGACTACCTTCACCTGACTTTCCCCTCCCCTCTTCCCCATTTTTAAGAAGTGAAGCTGACACAAACATTTTCCTCTTTAGGAAGCAGCAAGTGCTTTCATCGCTGTCTTTGTACTGATACAAACAAATTCTATAAAAAAAAAAAAGTATCTTAACTGCCACCCTAATGTTTCCATGGGAAATGTTAATCTTCTTTAAACACATTCCCTGATGGACATTGCCACCAGTTGGCTTTTGCAGAATTGAGGTCAAATTTTAAACACCTAACCCTTGTCAGAGAGATTCTGAGTCCCTCAGTATTAGTTATACATTTTCTCTTTTTCTTTTTAAAAAGTTGTTCCAGGTTTGCTTGCCTATTGAAGCCAGATATCTGCTGAAAGCTTCTAGCTTCCCACTGGCTCAAGCACATCTTCTTTCCAAGCCAACATTATTGCCCTGAATTTTTATGTATGAAGATTTTCAGAAAGAAGAGCAGATAAGTGCAATCCCCCACCCTAGGAGATCAGGACCGTGACCTGTTCTTTCCCACCACCAGAGAAGGGACTATTCCCTTGCAGAGGTCCACATCCACAGTTGCTCAACTTCTGCTTCTCTTCAGTGCTCCGAATCCGAGACGTAAGAAGGCTGAGTCCATCTCCACACGAGCATATCCTCTCCTGCTACTCTGTGTGACTCCGTCTGAATCCGTGACTCATTTGAAGCCAGAAAGTCCACAGCTCTCTCCCAGACCCGCTTCATTTTTTTTCTGAGGGAAACAGCAACAAAAAGAAAATAAATTAGAATCATATCCACACTGTGCTTTCCTGCTTACAGCCACAGTGGCTGCTGATCACACTGCTGCGAGCTGCCTCCTGTTCCCTGCACAGGCAGTGAAGGAGATTAAACCACAGCTCTGGTTTAGAGGTGTTCTCAAGCCAGGACATGAAAACACAGGCTCTGCCTGAGGGGGTGGAGAGGGAAGATGAGACCCTCTGTCAGTACCAGTAATTGATGACTGCCCTGAATTTCAAGCTTAGTTTGTATTACAAAAGGACTCCATTTGCAAATTGTCTTCACCCTTCCTGTAAGCAGAGATCTCAGACCAGGGAGGACGAACAAGAGTTCACCCCAGTTCTGAATCAGTGCCTTGTAATTCTGGGCACCACACAGAGAGATGGGTTCAGAACAGCTGAAAATACTCCTTTGCCTACTAGTGCCACTGGGACTGACAAAGGATGAGAATGTTTAAGACTTGCAGCACACGTAGCATTCTGTGTTGCAAGAACAAAGTAGCTCCAGTTAAGCAGAACAGATGAAGCATTCCTGCAGAGGTGGAACAAGTGGCACGCAAACCACCCAGAACCAGGCTGCAGCCCCCCAGCCCCACCACCCAGAAGGCAGCTATCTCCACCACAACTCCTTTTGAACAAGCACCAAGACCAGCCATCTTGCTGGATCTCCCTTTCCAAGTTGCCCAATTTTGAACCAGTAACTTTCCAGGCAGCAACACACACAACCACTTCAGAGGAGCCTCCCAATACTCCATTCAACTCATGAGGTTTGTTCTGAAAAGCAGAACACCTGTCTGGAGAATAAGCTATGATGGCTGAGAATCACAGAATTATCCAGGTTGGAAGGGACCTTCAGGATCATCGAGTCCAACCGCTCCCTCCATCACCACTCACCCCCATCACCCAGTGCCACATCCAGACACCTCCTGAACACCTCCAGGGACAGTGACTCCACCACCTCCCTGGGCAGCCTATTCCAGTAGGTTAGGAGGAAGAGGATAGCATCCTACACACGTTAGCTGAAGGACAGAAAATCAGATGCTCCATGCCCAAGCAAAACAAAAATCCAATTACTGTTTGACAGAACAATGACAACACGCCTGTGTGACTGCACAGAGTATCAGCCCCGGGACTGTCACATTAATCTGCAGCAGGCTAACACACAGTCTGAGTTATGTCAAAATCCTTTACAATCTGAAAGGCCAGACAGACTCTTCCTGCAGTCCAGCCTCCCATCAATTGTCTGCTCGTGGTCTGCTGTCCCACAAGGGTGATGTTTAGCTGGCTAACACTGCACTGGCAGCCCTCCTCAATGAGGAGAAGCCAGCTCACCTGCTCTGAGGAGGGATGAGGCTGTCCCGAACGTGGAAAATGCCAACGTAGGGGTAGCGTTCCAAATTCCGTTCCCATTCCTTGTAGTGGTCCTGGACAACAGCTGGAGGGCAAGAGGACAAAACAGTGAGAGACCTCAACATTGCAGAGAGAAGAACAGGGCTACCTGTGTTTATGCAGCTATTGGATTCTACCTATGATCTTCTTCACCATGTCATACATGGCTTGTTCCTCTTCCTCCATCTTCCGCCAGCGATACCTAAGGAAGAGCAGGATCCCCCAAAGAGTTATCAGACCTGGAAGAATAAAAACAAATGAAATTCAGTAACTGACAGACACGTACATGCTGGATGGTAGCAGTTTTATTTCTGATGCTGCCTCTCCCCAGGGGCAGCTCTTACTCCCTTCTATCCAGGCCTGGACTGAAGCCAAGCAATTTATTTTGTTCACCAGCAGAAGAGACCACGTGCATGTGGGAAGAGCTGGTCTGAAGGCCTCATCACAGAGGTTTTTCCCCCCACCACCACCAGAAGAAACCTCAGCACAACCACAGAGCTTCAATTCTCCAAGTCCCAGAGCTCTCTCCTTGCTGGAGGCCTCCCCCACAATAATCACTGAGGAAGAACGTCAAGCTCCACTGCTCTGAAGATAGCTGCTTGATAAGGAAATAAAGCCTGCAGCTCCAGCCTGAAATTCAGGAGATCTATACTGAACCTTAGCATTGACAAATGCCCCCGTTACAACATGAGCTAACTTTAATACCTCAGTCTCCATGATAAACACAACTATCCCCTTTCACCCCCACCGTGTCTGGCTAGATTATAAACTCTTCTAGTCTACACTCATCTCTTGTTATCACCTTGCTCAGTAAGACCTCTGCCTCATCTGGGGCATGACAGACTAGTCCAATAAAACCTCTAACACTGAATTGCTACAAGTCATTATTAAAGAGCCTGGAAGACTTTTCAGCTTAGTGTAAGAGAAGAAAGAAAAAAAACCCCAATCTTTTAGGTAGGTTATCATCCTTATTTTGCAGCCCATAGCAGTGAGTAGTTGAGCAATTCCCAGAGAGCTAATCAGCTTGCTGATTTAAAGTGTTAAGCACTCACAGCACAAGAGCAGGTCTGCAGGTCTCCCTCTGCTGCCAGAACAAAGGTTAATTAGAAATTAACTCATCAGCAGATTTTTTTCACCTCTTTTAGTAATTTTGTATGGCTGGGAGAGGGTGCAGGTTCATTTCTCCAGCTAGCAAGGGGAGAAGCTGATTACCAATAGCGATGACTTACTCCAGAAAAACAGGAAAAGGTTCATAATGGCAGTGACCACTGCCCGACGGAAGCGGCAGCCGAGCCCCATCTGAGGATGGGCCGATTCGAGACAGAACACTTCCTCCACTTTGGTGACTGGTTCCGAAAGGTCTCTGCCTTTCAACCTGATGGGAAGAGGCAGAAAATCTTCACTGAAGGGAGCAGACACTCCAACTGCAGTCTTTAATCAAGACAGGGAGAACAAACAGACTGCGATGCAGTAACTCATTCTGTACAACACATAGAAAATACACCGACATCCTTCCAGCTCCTTTCCAGAACATTTTGGGACTGGCTGCTCAGCAAGGAATGGATATGGCTTTAGAAAAGGCAGCAGAGCTGGAACTCCCACTGGTAAAGTGAAGTCTCCCTCCGCAGACTCTTTGACAGCACCTCTCAGCGTGCAGAAGATTAAACTTTAAATTGGATTCCCACCTCCCAGCACAGAGGAATGGAAATGTTTACTGAGTCACTCATCAGCAATTGCAGAAAGAGCAGTTGAGGGAGACTCTGAATGTCCGTGGAGGTTGTGCTGTTTTCCTCAGCACAGATGAGCATAAACAGTTTAGTTAGAAAAGTGACAACACGTCGACTGTATCTGCAGTGAGAAGAGACACACCCCCGGCAAGCATTCATGACAAAATCGATAACATCCTCCTGCAAAATCACCTCCACACACCTGCTGTGCTACCCAGCATGCTTTCAACTCACTTTATATACACAGATCTACACTGACGCTGCTTCCTCATTAGATACCCTAAGCCAACAGGCATCGAGTAATCCAAGCAAGAGCCATCAGGTTCAGAGCAATTGGACTAAAGTGGCTTTTATTTTTGTTTAAAGCTACTAATTCATTCTAGGTTTGCAATGAATAACCTATTAAAGACATTTTCTCCATTTCCTAGAGCACAGCTCGCTAACTGCTGACAGCTTCTATTTGGTTACTGGATTCTCCAGCAGCTGGAGCCACACAGTTGTTTCCCACCTCCTTGTCTTATTTACAACCCAAATTCCACGAAAATATTTAACATATGCAGCAGAATCACCCAGCGCAGAGCTCATTTTCAGTTCTGCCTCTCAGACTAGCACCTAGAAAAGCCATCTCAGAGCGTTTGCTAAAACTGCCACCCGCAGGTTTTTAAGCACGTCGAGCACTCGTTCTGCACGCTGTGCAGACTCCATGAAAGCAGATCCATTTGGAGAACAGCCAGCAGAGTTGCTAATTATGAAAATTAAAAAAAAAAAATAAAATGGGAGTATATTGTATCACACAGCTCCCGTGACGAGCAGCAAGACACATGATTGCCCTCTACAACTACCTAAAGGGAGGTTGTAGTGAGGCTGGTGTTGGCCTCTTCTCCCGAATTGCTAAGGACAGGACGAGAGGAAATGGCCTCAAGTTCCATCAGGGGAAGTTCAGGTTGGAGATCAGGAAGAAGTTCTTTACTGGGAGGGTGGTTGGGCACTGGAATGGGCTGCCCAGGGAGGTGGTGGAGTCACCATCCCTGGGGGGGTTCAAAAAACGGGTTGATGAGGCACTTGAGGCCATGGTCTGATGGTCTGATGGTCAGGAATATGATGGGATAAAGGTTGGACTTGATGACCCTGGAAGTCCCTTCCAACCAGAATGATTCTATGATTCTACTGGGAATACTGGGGATACTGGGACACATGGTCTGATGGTCAGGAATATGATGGGATAAAGGTTGGACTTGATGACCCTGGAGGTCCCTTCCAACCAGAATGATTCTGATTCCTGTAGAAAAATACAGGATTTGGAAACTCTGGATCCCAGCCCACCTCCAAACCCAAACCTGCCGCTAAGGAAAGCGAGTTCTGTCCTGGGGATCTGCCACACACCAGCGATCAAAGCAGCAGCCACCGTCTGATCCTCAGATCACAGCAGCAGCTGCAGGAATTTTTCGAGAAAATAGAGCAGTGGGAATTCGTACCAGCCGTGCCCACCAACTCCAGCGTTACTCCTGTTACAATTCATTTAATCAGAGATACATTTAGCAATGTTAAAATGCAAACAAACGCCAGGCTTCAGAGGTAACACAGACTGGAGGCAGCCCACGTTTCCCGGAGGAAGATAATGATGTCTGCGGACTCCGGATAACAGTCTCTCATTAGGTTATGGCCTGAGTGATGTATTTTTTACCTGAAAAAACTAGTACTTCTGCTATTTCTCATGCACTTGAAGAGATTGCTAGCTGAGAAATCCAAGGGGAAAAAAAAACAGCCCCACCAACGACTGACCAACAGCCCACAGAGCCAGTCAGACCGTGCATTTTAATGTGTACTGTGTGTTCTGCCAGAAAGACAACTGACACTGAAGAAAAGATACTGCTCCACAATCCATCTTCCTCTTCTCCTCACTGGGACTTGGTCCAAAGGATCCCAAAGCATGGGTGGTGTTACCTACTGAAGAGAGTGCTTTGCTGTCCAATAAACCCTTTGGTCAAAGGATGCAGCTCCGCACAATACTGAAGCTCTGTTTATGGTGACAGTACTGAAGAAAAGTTATCTTGGGGAAAATGACTATATAGGTAAGTTTAAGAATCCCAGACTGGTTTGGGTTGGAAGGGACCTTAAAGCTCATCCAGTGCTACTCCCTGCCATGGGCAGGGACACCTCCCACCACACCAGGGTGCTCCAAGCCCCACCCAACCTGGCCTTCAACACTGCCAGCGAGGGGCAGCCACAGCTTCTCTGGGCACCCTGGGCCAGGCTCTCACCACCCTCACACCAAACAATTTCTCCCTCCCATCCCATCTCCATCTCCCCTCTGGCACTTGGAACCCGTTCCCCCTCATCCCATCACTGCCTGCCCTTGGCACCAGTCCCTCTCCAGCTTTCCCGGAGCCCCTTCAGGCACTGGAAGGTGCTCCAAGGTCTCCCTGGAGCCTTCTCTTCTCCAGGCTGAACAAGCCCAACTCTCTCAGCCTGAAGATGCACGTTGTAGTCACAGGACCATGTGCAGGACACCAGGACCACCACTTCTAAGCCTTGCAGGTAGCACAACACAACTGTTGATAGCCAAAAAGCAGCCCTGACCTCACATTTACACCCCATTTGCAAGACAGCATGTTCGTGAACGCAATGTCCCCTAGACAGTCTCCCAAGGAATGAGCTCAGTTGCCAATTTTTCCTGCAGGGCTGTACTTTTCATTTGGAAGCTTGCCCAGCAATCACTGACAAAGCCAATCCCAGATTATCTTCTGAAATCTAACGAGGTATGGGAGCTTTTAGGGCACACCACAAAGGATGTCAAATTACCAACTCCATAAACTGTAACTTTGACACAGTGGACTTCCACTTACCATATTCCTAAATCCTTATTACTGTTTAGTATCCAGTGCAGGGCAGCTTCAAACTTCTGTGGGGAACTACCAGTTATATTCTGTTCAAAAGAATCCATAAGAAGATTAGTTCTCTATTCATTTAAAAGCTGAATAACATTATTTCATCACAGTAGTGGGAGAACTCATTCTATACGGTCTGTCCCCAAGTTAATTCTAATCATAATTCTGCAAGCTGGAGGAAAGAGAACTAAATCTGAAGGTCTGTCTGGACTGAAGTCTTCTGACTCTGGTAGATGATGCATGAAGCACTCTGTAAAATAACACTATCCCAGATTGTTAAGACTAACCACTAAATACAACATAATCTTACTGACAGTTTACCATGAAAGAAATGGAATGCTAGATCAAAGCAGTCTGTCTTCTGACACTTTGGGGTATAGAAAAATCCTTCTTCTGCCCAGCCCTCAATCCAGGGAAATTTCTGGTTTGTGAAGAATGATGACTATGGTGAAACAACAAACCATTAAGTTAGATTTACAGGGGCTGAATCAGAGATGTAGGAAAAGATTATTTTCGAAAGAACTGCTGAGGACAGGACTGGCCAAAGGGGAAGCCAGAGATATGGCAAAGAATCAAAACAGGATGAGGAAGGAAAACAGATGGTGAATCGCTTTAGTATCTATTATTTATTGCTTTATAAGAGACTAAGCACTATGTTACAACAATAGCTGTTCACAGCCTACTCACCACCACGTGATCTTTTGCTTCACTAATCCAAATGCATTTGCTTTTTAGATTCTCAGGATTTCCACATTCAAAATTACCTGTTTGAAAAAGTCACACAGAAATAATGTTTGGGAAAAAAAGCCCTCAAATAGTTCAGAAATATACACCGAACTGTCTGGAAATACTATCCTTTAAAATCAGCTATAGCTCTGGGCAAAATGATTACAGGGTAAGATTTATACTGCAGGCAGATGAGGTTATGACTATTAATAAAATGCTCAGCCACTGCATACAGGATAAGGGATAAGGGCAATCAAACCTCATGCTTCAGTGTGCGAGCTACTCAGCTCTGAACAAGGGGGGCAAAATACTCTTTCTCCCCCTTGCAGAGTACGTAATCACCTCTCCAACCTAACACCCTGCAGAGGGGCTCCTTCCATCAGGTATCCAAGACTGCGGTGTTGGAGTTAATGATCAGCATTCAAAATGCTTCAAAAGGAGCCTAAATCACAGCTCTACCTTTTTTTTTTTTTGCCCAGACAGAGAAATACCAGTGAGGAACTAAATCTTCTAAATCTTGCTTCACACAGTTGACTACACAAATAAGCTGAGAGACTGTGTAAAGCTGGTGGAAATTCTGCCAGACTCTGATGTGAAAAGATTTAGAAATTTGGTGAAACTTCAGTGTCTAAAGGCTTGAGCCTTGTCGAGGTCTGATCTAGAAGATGGAACTTAAGCACTTTTACTGAGTACTGTTATTCTACGTCTTGCTGAACATGTTTTTACTCATCCACCAAATTTCTAGCAGCCTTCTCCACCACAAAACACCAGTTATGGACCAGATTGGATGATACATAATAGAGACTGGCTGAACTACTGTGCTTGGTTAGTTCCTCAGCTAAAGGAGCCCATCTTACTCTGTATGAGAGAAAAAAAAGAGGCACTCACATCACCAGCTGCCACATTTCAGCACAGAACTGACAATTTCTAAAGTCGCTTTAACTTTATTTGTAAGAACACATCAGCTTATACTTAACTGCCTCTGAGTGTCCTGTGCCTATTTCGAGATGCTGGTAGAAAAGAACCACAAAACCTGAATATTTCTATCTCAAATTTCCAATATATCAAGTGCAAGTAAGGACCACTCCACAAGAGCACACTGATAGGAGCATATTAGCTAAGCACTATTCAGAATAAAAATAAACATTCTATTTTTCTATTACATGACTTTCTCAGAACTCTTCGAGTGGAACTGACTGTTCCATATCCCCTCTCTTCAAACTGAGGTTAAAAACATCCAGACAGCTGGGAGAGGCAGTTTGCTGAATGCTCGTAAGACTTTTATCATGAAAAGTGGAACTTACCAGCTTGTACGGACAAGTAGTTATACAACTCATGCAGCACATTCATTATCATGTCCTTCTGTTTAGCTTCACAGAACTGCAAGTCAGAAACAGGTAACAAGCATGAGTAGACCAGCAGCAACAGGACAGTGGTCAGATTAGCTAAAAATACCAAAACAAAACACCAGCAGTGGGGTTTGGGCTCGTAGTGCACCACTAGTTCAAACTAAACACATTTGCAGCAAAGATCTATGGTTTTTGAGTCAAAAGTGAGCTGGGACACCCTTCAAAAGTGCCACCAATAACCCCCTCTGACCAACCACAGGTGGATTCTTTGCTTCCAGGACACCACCTGAGATTAACCATAACTCTAAACCCAGTAGGAAATTTTCTCTCTCCTAATAATACATGATGATAAAAGAAACAGGGGTCTACAAACACTTTATGATGGAGTTCAGGGAATTAGTTGGATTAAATCTTGCATTGTTAAAGCTGAACACAGCTTTATTGCAAACCAATATCACTGCTGTTACAACTATTAAAGAAATTGATTCGCATAATTGGGAATTTAAATTTTTCTTTCAGAGTCTCATATACAGTCCTAATTTAATCTGGCCCATTAATTCCAACTCATCAAACCACAACTCTTCCGTAAAACGATAGAAGTAATAATTTTACAGTGATACTGATATTGGTGGAAGTTACCTAGAGTAATTAATTACTCTTCTGTGAGACTCCCCTAGCCACAAAACTTGAAGATAAATAAATATATGCTTACATCATCCGTTCTTTTGTCACAATCCACAGGCAAAAGATTAACTATGAGAGAGAAGGGGAGGGTGAGTTAGCTGGCTGTAAAACAAGAGCTTTGATCAAGAAAGTAATTATCTTTTTAAAAGAAGGCTCTACTTTAAAGCCTGATTCTGCTATTCTTAATCTCACGCTGCACAGCACCTCGCTATGCAAATAACACATTCAAAGCACTGCTTTGGTCGGCAGTGCTGAAAGCAAACCAAGCAAAACAGGTGCAAGCAATGAACCTTGTTCAGCTGGAAAGTAAAAACTGGGCTCTGAATGTTCTAACAGCTCCTGTTTAGGCAGCTGTTTCACTCTCCTTCACCATCCGCCACTTCACACTGATATTTACAATCTAATGTCACCTGCCACACGCCGTGCTCACCTGAAACATCACAGTGATAACAGGGATTTAAACCAAGCCTCCTCAAGGCAAAAGCAGAGGATTTATTTTAGTTGGAGCTATTGGCTCTGCAGATTACAGCCTCTGCTTTCACAGCTCCCTCCCACCCCAGCAACTGGACGTACCCCAGCCGCTGGTCCAGTGTGCAGTACCCTGTAGCAATCTTTACTACCTGAGTATTTGCAAGGTTTCTTGCTTCAAAATACCTGACAAAGTTGTAAAGGGTGCATCAGAAATTTGCTGACACTGGACAGATTTATTCTGACTTTGAGCAAGTGGGAAGCAGCTTCCCCAGCCCGTGCACACCTACAGGCACAGCACGCCAGGTTTCAGGTCTCACACATTCCCAACCACCCCCCAAATCCCTTCTCCTTTCTGTCCAAAGCCATGAAGTGACAAAACCTGCTCTAGCTGGGGAACTCTGCTTTAAGAACCAGGTGATGGGGAAGCCCTAAAACATTTGCCAAAGCACCAATTCTACTGCTGGCCCACTCAGGAGATGGACCATGAAGGGCTCTGCTTTGCAGAAGCAAATGTTAAAAACTCCACACAACGGGCAATTACACGGGGATTATGTTACACAATGGACAATCATAAAACACATCCTTGGCCTAGCAGGAATGTCATTCCCCATAAAACACGTGGCTTTGAAGAACTGAAGGCCAAACTCATTCGAAACACAAAAAAAGCAACACGCACTTGACTTCCTTCCCATGAGTAATAAGGGCAAGGGGAGATGGGAATGGGGACAGAAGCAGAGTTATGTCAAGTTACAGCAATGAGAATGGTAAATGTGATGGTGATGGAAGCAATAAAGGGAAAGCAGAGAAGAAAGGTGAAAGAATAATGTTTAAAAAAAGGATTAAACCAGTGCACGTACAGCTCTCCTCTCCTCTGTCAAGCCAGCCTGACCCGATCATCTTCACCATGAGGATGCCCAGAAAAATGATCAGCAGCACGAAGCTGGCGAAGCAAAGGAACTGGGACAGGTAGTGCTCGAGGCCTTTGCCCTTTCCTTCCGCCTGCTGCTTCGGGGCTGACCGCAACAAGTGAGTGCGGGCGGTTACTCCCCGTCCTGCTCCCGACGTGTCCCACCAGCTCCCCGAGGCCACCCCTGCATCACTCGTAGCCCTCCACGGGAACCGCCGGATCAACCCCCCCATCCGGCTGCTGGGGTTCAGCTCCCTCTCTGTCTCCTTCGCCACACCAGAAGCCAAGTCCTCTCTCCCTCTCCCAAACTGGTGACTCAATGCCCCCAGTCCCGCCGAGGTGCTCCAGTGTGTCCCTTCACTTTCCCGTCTCCAGGAGCTGTTGGAGGAGAGCCCCTTCCCCTCCCCCGCCGGCTCCCACTGAGCTCTGGAGCTCTGGCCCCCAATTCCTCCTCCTGACGTGCCCCAATGGCTCCTGGACTTCAGACCCCCACTCTCATCGCTGGAAAGGGGTTTGGAGCTGAGCCCCCTGCTTCTGCCAGCCAAGGTACCCCAGGGGGACGTGGAGCTCAGCCCCCCAAGCCCATCCAGGGATGTCCCCAACCCAGCCCCGATGCCGAGCTCCCCACTTCTCTCTGCAGCTGAGCTCCACTGGGATGTGGAGTCTGACCCCCGAAACCTGTCCAGGGATGGCCTCAACCCACTGCTGAGGCCCCCACTTCTCTCTGTGGATGTGCCCCACTGCAAGGAGGAGCCTGAGCCCCGAAACCCATCCAGAGATGGCTCGGACCCAGCACTGACCTCCTCGCTTCTCTCCGATGTGTGCCAGTAGGATGAGGAGCTTGGCCCCCGAAACCCATCCAGGGATGCCCCCAGCCCCGTGCCGAGCCCCCCACCTCTCTCTACAGACGTCTCCCACTGGGACGTGGGGCTCAGCCCCCCACCCCTATCCAGGGACCCCCC